>SJYQ01001194.1:1842013-1880324 GCA_006410935.1 Redunca redunca
TACAGGCTATATTAAACTTTATTATAACCATAAGCCCACATAGTTGAAAGCCTTTACTTTCTTGAGAATGAAGACATCAGATTAGGAGATATTCATAACAAGATATTATGAAACAACTCTACCTAGAATAACACATTGAGAATGTCATGTACCTTTGCGTAATGCAATTGAAAGAATATGCAGCAAATTCATGGCTGTATATAGGAGTAGGAGCCAGCCCTAGTGAATGAATGAACATTAACCACATGAAACATTGCCAGGAGATGCTACAAGGGAAAATTACAGAGAGCAAGTGTGAGGACCATTCGTTTATTTATGAGCTTAGTTAACCTGTATTTATTGTCATCCATATTGTGCTAGATTGTTTGCCAACCTTTTCTCATTATCAATCCCCTGAATTGTACTCCATTACTATGATAGTGAAGAGTCCACTTGCCAATGCAGGAGACGTGAGTTGGATCCTTGGGTCAAGAAGATCCCCAGGAGAAGAAAATAGCAACCCTCTCCAATATTCTTGCCTGGGAAGCCCATGGACAGAGGAGCCTGATGGGCTACAGTCCATGGGGTTACAAAAGAGCTGGACTCGACTTAGTGCCTAAACAACAGCAAACCATTCACTGAGCTGGTTTTATTTTTTTTTTTTTTTTTGATGGTGATATCACCCCCACTGAGAATGCATGTACTGTCTGCCAGTAATAGTGGTGAACAAGGCAGGCGAAATTTCTGTCCTCAGGGAGCTGGCAGTTTAACAGGTAGATAGACACACAAATAGACAATTATACATCATGAGAAGTGCTACCACAGGGGTAGCAAAGAACCAGCTAACTTAGTCCAACTGGGGAAGCCATCTCCCGGCCCCAGCCCCCACAATCAGAATGGGAGCCTTTCTTCCGCTGAGTGGTCAGGAGGTTGGTACAAGTGACTGCAGTTTGAGGCTTCAGTTTGAGCCAGTTTGGTTTTGAACACTTTCAAAATTAAAACACCAGTATTATTGTTAACAAAAGAACAACTAAATTCAGTTTAAGATTTCCCCCCATGACGCTTGTGGGTTACAGTAGATTTATGTTTAATGCCTGAAAAATGCTGTGAGGCTGCCTGAAGAGGCTAGCAAGCAGAGAGGGTTGCTTGGGGGAACTGACTGTACTCCCACTGAAAGATGATCAAAGGCATTTTATTCTTTAAAACCAGATGTGGAACTTGCAGTAGAGCTGATGGCCTGGGGCTATTTTAAAAGGGATGACGCCCAGGAGGGCCTCTGCCAGAGGGCATGACATCTGCAGCAGAAAGACTCGAAGGTGAACTGATGGATGTGAAAGTCACGGAGAGGTTGCTGATGGCAGGAGGGGCCCTGCCAGAGCCAAGGGGCTATGTTCAGAGAAGCCAGCAGAAGAATGAGGAAGACAAAAGTGCCCATGAGAGATTTTCAGCAGCTACTATGGCCGAAGGAAACTGATGCCACAGACCATCAGGGCCAGACAAGTAAACTTGTCCTGCCTGTCCTCTCCCTTCCCACTCCTTCCTTCCAGAGCCCAGGAAATGAAAGGAAGAAGAAGGCTAAGATAGGGAAACATACCTATCCGCATACCTCTTTCCCTTCACAGGTATATAATATAGGCTCAAAGGGGGAGATGAAAGAAAATTCAACCTTAAATAAATTCTAGAGATTAAATATTTTTCTCCCTGTCTTGGACATAGTAGTTACTGTGAAAGTGTTAGTTGGTCAGTTGTGTCCGTCTCTTTGTGACCCCACGGGCCATAGCCCACCAGGCCCCACTGTCCACGGGATTCTCCAGGTAAGAATACTGGAGTGGGTCATCATTCCCTTCTCCAGGGGACCTTCCTAACCCAGGGAGGGATTGAACTTGAGTGTCCTGTGTTGCAGGTGGATTCTTTACCATCAGAGCCACTAGGGAAGCCCTGAAATGATACTTTGTGTTCTAGAACAGACTGGAACAATTTTTATTATTGAAGGGTAAATAGTAAACTGTGAAACTTGCTCAGGTTTTGAGAAGTGGGAAAATTATCTCCACAGGGAGAAGTTAGTTCTGAACGGGCTGCATGGGGAGAGCACAAGGTTGTTTCTGATAGCCGTCTAGGAGGCCTGTGTGTTCAAGGGACCAGTCATACTCAAGCGTGATGAGAGTCGTGGGCAGGTCAAGAGCAAAGTGACACTGTTTTAGAAGCTGGTGTGAGACCAGCCAGGCCTACTGGGCAAGTGAAAAACTCAGCAGGAGCTAAGGGGAGGTTGAATCCATAAGGCAAGGGTACTGAGCTGTGGAAGAGTAGATCCCAGATGAGAGGAGGCAGACGTCACCAACAGAAGTGGGATATAAGTTCAAAGATGGGTGAGTCAGCCATGCTTCATTGATACCCACCAAACACTGATGCTGGAACCATGGAGAACCTGAGTGACTCTGCACTGGTCATCAGACTCTTTTCTCCATCTCCCCAGATGCACTGTACCCCTAAACTCTACCTTAGAAGAACTAGGAGAGCCTGAGCAATGGTCCCTCAAGCTGATCGTTACCTAAAGGGACTATTTAATCCCACAAATTTATCAACCAGAGTGGACATTTGCTCCTAGTTCCAAGGAACTAGGTTTCCCTGCCACCTAGACAGTGAGGATGTCTGAGGAGAATCAGAGCAGTTTTAGACAAAATAAGCATTTTCCCTGCCCTTGAAATTGCAAATAAGTATATTCTGTGGTGCCTCACCTCCACATTTGGCCCAAGCACTTTAAATAACATAACTGAAATGTGGATACATGGTGTAATTCTTATTAATTTGCTTTCTCCTTATACCAGAGATTAGTACATTTTCCTACCACCAGTGAAGAGAAGTAGAGACAGTCCTGGATCCAGTTCTTATTTTCAGTGTGGTCTTTTGCATGAGGTTCTTGCTTTACTTTACAACACTTGGTGTGCAGTGGTAATCAATACAGGTCAACTGAACCAAAAAGGCATCTTCTATTACATCATATGTTTGAAACATGATTTCCAGCCTCCGTAGGTACCCATCTACTTCCTGAAGTTTAATTCCCAGTTTATTAAGCTGAACATCTTAACTATAGCATCTGCTTTTACTCTTACTGAAACCCTTTTTATTTCATCTTTTTTGTCTCTGCAGTTCATACTCTGTGCTCTGCATATGATTTCCAAATGGGAGATTTATCTCTCTCTCTAGTTATGAAATATTTTAGGCATTTATCTAGAGCTCTCCATTAATCTTTGCTTAGATTGGTTTTCTTAATGGTCTAGACTTCTATCTTGTACTGCTCTTTGCATCCTACTTCCCTTGGAAATCTTCTAAAGAAACCCTCTGCAGATAGTGTGACCACAGGTGTAATCTCAGAGATCTCGAGTTCTTTCTGTTCTGGATGATATTGACCATGATGGCCATTTGTTGTACCTACCTTGTGTCCCCTGTGATGGTCACAACTTTGTGGTTATGATACCTAATCATAGTTCCTAACAATTTCCCTTTGAACTCAGCCCTCCTGAAAGGACTATACTCTCCTCACCATAGTTTTGGACATGAATAACTTTGAGCATTGGGTGGCTATGAAAACTCCCTCTATGGGAATTATATTTTTTCCTCATTCTTGGTATTTGTGCCTTTGTTTCCTTCCCTCCCATATTGACCCGTGTTACCAATGTGGTTGCCAGGAGAAATATCAATAACCTCAGATATGCAGATAACACCACCCTTATGGCAGAAAGTGAAGAGGAACTAAAATGCCTCTTGACAAAAGTGAAAGAGGAGAGTGAAAAAGTTGGCTTAAAGCTCAACATTCAGAAAACGAAGATCATGGCATCTAGTCCCATCACTTCATGGGAAATAGATGGGGAAACAGTGGGAACAGTGTCAAACTTCATTTTTTTGGGTTCCAAAATCACTGCAGATGGTGATTGCAGCCATGAAATTAAAAGAATCTTATTCCTTGGAAGGAAAGTTATGACCAACCTAGATAGCATATTCAAAAGCAGAGACATTACTTTGCCAACAAAGGTCCGTCTAGGCTTTGGTTTTTCCAGTGGTCACGTATGGATGTGAGAGTTGGACTGTGAAGAAAGCTGAGCGCCAAATAATTGATGCTTTTGAACTGTGGTGCTGGAGAAGACTCTTGAGAGTCCCTTGGACTGCAAGGAGATCCAACCAGTCCATCCTAAAGGAGATCAGTCCTGGGTGTTCTTTGGGAGGCTTGATGCTGAGGCAGAAACTCCAGTACTTTGGCCACCTGATGTGAAGAGTTGACTCATTGGAAAAGACTTTGATCCTGGGAGGGATCGGGGGCAGGAGGAAAAGGGGACGACAGAGGATGAGATGGCTGGATGGCATCACTGACTCAATGCACATGAGTCTGGGTGAACTCTGGGAGTGGTGATGGACAGGGAGGCCTGGCATGCTGCAATTCATGGGGTCGCAAAGAGTTGGACATGACTGAGCAACTGAGTTGAACTGAACTGAACCAATGTGATATTGCAGAACTGAAGATGTATGACTTCTAAGCTAGGTCACAAAATATATGTGGCTTCCACCTTGCCCAGTCTTGTATGACTTATTTTTAGTGAAACCACCCATGGTATCATGAGGGCACTCAGGAGCCCTATAGATAGATTTGTATGATGAGGAATTATCCTCCTGCCAGTAGCCAACATCAACCTGCTAACCATGAGAGTAAACCACCTTGGAAGAAGATCTTCCTTCTTCCAGATGCAGCTACAGTTGCATCTTGACTATAACTTCATGAGAGATTGAGCCAGAACCCCACTTAGGTAAGGTGGTTCCTGTAACATGGAAATTATGTGTGATAGTAAGCATATATTGTTGTTTTAAGCTACCATGTTTTAGAATTTTTTTACGCAGTAATAGATAACTCTCATCTTAGGTCTGTAGTGAATTTAATGTGAAAAGAATGATAGAATATAGTGTTGACTTGAGAAAAAATAATTTGGGAAATAATAACAAGTTTACTTTAAAAAATCCAACAAGAGACAGTGATCTTGCAAGATGAAGAACAATGGTGATGACATCAAGGTTACACCACGAGTTAAAAGAAGTAGTCATAGATTAAGGCTGCCAAGAAGAGAAGAAAACATGTTTAAGAGAAATCATTATTATTATTATTTTTTTAGAGTAAAATTTTTTTAATTTTTATTTTAACTTTAGTTTATTTTGCAATACTGTATTGGTTTTTCCAAACATTGACATGAATTCACCACGAGTGTACATGCGTTCCCAAACATGAATCCCCTCCCACCTTCCACCCCATAACATCTTTCTGGGTCCTCCCCATGCACCAGCCCCAAGCATCCTGCATCCTGCATCGGACATAGACTGGCGATTCATTTCTTAGCGTGTGGAATGGTTTTCAAAAAGAAAAAGTAAATTCCTATTACTTTGTCCATGGAAAGAAAAAGATGCTGAAGGGGCTAAAGGGGTACTCATCATGAACTAATGTTTACCCTTGCAAGAGTTACCAGTGATTATTTTTTAAATTAATTAATTTATTTTAATTGGAGGCTAAATACTTTACAATATTGTGGTGGTTTTTGCCATACATTGACATGAATCAGCCATGGTTGTACATGTGTCCCCCATCCTGAAACCCCCTGCTACCTCCCTCCCCATCCCATCCCTCAGGGTCATCCTAGTTTACTGGCTTTGAGTGCCCTGTTTCATGCATCAAACTTGGACTGGTGATTTTTTCACATATGGTAATAAACATTTTTCAGTGCTATTCTCTCAAATCACCCCATCCTTGCCTTCTCCCACAAAAGTCTGTTCTTTATATCTGTGTCTCTTTTGTTGTCTTGCATATAGGGTTGTTGTTAACATCTTTTAAATTCCATATATATGCATTAATATACTGTATTGGTGTTTTTCTTTCTGACTGACTTCCTTCACTTATAATAGGCTCCAGTTTCATCCACCTCATTAGAACTGATTCAAATGCACTCTTTTTAATAGCTGAGTAACATTCCATTGTGTATATGTACCACAACTTCCTTATCCATTCATCTGCTGATGGACATCTAGGTTGCTTCCATGTCCTGGCTATTGTAAACAGTGCTGCAATAGACATTGCATCACATGTGTCTCTTTCAATTCTGGTTTCCACAGTGTGTATGCCCAGCAGTGGGATTTCTGGGTTGTATGGCAGATCTATTTTTAGATTTTTAAGGAATCTCCACACTGTTCTCCATAGTGGTTGTACTAGTTTGCATTCCCACCAACAGTGTAAGAGGGTTCCCTTTTCGCCACATCCTCTCCAGCTTTTATTGTTTGTAGACTATTTGACAGCAACCATTCTGATCGGCATGAGATGGTACTTCATTGTGGTTTTGATTTGCATTTTTCTGATAATGAATGATGAGCATTTTTTCATGTGTTTGTTAGCCATCTGTATGTTGTCTTTGGAGAAATGTCTGTTTAGTTCTTTGGCCCATTTTTTGACTGGGGTCGTTTATTTTTCTGGTTTTGAGCTGCATGAGCTGTTTGTATATTTTTGAGATTAATTCTTTGTCAGTTGCTTTGTTTGTTATTATTTTCTCCCACTCTGAAAGCTGTCTTTTCACCTTGACTATAGTCCCCTTCATTGTGCAAAAGCATTTAAGTTTAATTAGGTCCAATATTTTATTTTTGTTTTTATCTCCATTAATCTGGGAGGTGGAGCATAGAGGATCTTGCTCTGATTTATGTCAGAGAGTGTTTTGCCTGTGTTTTCCTCTAGGAATTTTATAGTTTCTGGTCTAACATTTAGATCTTTAATCCCTTTTGAGTTTATTTTGTGTATGGTGTTAGAAAGTGTTCTCAGCTCAGTTCAGTCACCCAATGGTGTCCGACTCTTTGCGACCCTGTGAATGGCAGCACACCAGGCCTCCCTGTCCGTCACCAATTCCTGGAGTTCACTCAAACTCACGTCCATTGAGTCGGTGATGCCATCCAGCCATCTCATCCTCTGTTGTCCCCTTCTCCTCCTGCCCTCAATGCCTCCCAGCATCAGAGTCTTTTCCAAAGAGTCAACTCTTCGCATGAGGTGGCCAAAGTACTGGAGTTTCAGCTTTAGCATCATTCCTTCCAAACAACACCCAGGACTGATATCCTTTAGGATGGACTGGTTGGATCTCCTTGCAGTCCAAGGACTCTCAAGAGTCTTCTCCAACACCACAGTTCAAAAGCATCAATTCTTCGGTGCTCATCCTTCTTCACAGTCCAACTCTCACATCCATACATGACTACTGGAAAAACCATAGCCTTGACTAGACAGACCTTTGTTGGCAAAGTAATGTCTCTGCTTTTGAATATTCTATGTAGGTTGGTCATAACTTTCCTTCCAAGGAGTAAGCGTCTTTTAATTTCCTGGCTGCAATCACCATCTGCAGTGATTTTGGAGGCCCCAAAAATAAAGTCCAACACTGTTTCCACTGTTTCCCCATCTATTTCCCATGAATTGATGGGACCAGATGCCATGATCTTAGTTTTCTGAATGTTGAGCTTTAAGCCAACTTTTTCACTCTCCTCTTTTACTTTCATCAAGAGGCTTTTTAGTTCCTCTACACTTTCTGCCATAAGGGTGGTATCATCTGCATATCTGAGGTTATTGATATTTCTCCCTAGTTTCATTCTTTTACAGGTGGTTGACCAGTTTTCCCAGCATAACTTGTTAAAAAGATTGTCTTTTCTCCATTGTATATTCTTGCCTGCTTTGTCAAAGATAATAGGTGTGTGGATTTATCTCTGGGCTTTCTACTTTGTTCCACTGATCTATATTTCTGTCTTTGTGCCAGTACCATACTGTCTTGATGACTGTGGCTTTGTAGTATAGTCTGAAGTCAGGCAGGTTGATTCCTCCAGTTCCATTCCTCTTTTCCAAGATTGCTTTAGCTATTTGAGGTTCTTTGTGTTTCCATACAAATTGTGAAATTATTTATTCTAGTTCTGTGAAAAGTGCCTTTGGTAGCTTGATAGGGATTGCATTGAATCTATAGATTGCTTTGGGTAGTATACTCATTTTCATTATATTGATTCTTCTGATCCATGAACATGGTATATTTCTCCATCTATTTGTGTCCTCTTTGATTTCTTTCATCAGTGTTTTATAGTTTTCTATATAGGTCTTTTGTTTCTTTATGTAAATTTATTCCTAAGTACTTTATTCTTTATTACAATGGTGAATAGGATTGTTTCCTTAATTTCTCTTTCTGTTTTCTCATTGTTAATGTATAGGAATGAATGGGATTTCTTTGTATTAATTTTTTATCCTTCAAGTTTAGTATATTCATTGATTAGCTCTAGTAATTTTCTGGTGCGTCTTTAGGGTTTTCTTTTTAGAGGATCATTGTCATCTTCAAACAGTGAGAGTTTTACTTCTTCATTTCCAATTTGGATTGTTTTTATTTCTTTTACTTCTCTGATTGCTGTGACTAAAACTTCCAAAACTATGTTGAGTAGTAATGTGAGAGTGGGTACCCTTGTCTTGTTCCTGACTTCAGGGGAAATGCTTCAATTTTTCACCATTGAGAATAATGTTTGCTGTGGGTTTATCATATATGGCTTTTATTGTGTTGAGGTGTGTTCCTTCTATGCCTGCATTCTGGAGAGTTTTTATCATAAATAGGTATTGAATTTTATCAAAGGCTTTCTCTGCATTTATTGAGATAATCATATGGTTTTTATCCTTCAATTTGTTAATGTGATGTATCACATTGATTGATTTGCGAACATTGAGGAATCCTTGCATCCCTGGGATAAAGCCCACTTGGCCATGTGTATGATCTTTTTAATGTGTTGTTGGATTCTGTTTGCTAGAATTTTGTTGAGGATTTTTGCATCTATGTTCATCAGAGATATTGGCCTGTAGTTTTCTTTTTGTGTGTGGCATCTTTGTCTGGTTTTGGTATTAGGGTGATGGTGGCTTCATAGAATGATTTTGGGATTTTTACCTTCCCCTGCAACTTTCTGGAAGAGTTTGAGTAGGATAGGTGTTAGGTCTTCTCTAAATTTTTTGTAGAATTCACCTGTGAAGCTGGCTCCTCCTGGGCTTTTGCTTATTGGAAGGTTTTTGATTACAGTTTCTATTTGTTGTGTGCTTGTGATAGGTCTGTTAAGATTTTCTATTTCTTTCTGGTTCAGTTTTGGAAAGTTAAACTTTTCTAATAATTTGTCCATTTCTTCCAAGTTGTCCATTTTATTGACATATAGTTACTGATAGTAGTCTCTTATGATCCTTTGTATTTTGTGTTGTCTGTTGTGATTTCTCCATTTTCATTTCTAATTTTTTTGATTTGATTCTTCTGTTTTTTCTTGATGGGTCTGGCTAATGGTTTGTCTATTTTATTTATCTTCACAAAGAACCAGCTTTTAGTTTTGTTGCTTTTTTGCTATAGTCTTTGTTTCTTTTTCATTTATTTCTGCTCTAATTTTTATGATTTCTTTCCTTCTACTAACCCTGCAGTTCTTAATTTCTTCTTTTTTTAGTTGCTTTAGGTGTAAAGTTGTTTTTTATTGATTTTTCTCTTGTTTCTTGAGGTAAGCTTTTATTGCTATGAACCTTCCCCTTAGCACTACTTTTACTGAATCCCATAAGTTTCGGGTTGTCATGTTTTCATTTTCATTTGTTTTTATGCATGTTTTGATTTCTTCCATGATTTTGTTGGTTATTCAGAAGCGTGTTATTTATCCTCCATATGTCTGTATTTTTAATAGTTTTTTCCTGTAGTTGATGTCTAATCTTACCACATTGTGATCTGAAAAGATGCATGAAATAATTTCAATTTCTTTGAATTTACTAAGGCTAGATTTATGGCCCAGGATGTGATCTATCCTGTAGAATGTTTCATGTGCACTTGAGAAAAAGGTGAAATTCATTGTTTTGGGGGTGAAATGTCCTATAGATATCAGTTGAGTCTAACTGGTCCATTGTATCAATTAAAGTTTGTGTTTCCTTGTTAATTTTCCGTTTGGTTGATCTATCCATGGGTGTGAGTGGGTATTAAAGTCTCCCTCTATTATTGTGTTACTGTTAATTTTCCCTTTCACACCTGTTAGCATTTGCCTTGCATATTGAGGTGCCCCTATATTGGGTGCATATATATTTATAATTGTTGTATCTTCTTCTTGGATTGATCCTTTGATTATTATGTAGTGTGCTTTTTTGTCTCTTTTCATGGCCTTTATTTTAAAGTCTATTTTATCTGATATGAGTATTGCTACTCCTGCTTTCTTTTGGTCTCCATTTGAGTGAAATATCTTTTTCCAGCCCTTCACTTTCAATCTGTATGTGTCCAATGGTTATAGGTGGGTCTCTTGTACACAGCATATATAGGGGTCTTATTTTTGTATCTTTCAGCCAGTCTTTGTATTTGGTTGGGGCATTCAACCAATTTACATTTAAGGTAATTATTGATAAGTATGATCACGTTGCCATTTACTTTGTTGTTTTGGGTTTGAGTTTAAACACCTTTCCTGTGTTTCCTGTCTAGAGAAGATCTTTTAGCATTTGTTGGAGAGCTGGTTTGGTGGTGCTGAAATCTCTCAGCTTTTGCTAGTCTGTAAAGCTTTTGATTTCTCCTTCATATCTGGATGAGTTCCTTGTTGGGTATAGTAATCTGGGCTGTAGGTTTTTCTCTTTCATCACTTTAAGTATGTCCTGCCATTCGTTTCTGGCCTGAAGAGTTTCTGTTGAAAGATCAGCTGTTATCCTCATGGAGTTCCCCTTGTGTGTTGTTTGTTGCTTTTCCCTTGCTGATTTTAATATTTGTTCTTTGTGTTTTATCTTCATTAGTTTGATTAATATGTGTCTTGGGGTGTTTTGCCTTGGGTTTATCCTGTTAGGGACTCTCTGGGTTTCTTGGACTTGGATGGTTATTTACATCCCCATTGAGAGGAATTTTTCAACTATTATCTCCTCAAGTATTTTCTCAGGCCTTTTCTTTTTGTCTTCTTCTTCTGGAACTCCTATGATTTGAACATTGGAGTGTTTAACATTGTCCCAGAGGTCTCTGAGATTGTCCTCATTTCTTTTAATTCTTTTTTCTTTTTCCCTCTCTGCTTCATTTATTTCCACCACTCTATCTTCTACCTCACTTATCCTGTCTTCTGCCTCAGTTATTCTACTGTTGGTTCCCTCAGAGTGCTTTTGATCTCAGTTATTGCATTATTCATTATTTATTGACTCCTTTTTATTTCTTCTAGGTCCTTGTTAAACATTTCTTGCATCTTTTCAATCCTTGTCTCTAATCTATTTATCTGTAACTCCATTTTGTTTTCAAGATTTTGGATCATCTTTACTATCATTATTCTGAATTGACTCCCTATTTCCTTCTCTTTTGTTTGGTTTGGTGGGCATTTATCTTGTTCCTTTACCTACTGAATATTTTTCTGCCTTTTCATTTTGTTTAGATAGTGTTTGGGGTGCCCTTTCTATAGGCTGGAAGTTTGTGGTTCCTCTTTATTGTGGAGCCTGCTACCTGTGGATGGGGTTGGACTAGTGGCTTGTCAAGGTTTCCTGGTTAGGGGAGCTTGTGTCTGTGTTCTGGTGGGTGGAGCTGGATCTCCTCTCTCTGGAGTTCAATTAAGTGTCCAGTAGAAAGTTTTGGGGTGTCTATAGGTTTGGTATGGCTTTGGGAAGCTTGTCTTTTAATGCTCATTGTTGTGTCCCTGCTTTGGTAGAGAATTAGCATGATATGTCTTGCTCTGGAACTTGTTGGTTCTTGGGTGGAGCTTGGTTTCAGTGTAGGTATGGAGGCTTTTGGATGAGCTCTTGTCTATTAGTGTTCCCTGGAATCAGGAGTTCTCTGATGTTCTCAAGTTTTAGAGTTAAGCCTCCTGCCTCTGGCTTTCAGTCTTTTTCTTACAGTAGGCTCACGATTTCTCCATCCCTACAACACAAATAATTAAACATCTACATTAATGGTGAAATCATTCTCCACAGCGAGGGACACTCAAGGAGGTTCACAGAGTTACATGGAGAAGAGAAGAGGGAGGAGGTAGATAGAAGTGACCAGAAGGAGAAGAGGGGGAGTCAAAAAGGGGGAGACCAATCTAGCCAGTAATCAGTTCCCTAAGTGTTCTCCACAGACTGGAACACTCAGAGAGATTCACAGAGTTAAGTAGAGAAGAAAAGGGGGATGGAGGAGATAGAGGTGACCTGGGGGAGAAAAAGGAGAGTCAAAGAGGAGAGAGCAATCAAGCCAGAAATCACACCCCTAATTGAAAATGGATACTGAAGATTAGATTCTTAAAGGTACAAATTGATAACAAATACCAAAAAGCAAAGATTAAAAATCTAGAGTAGAGGTTAGACTCTCAAAAATATAATATTAAAAATGCAAATCAATCACAGAATTATTATATATATATTATATATTATATATATATATAATNTAATGAAAATTAAAGGAATAATAAAGAACTTAAATTTTAAAAAAATTAAAAAATAATAATAGTAAAAATACATCTAGGAGTTTCTCTGGAGCTGTTGTGGGCAGTGTGGGATCAGTTCAGTTTCAGATAGTTCCTTGTTCCAGCTTGTACTTGTTCTCAAGGTCTATAGGTCCCCTCCTATGCTTCGTCAATGTTAACTACAGGGTTTTAATCTGTTGTGCCTTTCCCTTCCAGAGAATTTCCCTCTTCTTTGTTTATTTTGGCTTTCTCTATTTGCAAGCCTCTTCAGTGTCTAATTTCTACCCTGACACAAGGCGGAGAAGGTGGTCACTTACTTAGGCTCACTTGCTCAGTTTTGTTGTGGGGAGGGAGGAACACTACAAAGAAATATCACTGGTGTGTGTGGGGAGTGCTTATGGGATATGGACCACACTGGGTTTGCCCCAGCTCGCAGCGGTGTGTGTTTTCAGGGTCTACACTGCTCGGGCTCCAGGGTGCTCTGCAGAGCATTGTCCAAAGTGGGCCCAGGTCTAAGCCTTTCAGGTTCATGCTCACGTACTCCACAAGGGCACAGACTTGGTTGGGCCTATGTTTTGTGCATTTCCCAGGTCGGAGCAGCTCAGGTGACCAGGTGCTTTGTGAGCACACTATCCCAAATGGGCTGAGCATCTTAATCACCCGCCACCCCCCGTCCAGGCTGCTCGGTTTCCTAGGTGAGCTGCGAGAACACTGTCTCGGGTGTGCCATGTGTCTGCGCTGGGGAGCTGATCTCAGGTTGTGACACTCCTGGCAGATATCAACCATCCAGGATCCCGGGAAGACGTGGATAGAAGCTGGGAGCCTGTTCACAGTTTGGTGGAGGATGCCGGTCTCTGGGGCTGAAATTACAGCAGCCCCTTACCTCTGGCTCTGGTTGCTGCACGCCTGCCTCTCTGCCTTTGGCAGGGGAGAGGTGCCTGTATGCAGTCGGCTAGCTCTCCTTTGGTATTCGCTGAATCTTTGTTCTGTGAGCTGGCCAGGCTGCGAGTTAGAGCCTTTTGTGGGAAAGTTCTCTCTCTCTCTTTTTTGTTTTCCTCTCTGGCGATCCCACAGTTTGGGTTGCTATCTCACCTTTGCTCCCTCAGATTGTCCTCAGGGCATTCAGGCCCAGTCCTTACCCTAAGGACTGATGATGCCGCCTGCACCTCCCTGTCCGCCCCGGCTCGCTGGTGGCAGATGTGCGCGTCTGGGCTACTTCACTGGCAGTTGTGGTTAGGTGCCTATTCTGTGGGTTATTTTTCTTTCCTCCCAGTTATGTTGCCCTCTGAGATTCCAAAACTCCCCATGGACCTGCCTGTGAGAGGGTTTCCTGTTTGGAAACTTCTCCTTCACAACTCCCTCCCCAGGACAGGTCTTTGCCCCTAACTCTTTTGTCTTTCTTTTTGTCTTTTATATTTTGTCCTACCTCCCTTTGAAGAGAGGGGGCTGCCTTTCTGGGTGACTGGTATCCTCTGCCAGCGTTCAGAAGTTGTTTTGTGGAAGTTGCTCAGCATTCAAATGATCTTTTGATAAATTTGTGGGGGAGAAAGTGGTCTCCTCGTCCTATTCCTCTGCCATCTTGGGACCACCCCCTTACCAGTGATTTTTTTATTGTAATTCTCTTACAATGACTCAGATGTAGTTCAGCATTCATGAACTACAGTAAACAATACATCAATACACATATTACTTTTGTCCAGAAAAATAAGCAATGCATATGTTACACAGAAGATATTTATCAGTTGATAAACCATTCGATTACAAAATAAGAGCATACATTTTGGCAGAAACTAATATGTGGCGATTTAGGTTGGTCAGAGCTGATAAAGCCATGCTCCACTCACAGGCAGACTCTAAAGCTAATTGAGTTTTATCAAGTTGCCTCAGCAATGCTGGAGTACATCATGAAATGCTTGAAAGCAGCTGTTACAACATATTTCAATTCCCTGGAAACCTCTTCCCACTCAAAAGGCCACATATCACGAGGGACTATTCTAGTCTGTATTCTAGAAACATATATACCTGGTTTACACGCCCCGAACTTGACAAATGTATTTCTCATTAGCACAGGACTAACAACCAGTTAATGAAAACTAGAAATTATTAACCATACAATACAGGACAATTTAATATTTGAGACTAAAAGATACAGTAACAAAGGTCCCCTGTTGCGATTACCAGAAACATATGCACAATCTGTAGAGAAATATTTACAAGGTCATGGGCTAGGTTACAGATGGACCGGCATAATGTTACCATAGGAATCAACTAAAATAGATTTCTCTGCAGGGAATCTTGACAGCAGCATAGTTAAAAGCAACAACTCCTGTATATCCATTTAGTATAGCAATTTTGGTCATATATGAGACCTCTCAGAGTGACAAAAATGCAATGAATAGGCTTTTCCCAGTGCAAATGTGGAAATAGGCTTTCCTAATACTTCTGTAGTCAACAGTATAATACCAAGACAGTCTCAGTAAATGAAATTTCTGTCAGTTTTGGCTAAGGGCTTAAGAGGTATGGTCATTGTCATTCAATATTTGTGTTGGATTTTCTGGGTTCTGTTTAGTACTTTGTTCTCCTTTGTCTTCTTGCAGTTATTTGCTGTTGCAGTGATTAAGGTGGAGTTTACCTCAGGTAGAGTTTGTATTTAATAAACAGCTTTCTTGGGAGGCTTGTTCATCTCCAATTTCAGAAAATGTCTATTTATAGGAGAAACCAGTTTGATGAAAGGATTGTATAGTGTATCCACCTTAAGGAGGTCTGAATAAGTGGAGCCTAGAGTGTAGTTTAACATTAGTGTGCATCAGAATGATCTGTGAACTTGTTAAAATACAGATGCTCAAGACCTTCTCAGGTTTACTCTGTCAGGCTTGCTTTTGGGATGTGACCTGGCATGTATGTATGTATGTATGTGTGTGTGTGTGTGTGTGTGTGTGTGTATTTTTAATGAGCCACTATATAATTCTGAAATGTACTCATTTTTGAGTACCAGTAGTTAGTGTGGAAATAAGGGCAGTCAGGGATCAGAGCTGTTAGTCAGTGTCCTTTGCTTCTCACATTCAATTATCGAGAAGAGGTTTCTCTGCTCCTTAGGTACCAGGTATATGATGCCTCAGGAGAGACCCAAATAGTCTTCCTTACTCATTCTCAGAACCAAGCTTGTCCCTTATGGAAGGGAATGAGGATCAAGCACCAAAGAGGAGTACCTTTAAAATAAATCATCACTTAACTTTGAGCATCAACTTTTAGATGAAAAAGGTATCTATTTGCATCTTTCAAAGAAAGAAGAAAACTGTTCATGAGAGCCATCACATTTCATAAAATTGTTTTTCTTTGATTTTTTGTTGAAATACACTTGACATATATTATCTTGGTTTCAGGTGTGTTACATTCATGATATGACATTTGAAAATAGTGTAAAATATTCACTAGGATAAGTCTTGAAACCATCTGTCCCGCTATAAAGTTATTACAATATTACTGATCATATTCCTTATGCTGTATACCTACATGGATTATTTATTTTAAAATGGGAGATTGGTACCTTTTAATTCCTTTCATCTATTATACCCCCTCCCCTCTGGCAACCACCCATTTGTTCTCAGTACTATTCACAATAGCCAAGATATGGCTATTAGGGGTACTGGGGTACAGAAATCTTTTCAAATATGTTTTTGTTTACTTTGGGTAGATACACAAAAATGAAAAGGCTGGATTATATGTTAGCAATATTTTAAATTTTTTGAGTAATCTCCATACTGTTTTCCATTGTGGCTGCACCAGTGCCCATCAACAGTGCATGAAGGTTCCCTTTTCTCCACATCCTCGCCAATACATGCTGCCTTTCGATAATAGATGTTCTGACAGGCGTGAAGTGGAATCTCTTTGTGGTTTTGATTTGCATTTCCCTGATGATTAGTGATGTTGAGCATCTTTTCACATACCAGTTGGCCATCTGTATGCCCTCTCTGGTCCAGAAAAAAGTCTATTCAATTCTTTACATTTATGTTGTTTGGTTTTCGATGTTGAATTGTATGATCTTTGCATATTTTTTATATTAATCGCTTCTCAGATATATGATTTGCAAATATTTTCTCCCATTCATTAGGCTGCCTTTCCATTTTATTGCTAGTTTCCTTTATTATGCAAAAGCTTTTGTGTTTGATATAGTCCCATTTGTTTATTTTTGCTTCTGTTTCCCTTGGCTGAGGAGACAGGTCAGATCATTTTATAGTTTTTTGCCATCTTAACTATAATGTATCTTGATGTAGATATCTTTCAGATCATCTTGTTTATGGTTCTATATCTTCCCTGAACCTAGATGTCTGTTTCCTTCCCCACATTAGGGAACTTTTTAACTATTATTTCTTTTCAAATAAGTTCTCTGTTCTTTTCTCTACCTCTTCTCCTTCTGGGATCCCTATAGTGTGAATGTTAGTATGCATGATGTAATCCCAAGGGTCTCTTAAACTACCTTCCTGTCTAAAAAATCTGCTTCTTTTTCTGTTCAGCTTGGGTAATTTCCACTGCTCCATCTTCCAGATCTCTGGTTCATTCCTCTGCACCGTCTAATCTGTTGATTCTTTTCTAGTGTATTTTTTATTATAGTTATTGTATTCTGCAGCTCTACTTAGTTCTTAGCCTTTCCCAACTTTTGTTTAAATTCTCACTGTGTTTATTCATCCTTCTCCCAAATTGGTTGAACTCTTTGTGTTCATTACCTTGAACTCTTCATTGGGAAGATTGCTTATCTCCACTTTGTTTGGTTCTTTTATTGAGGGCTTTGTCTCATCCATTCATTTCTCTGTTTCTTTGTTATGGCTAATTTTCTGTGTCTATTTCTACGTATTAGGCAGGTCAATTATATTTTTCCATCCAGGAGATGTGGCCTTTGGTGGAAGCCATTCCGTGAGCCCAGCTGTATCCTCCCGTCTGATCATCAGAGCTATATGCTCTAGTATTTATAGCTTTGTGGGCTTCCTGCCCCCTTCAGCTGTGCAGATGCTGACTGCTGTCCGTGCACTGGTAGGTAGGGTTGGGCCCTACCCCATTGGCTGCGAGACCTTGCCTTGTGTGATAGCTATGAGCCTGCTGAGTTGGGGAAGGCAGATACACACATGGCTGGCTATATGGGCCAAGAGATCATGGGCCCAAAGGGCTGGTATTGATTGGTTTGCTGGTAGTCTGGGCTGGGTCCCTGCAAAGCTATATGTGTGGGTCCCCGAGGATGGAGAGGTTGGTCTGGCCAGTTGGTGGGTGGATAAGCCTCTGATGCTAATATATTGGCTGGAGAGAGGTTTCCAAATGATGTTTGACAATGTCATTATCTCTACAATAGAAAGAGCTCCCGAAGTGAGTCTCACCAATGTCTCCATCCCCAGGGAGCTTCTAGATTGCCTCCTGCCTCTCTGACAGCTTCTCCAAGATCAGCAAGTGGGTCTAACCCAGGCTTCTTTCAAACTCTGAACTTGGAGATAGAACATGTGAGATCTTGTTCACATTCCTTAACATCAGAGTTTTCATTTCCCATAGTACTCCAGCCACCCTGAATGTAAGCTCTGTTGGTTTTCTAAGCCAGATGCTCTTGGGGCACATCTTCCCAGTGCAAGACCCCTAGGATGGGGAGGCCGCTGTGGGGCTCTGACATCTCGCTCCTTGGGGAGGAGCTCTGCAATTGTGGCCTTCCTCCCATCTGTGGGTCACCAGCCTGGGTTGTGGGTCCTGACTGTGCTCTGTTTCCACCTCTCCTATTCACCTCATTCCTTCTTCATGTTTTTAGATGTGGAAAATCTCTAGTAGTAGTTTTCAGTCGTTCTCATAGATAGTTGCTCTGAAAATTGTAATTTTGGTGTGTCAGCGGCAGGAGGTGAGTTCAGGGTCTTCCTACCCAGCCATCTTGGCTATACCACATTTCATAAAATTTAAAATTGAGCTACCTCACAGTATGACTTATGACCTTCTAAAAATTATAGTCAAATCTTTCTATATGTCTCATAAATGTCTTTTAACAAATTCTACAGTAGAGCAGGGCTCCCCTGCTGGCTCAGCAGTAAACAATCCTCCTACCAATGCAGGAGACACGGGTTCAATCCCTGGGTCAGAAAGTTCCCCTGCAGGAAGAAATGGAAACCCACTCCAGCATTCCTGCCTGGAAAATCCCATGGTCAGAGGAGCCTGGTGGGCTACAGTCTTTGGGGTCACAGAGTCGAACACAATTGAGTACACACGCATGCATACACAATAGAGCAGGTGGTATTAAACATTCTGCAGCATGAAAGGAACAAATTTCCTCATCTAGCCCTGCAGATTTCTCATTCTTATAAATAGTCATTTTTGGGATTTCAATCAGATGAGCTACCATCTTTCAAACTGTGGTTTGAAAGCTTAAGATACACTATTTTATAAAGCACAAGAAACCAATTTATTTTCTCTCTCTCATGCTGACCATAATTTTGCTTTCTAGTGGTTCTTTGATTAAGAGTGATAACTCCAATATCTCATATCTGAAGACACATAGGATTTTGGTCAAGGGAAACAACTAACACCTCCACTGTCTCTGACAGCATCACATGGAAGCTTCAGGATGTTTACAATAACTTACAAGCTACAGGCTTTGTAGTGATTGTGGATCTAAGATCTGATATTAGTTTGGCTCTCTGCAGAAGCAGTGGCTGTAAATGGATTCTGCCTTCACTATATTGTATGAAAAGTATAGCTCCAATCCAGTTGCTTCATTAATATCCTAGATCATAGAAGACATAACAGTCTTTTGCTGGAAATGAGCATAGGATTGGACTTTTGAGAGCGTGCATTTTTGTTTCTAAGCAAATATTACCATTAGAGATTTACAAGGTATGAAGACAGCATTAAGAAAGCTATTGTAGATATTTTTGCAAGTGCCTAGGCATGTAGATTAAGTTTTGTTCTTTGTCTCAGGTTGTTCTTTGTCTCTTCACAGGTTGTCTGTTGTCTCAAACAAATGAATGGAGGCATATCTGCATTTTCCAGATTAAAACTCAAGTCAGTAATAGCTTTGGCCAGATACTAGCACAACATGGTAGTCAGATATCAAGTTCTGTGGGCAAGCATGTCAGGTTAGTAACAGGAACATAAAGCCAAGAGGTAAATTGTTTCCAAGACCTTGGAGGCTTCAGGGGAGGGAAGCATAAAGAATGACCAGGGTCAGTAACAGCATTCCACAGGGAGTAACAAAGGTCATTTCAAAAAGACTATAGAAATACAAAGTCCAGACTGCATTGCTGTGTCAGATGCTAGAGAATATAGCTGGATACCAAAGATAAGAGTCAAGGTCAGGTGGGGAAGATAAGATAGATTTTACCAAATGATTTTCTTGTTGTCTCTTCTAGATTTCCTTTGGCTTGTTGTCAGTGATTAAGCTCTTATTCTGGATGATGTCTTAAAGACACCAAATAATTCTCCAACCCTGCTTTAACATCTCACCACAAGGCACAAAGAATAAAACATAGAGTGTGGATTCAAGCAGTTATCATTTTTATTTTTAAAACTGGCTCTCCACTTTGCATGAGGCAGGTGGACAATTTTTTAATGCAAAGCTCTGGGGAAGATAGACTCCAGATAAAATTCTACTTTGCCTTAGCTGTTATGGAAACTAGTTTATATAAAAATCCCATCATATGGCTGAAAGGTTTTACTATTACTATCATATTCAAATATGAAAAGTCAGAGCGATTAGATGGGAATATCATTAGAGTAAGAGTCAAATGATTGGGATTCTAATCTCAGCTAAATAAAAGTGTAAACTTAGGCAAACATTTAATCTTTTATATTAAAAAAAATTTTGGAGTATAGATGATTGATAATATTGAGTTAGTTTCAGGTGTATCGCCATGAATCTGCTATACATATATATCCACTCTTTTGTTTATGGATAATTTTCTTGATGCTATGTTCATACCTTGCAAATCTCCAGTGGTAATATTTGCTTAGAAATAAAGCTGAATGCTCTCAAAGTCCCAATCATATTTTTAATAAAAAATAGGCCATTACAGAGTATGGATTAGAGTTCCCTGTACTACACAGCAGGTTCTTATTAGTTATCTGTTTTGTATAGAGTAGTGTGTATATGTCAGTCCTAACCATTTAACAGTTTTAGACTTTAGCTTCCTCATTTACTGAAAGATGCTAATCATTCATTCATTGCCTAGTAGACTTTTAGTGAGATGAAACTGTGATAATGCACATAAATAACTTCCTATCTTTCAAAATCATTGTAATAGGTGGTAACTTTAAGTTGTTGAGAACCATAAAAAGTTAGGACTGACATATATATTATCATTTTATAAATACTCGTACAGCATCTTTTCATAAATAAGGACCCCATAGTTCTACTTGGATGAATGGTTATGCAGATTCCCCTGCCCTCTGGTAGCTTACTTTCATGTAGGGAAGAGAATCATGTGTAGTGATATCTCCTGCTTGCCTCCCAAGCATCCACTTCTCCATCTCCCTCCTGCATGATTCTGAATTTTCAGTCTGAATGGTTCTGAGATTACTGCCTCCGCTAGTTGTTATTATTGGCTTAGATCTATCTAAGGATTGGTTTTGTTGTTGTTCAGTTGCTCATTTGTGTCTGACTCTTTGCCATCCTGTGGACTGTGGGATTTGGTAACCAAATTGAGGCTCATCTAATCAAAATGAATCTCAGACATTTTGCTTGAAATGTTGGAAAGTTTACTCTTCCTTGCTAGGCTTATATGCAAAAGATGAGAAGCCTGGTACAGCAGCAACCACAGAGACAGAGACAAGAACACTCTGCAACCAGCCAAAGAGATGCAAATCCTAGAGAGGGAACCTAGTGACATCATTTAGGTTCATGATAAGAACCTCCCCATTCTCTCTCATTTTCCTAGAGATTTTGATACAAAAAGCCTGTAATCTGGGACCCCAAGGCATTTTTAAAAGTCTCTCAGAGTGATCTTATTTGCATCTGGATTTGCTTATTAAGGGATGGAACCAAGAGCACTTGTAGTTTTCACTACCGAATGAAAGGTTTCTTTTGGGCATGCAGTTCTAGAAATCAGATTTGTTTGTAAATCTTTGTTTCTTTGCAATTAATTTGTTCTTTTGACACACTATCCTTGCACATGCATTTACAGTTCCTCTGTTCACTAGTTTTACTATTTACCTAGTAATGATTGCGCTTTTATGTGCTTAGTCACTCAATTGTGTCCAGCTCTCGACGACCCTTTGGACTGTAGCCCGCCAGGCTCCTCTGTCCATGGGATTTTCAGGAAAGATTACTGGAGTGGCTTGCCATTTCCTCCTCCAGGGGATCTTCCCAACCCTGGGATCTAGTAATGATTGCTTAGTACTGAGTGTAACCATGAGTAGTGCCCTGACATGAGAGAAGGAAGGAGGAAGGGGTGTGTTCCCTCCTGGTTTCTGATAGGTAGATCTAGGTAACTTAGTGCGTGGAATTGGAATGCTCCTGTTGGCACTGTATGAGACTGATTGTAAACCACCATGATGCATGAAAAAATGATGGGCATAAATGTAATGAACGAACTTCTCTATGAGGTAAATGAGGCTTTCTAGGTAGAAAAAGGATGCAGTCACTTCCAGTTGAGGGGAAGGGGGCGCATCTGGGAAGACTTTACAAAGGAAGAAGAATTTGCAGTGACCTTGAAAAACAGACTTTGGATGGAGAAGGACAGTCATAAACACAGCAAAGAGGTGGGGAAAAGCATGTTTGGGGGACAGTCCACAGACTGGCTGGACAGTTTCAGCTAAAGGTGTAAGGAATAGCCATGTTTATCTTCCCAGTGTAGAATGCTGTTAGACAATTCTATGCTTGTTCTTTCATGAAAATGAGGTTTGTAAAATGCTTTTTATATGCTGTTGACACCTCCTCTGTTCACATGGGCAGCAGCCTTATATCTGAAGGCAGTGTGGCTGTAATGTAGCAATGTTGGTGCCCTATTAAGTTTGTTGAAAAGGAGTTCTACCTATCATGGATAGTTAGCTGCTTTGGCCCGCTCTTAAATCAACATTTAAATAAGGAAACCAGGAAACCCAAGGGACAAAGAGTCCTTGCCACATTGTGTATCTAAGGGTTTTCCTTAAAAGAAGTGAAATAAATAAATAAATAAGTGTTGAAAACTTAGGAGGGTTAAAGGAGTGCAAAGTATTTGCTTTTTTGCATGCTGTTCTTGGACCCAGGCCATTTTCACAGTACCCAGCGGTGTTTTCGTGTTTTCCCTAATTTATTGGTGATTTCATTTCATGACCTTTAATCCAGGAAATGCCACATAAGAAACACACTGTGGAAACTTTCCTATCATAAATTTTAAATATATAAAAAATGGTCATCCCTGGGTACTCCAAGTATCCTGAAAATCTTGTTCCAGTGCTGATCACAGAAAATCATGAGACATTCCAAAGGCATAGGAGAGAACATTTTCCCTCATTTGATCTGATTACACCTATTATAATGTTTCAATTAAGACACATTTATAATATAATGCATTTGTCTTTAATGTAATATGACTTAATAGCTCCTTTAGCTATCTCAGGAACAAATGTTCACTCCATAGGACCAGCCAGGCTGTCCCAGGTTTCTTCCTCAAATGGAATTTTTTGCTTAGCACATTAAGTATAACACAGCTCTGATATCTTTGATACCTGGTACTGCTTTGATCTGCTTTTCTCCTGTCCTTTACACCACACCTAGCATTTCAACTGATGTTTGTTCCCATCTAGAGTTTCCTTTAATTTTGGCTTCTGGTGTCATGCTTCCTGGTTTCTTATCTAATCCGATCCTTTCTATGACTTAGCCTCACTCCCAGATTCCAAGATACCTGCTTTGGTCCCTACTGTGGCTCACCTGTTGAGTTAGGTCTCTCATCTGCCCCTTTCTGTGGAACTCTCTGCTTCTGCTGCATTTTACAGATGACAGATCTGGCTGCCTCCTGACGGAATGTCAACTCTAATTTAGCCCTTTCAGATGGAGGAAGATCTAATGCCTCTGGCAAATGTTCTGGCAAATATTCATTTTTTCCTTTCATCTAGGTTTTATCAACATTAAAATTCATGAAGGACATTTTTTTTAAAATAAAACAAAATTTCTAGACATAATCTTCCCAGAGTATACCCACATGGAGGAAAGCAGACAACCTCGTACAATCTTAGGATCTTTGTTTCTTTATCATAAGATATAATTTGGAATTATAGTTGTCACATCATGAAAATGTATTATGCAGTAAAGTTAAACTGCACTATCACAAAAATTCATCTAGATATTGAAAACTAATTCTTGAATTATCAGGGATTTGTTTAGTTAGTTAAGATGCTCACGATCAATTTTGGGCACCATGATGGTGATATAGGTTTTCCTGACTTTGCTTCCCTCCCAAGAAGAAAAACTAACATTTATTCAATGTTAGTGAACATGGGGGGTAGAGCTGAAGCACACCCATGAGCCTCAGAGAGCAAGACAGGCTGCATTAAAAGATAAGAAAAATAGCTCCATGTTGGCTGTGTTGTCCTATCCCAGGACAGGCTAGCACAGGATCTGTGGAGAGATGTCTTCGGAGCCTCCGTTTGCCCCAGTTGTGAAAGAGAATCCAAGGGGGGTAGCCAGATTCCCCCAGCATTGCAAGTCAATTTCTGGGAGTCCCTACTCTCACCATAGGGGCTATAGGAAGATCTGAGAATCCAGTCTCTGGGAATCTGACTGGACTAGAGAAGTGGGGAGGGGCTTGCAGAAACCGGCAGAGGAATCTTGGCCGACCAAGCTCATGCTGACAGCGTCATGTAGTCTTCCCAACTAGTGGCTTTGCTTGTCTGCAGAACCAGTCAGGAGTGTACTCCAATCAAGGAACTTGACTGGGTGCAGATTTATCTGATCCAGAGTCTCAAGAGAGAAGTTTTGCCCAGTTTTCCACGCCTAGGCAAGGTGCTGAGTCACTGCCCCACCCACTGTGACAGTGGAGAGTGCCTTCGAGCCCTGTCTGACTGGAAGGGCTGGTGACAACTCCAATGTGGCCCATCGGCACTTGAGTGGAGACAAGAGCAGACAGAGCTAATGGTTTGCAAGGCCAAGCCAGTGGTCCTGTTCAGCCAGGGAACTTGGGGTGTGGGTCAGCTTGAGACAGCAAGTAGAGCTTTCCTGGTTCTAGAACTGCTGCTACTGCTGCACTCAGGCAGGAAATCTTGTTTGTAGTTGTGCTCTTTGTTGAACACAGCCTTAAAGCTGTCCAACCAGGGAACCTAACCAGAGCACATGGGAAGATTTATAGGCCATTCAACAGCCCTGCATACAGTGGCACTTATACAGCACAGTGGACTCACCTGACCAGGGAATTCAGTAGACAATGAGCTGCATAGACCTTGGGCCTTGGTCAGCTGTCTTTTCAAATCAGAGAAGTGAAGTTGCTCAGTCCTGTCTGACTCTTTGTGGTCCCATGGACTGTAGCCTACCAGGCTCCTCCATTCATGCAATTTTCCAGGCAAGAGTACTGGAGTGGGTTGCCATTTCCTTCTCCAGGGGTTCTTCCCAACCCAGGGATCAAACCCAGGACTCCTACATTGCAGGTACATGCTTTACCATTGGAGCCACCAGGGAAGCCCCAAAGCTGCTTCAACTAATGAATATAGAACTCAATCCTGACTGTCTTTATAAGCCTGACTTGAGACTTCAGGCAGTATGTAAAACATATGAAGAACTCATACAACTCAATAGCAAAAATTTCATAACTCCATTTTAAAAAATAGATAACCTAACCTAAATAGATATTACCTAAAGAAGATATAAAAAAGGCAAACAAGTACCTGAAAAGATGTTCAATATCACTAATCATTAGGAAAATACAAATTAAGACCACAATAAGGTATCATCCATTTCAAGCCTATTTAAAATGGTCATCATCAAAAAGATAAGAGATAAAAAATGCAGGCTTGGATGAGGAAAGAAGGAAACCTCCACGCACTATTGGTGGGATTGTAAATTGGTACAGCCACTATGGAAAACAGTATGGAGGATCCTTATAAAATTTTAATTAGAATTACCATATGATCCAGCAATTCTGCTTCTAAGAATGTATTCAAAGGTATTGAAAATTTTAACTTGAAAAGATATCTGTACCTTACCCCACTATGTTCATAGCAGCATTATTTACAATATCCAAGCTTGAAAACAATTGAGGTATGCAAGGATGGATGAATGAATTAAAAAGTTGTGGGTATATATGTACACACACACATACACACACACACACTCCTATAATGGAATATTATTCAGCCATAAAAAAGAGGAAATCCTACCATTTTTGACAATGTAGATAGACCTTGAAGGCATTATGCTGAGTGAAATAAATCAGAGAAAGAAAAATACTGTATAATCTCACTTATGTGTGGGATCTAAGAGAATGAAACAAACAAAAACATCAAACTTGTAGAAAAAAAAGATCAGACTGGAGTTACCAGAGGTGGCGAGTAGGCCAGCGAGAGTTAGAGGAAGGTGACTAAAGGGTACATACTTCCAGTTGTAAGATAAATAGCTCGAGGGATGTAGTATACAACATGATGACTGTAGCTAACACAGCTGTGTAATATGTAGGAAATTTAAGACAGTAAATCCTAAGAAATCTCATCACAAGAACATTTTTTTCTTTTCTTTTTACTTGTAGATATGAAAACATGAAAGTTAGCTGAACCTGTTGTAATCATTTCACAGTATATGTAAATCAAGAGATCATGCTATACACCCTAAACTTATACAGTGATGTATGTTGATTATTTCTCCATAAAATGATGGTTTTATATGTATAAAAGATGCTCAACTCATACTGCAAGTATCTGTATTTTTATAAATGTAAGTGATTCTCTGTGCAGCCCAGTACTACTCTTGAATGTGTTTTGAACCATCTAGGGACCTTGTTAAAATGAAGGCTCTGATTCAGGTCTCAGTTAGAGCCTGGTTAGAGACTAAGAGTCTATATTTTTAACAAGCTTCCAGGTGTTGCTAATGCTGCTGATACTTTGGTTAGCAAAGCTCTAGATAATGACTTCATCTGTATTTTTAGAATTGTACATAAACAGCTTCTAACACACAGTCTGTATATACTAATTGAAGGAAGGAGTGAAAGAAAAAAAATCAAACATTGACAATTTGGGGAAGTTAATGACTTATTAATTTAAAAACATAGAGCCCTAAAAAATGAATATAGACATAGGTAATTGTTGAAAGTTCATTAAGTGTGAAAGTTTGTTCAACTTTTTAAAAGATGCTATGTCATGATTCTGATATATTTACTAGAGTCAGCATGTATGCATTGAGACCAACTGTATACGAGAGACTGTGCTCAGTAATACAAGGATGACAAATGAATTAAACAGTCATGTCTGTAAAAAGGTTATTCTGTACTGCAGGTCACAAAAACTAACATTGTTTAAGAAATGATACATAATTTGGTTTTCATATCTATTGATAGAATGATCCAGCTCTTGTAGATGCTGTTATATTCACTTAGTGTCTCAGACAGTTTTATCCTGAAGCTGGATGCTTGTTGAAAAAGAAAAGGAAATATTTTTCTGTAGGGTAGAACCATTTAATGATATAAAATAAGCCATGTATTATTTTAAAAAATAATGATAATGATGACAGTAATAGTGAATCTAATACAGATAATAAAAGCTAGCATTTAATGAGCACATAAAATATACTAAGAACTTAACAAAATTATTTTCTTTAGTACTTCTAACATTCCTGTGAGGTAGATACTATAATTTTCCTGGTTCATGTATGAGAAACCAAGACTCAGGAAGAGAAACTAATTTGTTCAATGTCACATGGTATAGTATATGATAGACTCAGAATATGGAAACATGCAGTCTGGATTCTCTGGAGTTTATTCTCTTACCTCTGAACATATACTTCTGTAAGAAAGGCATAAACAAATATGGTGGAGATTCCATGGAAAGGGGGCCATATTCGAGTGAAGGTATGGGCTTTCCAGGTGGAGCTAGTGGTAAGGAACCTGCTTGCCAATGCAGGAGACATAAGAGATATGGGTGCAATCCCTGGGTCAGGAAGATCCTCTGGAGGAGGGCACGGCAATCCATTCCAGTATTCTTGCCTGGAAAATCTCATGGATAGAGGAGCCTGGTGGTCTACAGTCCATGGTGTCACAAACTGTTCTCAACTTTCGCATTAAACCCTGAAAGATAATGAGATTTCAGTAGGTGGAATAAGGTGGGATGACAATCTAGGGAAATGAAACAGACTGAAAAAATGCTCTGAGACTAAAAAGACCATGACTAGGAAGTTTTAATCTTGGGTGAACAAGAAAATGATGGTATAACAATAACACTAACNATGGATGTGAGAGTTGGACTGTGAAGAAAGCTGAGTGCCGAGGAATTGATGCTTTTGAACTGTGGTGTTGGAGAAGACTCTTGAGAGTCCCTTGGACTGCAAGGAGATCCAAGCACTCCATTCTAAAGGAGACCACTCCTGGGTGTTCATTGGAAGGACTGATGCTGAAGTTGAAACTCCATACTTCACATGGCTACCTCATGCAAAGAGTTGACTCATTGGAAAAGACCCTCATGCTGGGAAGGATTGGGGGCAGGAGGAGAAGGGGACAACAGAGGATGAGATGGCTGGGTGGCATCACTGACTCGATGGACGTGAGTCTGAGTGAACTCCGGGAGTTGGTGATGGACAGGGAGGCCTGGCGTGCTGTGATTCATGGAGTTGCAAAGAGTTGGACATGACTGAGCGACTGAACTGAACTGAACTGAAAGTTATAGCACAGCAGACATTTTCTCCAGAGGCAGAGTGCATGTTCCCAGTTGAAGAGATAACACACTTTTTGGTGTCTTGAGTGACACAAGATGACATGAGGCCATGTGAATCAGAAATTCAGTTCTGTTGTAAGAATTGTGAATATATTTTAAAAATTCTGAATAAATTGTTCTTCTCAAAATCTGTCCTATTCTAACTCTTGGAGAAAAATTGAGAGAAGTTTAGACACTTTTTGCACACTTCCTATTATTATTGTCCACAACTGACCTGTGTCTCAAGTTCCTGAAGCATGGTATGGATAACACTTTAAATCATCCAAATACAATTCTGTTGGTGAAATTTTATAATTTGCATTCTTATATTTTTCATAGAATTAACATTTATTAGAATTCAAGAATTTCTTTTTTACCATTATCTGTTTGCATTACTGTTCTTTTAGTTACTGATATTTCANATTTATTAGAATTCAAGAACTTCTTTTTTACCATTATCTGTTTGCATTACTGTTCTTTTAGTTACTGATATTTCAAAATTCTTTAATTTCATAAGTAACTGATTATTACTTCATGTAGGGAGAAAAGATCACTGAGACCGGTTTTTCTTTTTTTTCCCCCACAAGAATCTATGGTACTCACAGAATTAGGGAGCCACTTATATAAGAAGAAAATTGTGTCCATGATTAAAACATAATTTTTTCCTCTGAATGTAACCTAAAGACGGAGAAGGCAATGGCACCCCACTCCAGTATCTTGCCTGGAAACTCCCATGGGCGGAGGAGCCTGGTAGGCTGCAGTCCATGGGGTCGCTGAGACTTGGGCACGACTCAGTGACTTCACTTTCACTTTTCACTTTCATGCATTGGAGAAGGAAATGGCAACCCACTCCAGTGTTCTTGCCTGGAGAATCCCAGGGATGGAGGAGCCTGGTGGGCTGCCATCTATGGGGTCACACAGAGTTGGACACGACTGAAGTGACTTAGCAGCAGCAGCAGCAGCAACCTAAAGAGTCAAATTTATATATGTATAGAGACAAATGCACTATTTGTTGTGACTGTTCAGTCACCCAGTCTGTCCAACTCTTTGTAACCCCATGGACTGCAGCATGCCAGGCCTCTCTCTCCCTCATTATCTCCGGAAGTTTGCCCAAGTTCATGTACATTGCATTGGTGATGTCATCCAGCCATCTCATCCTCTGATGCCCTCTTCTCCTTCTGTCCTCAATCTTTCCCAGCATCAGGGACTTTTCCAGCAAGTTAGCTGTTCACATCAGATGACCAAAATACTGGAGTTTCAGCTTAAGCATCAGTCCTTCCAACGAGTATTCAGGGTTGATTTCCCTTAAGGTTGTCTGGTTTGATCTCCTTGCTGTCCAAGGGACTCAGAGGATTTTTCTCCAGCACCACAGTTCGAAGGCATTGATTCTGCAGTGCTCTGCCTTCTTTACGGTCCAGCTCTCATGATATGACCACTAGGATGCCCATAGCCTTGACTGTATGGACCTTTGTCAGCAGAGTAATGTCTCTGTTTTTCAACACACTGTCTAGGTTTGTCATCGCTTTCCTGCCAAGAAGCAAATGTCTTCTGATTTCATGGCTGCAGTCACCATCCACAGTGATTTTAGAGCCCAAGAAGAGGAAATCTGTCACTGCTTCCACCTTTTCCTTCTCTATTTAGCATGAAGTAATAGGGCCAGATGCCATGATATTAGTTATCTTAATATTTAGTTTTAAGCCAGCTCTTGCACTCTCTTCCTTCACCCTCATCAAGGGGCTCTTTATTTCCTCTTCACTTTCTGCCATTAGAGTGGTATTATCCTCATAAATGAGGTTGTTGATGTTTCTCCCACCTATCTTGATTCCTGCTTGTAACTGTCCAGCCCAGAATTGCTCATGATGTGCTCAGCATGTGAATCAAACAAACAGGGTGACAGCAGACAGCCCAGTCATACTCCTTTCTCAACCCTGAACCAATCAGTTGTTCCATATGGGATTCTAACTGTTACTTCTTGATCCTCATACAGGTTTTTCAGGAGACAGTTAAGATGGTCTGGTATTCCCATCTTTTTAAAAACTTTCCACAGTTTATTATGATCCACACTGTCAAAGGCTTTGGCATAGTCAATAAAACAGATTTAGATTTTTTTTTTCCTGGAATTCCCTGTCTTTCTCTATGATCTAGCAAATGTTGGCAATTTGATCTTTGGTTCTGCTTCCTTTTCTATACCCAGCTTGGACATCTGGAAGTTCTTGGTTTGCATAATGCTGAAGCCTAGCGTGCAAGATTTTAAGCATGACCTTACTAGCATGGGAGATGAGTGCAATTATCCACTGACTAGCACATTCTTTAGTTATTACCCTTCTTGGGGATTGGGGTGAGGATTAACCTTTTCCAGTCCTGTGGCCACTGGTAGGTCTTCCAGATTTGCTGACATATTGAATGTAACACCTTGATGGCATCATCCTTTAGGGTTTTGAATAGCTCTACTGGAATTCCAGCGCATCCTCTAGCTTTATTAACAACAGTGCTTCCTAAGGCCCACTTGGCTTCACTTTCCAGAATGTCTGCCTCTGGGTGGCTGACCACACCATTGTAGTAATCTGGTTCATTTGGACCTTTTTCTATACAGGTCTTCCATGTATTCTTTCCAGCTCTTCTTGATTGCTTCTGCTAGGTCTCTACCACCTATGTCCTTTATTGTGCCCATCTTTGAGCAAAGTGTTCCCTTGATATCGCCAGTTTTCCTGAAGAGATCTCTAGCCTTTCCTCTTCTATTGTTTTGTCGTTCCTAGTTTTATGCACTGTTCATTGAAGGCCTTCTTGTCTCTCCTTGCTCTTCTTTGGAAATCTGTGTTTATTTGGACATACCTTTCCCTTTCTTCCTTTCATTTCTCTTCTTTCTTTAGCTATTTGTAAGACCTCCTCAGATAACTGCTTTGCCTTCTTGCTTTTTCTTTTCTTTGGGATAGGTTTGTTTGCTGCCTTCTCTGCAGTATTACAGACCTCCATCCATAATTCTTCAGGCACACTGTTTACAAGTTCTAATCCCTGAGTCTATTCATTACCTCCACTGAATATTCATAAGAAAGAAAGTAAAGTTGCTCAGTTGTGTCTGACTCTTTGCAACCCCATGGACTGTACCCTATGAGGCTCCTCCATCCATGGGATTTTCCAGGCAAGAGTACTGGAGTGGGTTGCCATTTCCTTCTCCAAAAGATTTTCCCAACCCAGGTATCGAACCCAGGTCTCCCGCATTGCAGGCAGACGCTTTACTGTCTGAGCTATCAAGGAAGCCATAGGGGCTTTGATTTGCATCATACCTGGCTGGCCTGGTGGTTTTCCTCCGCTTTCTTGATTTAAGCCTGAATTTTGCTACGAGAAGAGCTGGTGATCTGTGCCACAGTCAGCTCCAGATCTTGTTTTTGCTGACTCTATACAGCTTCTCCATCTTCGGCTTCAAAGAATGTAATCAATTTGATTTCGATATTGGCCATTTGGTGATGTCCATGTGTAAAGTCATCTCTTGTATTGTTGAAAAAGGGTATTTGCTATGACCAAGGAATTTTCTTGGCAGAATTCAGTTAGCCTTTGCCCTGCTTCATTTTGTTCTCCAAGGCTAAACCCACCTGTTACTCCAGGTATCTCTTGACTTCCTACTTTTGCATTCCAATCCCCAATGATGAAAAGCACATCTTTTTTTGGTGTTAGTTCTAGGAGGTCTTCTGGTCTTCATAGAACTGATTAACTTCAGTTTCTTCAAGATTGTTGGTAGAGGCATAGACTTGGATTACTGTGATGTTGAATGGCTTGCCTTGGAAGTGAACAGAGATCATGCTGTCATTTTTTAGGTTGCACCCAAGTACTGCATTTTGATTTCTTTTGTTGATTATGAGGGCTACTTCTTTTCTTCCATGGGATTCTTGCCCACAATAGGAGATATAATGGTCATGGGTGAATTAAATTCACCCATTCCCATCCATTTTAGTTCACTGATTCCTAATGCACTAATACATTTTCAGGTTTTAGTCCACCTATGTGGACATTGTTTTAAAATGCAATTGATATTTCTAAAAGTTGAATAGATTTACTGAGGCTTAAAAAATAAATTTGGTTAAATATTTGAGGGAAAATTAGATTATCCTGTTCATAGGTTCAAGACAATTATAGTAGAAACACCAAAAATTCAAATTTCCCAAGAGGTCAAGAATTAATACAAATGTATTAAAAGGCCTGATGTAAATCGATGGGGAGCATAGGGCATTGACGGCAGCTTGCATGCCATACCTAATAACATTATAGAAACACTTAAGTAACTAAGTAAGTGAAAGTCCCTCAGTCATGTGACTCCTTGAGACCACATGGACTATACAGTCCTTGGAATTTTCCAGGCCAGAATACTGGAGTGGGTAGCATTCCCTTCTCCAGGGGAACATCCCAACCCAGGAATTGAACCAGGGTCTCCTGCATTGCAGGTGGATTCTCTACCAGCTGAGCTACCAGAGAAGCCCTTGGAGCCAAGCAAACTACCTATGTTCTGGCTACATTTTTATTCTCTGTCTTGTGATTTGCTGCCACTTATTTTAGGGGATTTGATTTATGCTAGTTTTAAATACCATTTCTTAGCTTCGCTGATCCACATCTGTTTGCCTAAGTTCTAGTCTAGAACTGGAATAAAAATTTATATCATTAAGTTATATTAGATATTTCAAAGACAATGATAATTTGAATTAATTCAAGGAATATATATTGGGTATAAATTATATGCAATTTATTAGTAAAATCTGCTGAGCATTGACATAGAGGAATACAACATGGGATAATTCAATAATAAGCTTCAGATTGGTGAGAAGAAGAGAGTAATTTATTCTTTACTCTTCTTACTCACCTGAAAGGTTTAACCTGGTTACACATATACCTCTGTCACTTCTTTGATTTTCACAAGTGCAAATTATGTTCCTAACTTTAAAGATTATGTGGAGGAGAGCAATGAGAAGCAGTAGCAAAAATAAATAAATAAATAACACCACTTTATTGCTAATGAGAATTCTGGGTATATGAAAGACACAATGTGATGAGGGCTCTGATAGACCCACTGGTACCAAAGGGAGGAGGTAAGCGTCTAATGGAGGGGGTGGCTGTGGGTTAATTATCACTCTCTGCAGAGTGGAGAAGGGGAAATTCTAGGTGGAGGCAATACCAGATATAAAGGGCAGAAGATATCCAAAGCAGAGGTCAGTTATAAATTATATGCCTATTTCCTGCTTCCAAAAGTCATGGTCAGGAGCATGAGGCTGCAAAAAAATAAAATGAAATTGGCATTATGCTTAATAACTCAAACAACATGTTTGATATGTATTCACTTATTTAAAAGAATTAAGTAAATCAGCACCTCAACAGTGTATAATAAAAGAGCAGGGTCATGAAAACTTTCCTTTCTCAATCATTTGCACTGAAGCCTTACATTGCCTTCAACCTCACGCCTCAATTATTTTGCTTATATTTTTATTGCTGAGAAGCTTACCCAGTGCTTCCGACACCTGTGGCTAAGAAATATTTTATGATGCCTATGGCCAAGAGATATTTTACGAGTATTTTTGATGATGATAACCCATTTTAAGGCAGCTTAAGGAAAAAACAAATTTATTAGATAAAAATGAAATGATACTTGAAATTCAGTACTCATTGACACCCAGTAAATACCAACTTGTTGTGGACCATATAGGACTCCGCCACAGTATAGCATAGGGAGCACATTAAGTGATAGCAAGTAACCTTCCCCTCAGCCCACTACTTTACTACATATTAATTAATTTACATATTGATCACCTTACTCCTGTTGTCTTTTCAAATAACTCTCCCATTCCCATCACTCTACATCTTATCTGCAATATAAACAGAAGACTACTGTGTACTCTATAGGATATTGAAAAGCATAAAAGATAATACACATAAATCAGTACCATGAGCTCATAGACATTAGAAGGATAAATATTGCTGGTACAGTGGGTAATGGTGTGAGCTGCATCACCTAACCTTGAATTCTATCATTGGCTTCCTGGTTGATCTTCTGGTACCCAGAATCTGCAATCACATTCTGCTTCTCATTTCTTAAATGTCTGAACTTAGAATGTCTTTCAGAGCATCTGTTTGATGCATGCTTTTTTTCCCACAATCAGACCAATAAGTACAAGATTTTTTTGAACTAATAGTAAGGCATTTTTACCTTTTAAGTCATTCTATACAGTGTTCAGTTAGTTATATAGCTCTCCCTTTGAGCAAATTTTCTCTATGATTTCTATTTACTGATCTTAGATCTTTCTGCCAAAAAGAATAATTTAATTTTCATGTTTGGATTACATTTAATTAAAACTGCTTTAAAAATTACATCTGTTCAAAATTTTCCAATTTCCATTTGCCTAAAGAATAAGTTCAAAATTTCCCTACCTACCATTGAGAAGTATTTATGACTCAACCTCAACTTACTTGCTTTGCCTTGTCTCCTATTAATATTTTAATATTTGTAATATAAACTGTTTCAGAATTTTCTACAGTTTATTGTGATCCACACAGTCAAAGGCTTTGGCATAGTCAATAAAGCAGAAATAGATGTTTTTCTGGAATTCTCTTGCTTTTTCCATGATCCAGCGGATGTTGGCAATTTGATCTCTGGTTCCTCTGCCTTTTCTAAAACCAGCTTGAACATCTGGAAGTTCACAGTTCACATATTGCTGAAGCCTGGCTTGCAGAATTTTGAGCATTACTTTACTAGCATGTGAGATGAGTGCAATTGTGCAGTAGTTTGAGCATTCTTTGGCATGCCTTTCTTTGGGATTGGAATGAAAACTGACCTTTTCCAGACAGAGTCGAACATGACTGACGTGACTTGGAAGCAGGCAGCGGCAGCAGGCCACTGCTGAGTTTTCCAAATTTGCTGGCATATTGAGTGCAGCACTTTCACAGCATCATCTTTCAGGATTTGAAATAGCTCAACTGGAATTCCATCACCTCCACTAGCTTTGTTCATAGTGATGCTTTCTAAGGCCCACTTGACTTCACATTCCAGGATATCTGGCTCTAGGTGAGTGATCACACCATTGTGATTACCTTGGTCATGAAGATCTTTTTTGTACAATTCTTCTGTGTATTCTTGCCACCTCTTCTTAATATCTTCTGCTTCTGTTAGGTCCATACCATTTCTGTCCTTTATTGATCCCATCTTTGCATGAAATGTTCCCTTGATATCTCTAATTTTCTTGAAAAGATCTTTAGTCTTTCCCATTCTGTTATTTTCCTTTTTCTTTAGTCAACTCAGTCTTCTTGCAATTCTTCTGTTGCACTTCATTTATTCAAATACTTCCACATTTCTTCTCCTCCTTCAGTTGGCCCAACTGTCCCTGAGATGTCATTTCTCAATGAAAAAAACTCATTAGGTTTTGTTGCTCTTTCTCATTTTTGATCTTCTGTAGGCAACTTTCCCCATTGGTAAACATTATCCAATTCCAATCTTTTGATGCTCTCTGCTAGCTTTAAAATTCATGTTTCTCTTCTCCTTCTATTATATTTATATATTTAATTACATACCATCTGATATCTTTCTTAGTTTTATAGTTATTCAAGTTGGAAGATAACTTCTATAGACCATTTTTAGTATTTGATTTGTTATTATTTAACAATTTCTTATTTGCGAGCCTGATTTCCCAAATAACACAATAAATTTTCTAAATGTAATACCTCTGTCTTGTATTCCCTTTGTGGTTCAATGTACCTCATACTTTCTTATAAAGCACATGCTCAAGTGTGATTTGCTTGAAATTACAAGAGAGTAATTACCTGCGGCACACCCGGTTCTATATCGGTTATTGTAAAGAATACAAAGGCAAGGCATGAACATCTTCCTTAAAGAACATGGTGTTGGGAATAAATCATTTTCCCAATGATGTTCCCCTTACTTATCAGAAAACCTGATCAAACTATATTCCACTATGTTTAAAGAAAGAAGAGTTTGTTTAGTTCATTTTTATTGTATGCATGTCTCCTCCTAGTTATGAAGTCAAATAAAAGGTAATCTTGAAAGAAAATTTTATTTGCAACTTCTAGAAGGTCAAGATGTCAGTGTCCTAGTAGATTTTGGCAGCACCTCATAGAATTCTTTTTTTGTTAGAAATATTTTTTTCCTTGATTCTAACCTTCTGTACAAGTCTAAGAACTGACTTATCTTGCAGAAGTTCATGTAAGTCCTCAGTCTTATCTTGAATATGTAGGCCAATATAAAATTTATTTCAAACTAGCAGCTAACAGTAATTTCTGCAAACCATCTGGAAGGACAGTTTATCAGATTACACACTCTCTTCTCCCAACTTGCCCCAGATAACAGGCAGTTGACTGAAAGGAAGATTGTCCCTATACTTCCCAGAGGAGCCCTTTTGGACACAAACTCTGAAATGATTTGATAAAGCAAAGTTTGGCTTGGCAATTTCACCAAAGATTAACAATATTTACACGTGTAACTATTGAAACAAGAGACTGTTTAGGCTGTTGCTTCTATTATTTGTTAGTCTTTTAACTTGCTGATTTTGCAGAAAGCCAGAAGGACTGAGTCATAGGCCTCACAGTTGGTTTTCCATAAGTCAACGTTTTAGGGGCTTTGTTGTTGGAGAGCAGCAGTGGTTGCAGTGTGGAATGACTCTGAGAATGTAGCATTTAGACAGGATCACTAAGTTATAACACCTGTCTATAGAGTTAATTTTTCTGAATGTGGTCATAAAGGAGCATGATACAAAGGTTTTTCTTAGCTACAAGTGGCACCCAAATTTTGGCAAAACTAGAAANTATATATATCAGAAATTAAACAAATGGAAAAACAATTTATCCTTCAGTAGATTGAACTAAATTATGTTGACATTTAAGAGAATTAAGTCTCAAGGACTGCACTTTAAAAACACATTTTGAAAAGTGACTAGAGATGGCTTCAATGACTCTCTAAGCTGGTCTTGCCTCCTGCTGGATAATTATCTGATGCCTGCTCAACAATTTCCACTAAAACTTCAGATGGCTTGGATCTGCTTTGTATCTCACAAACAGTAACAACTGTAATATATTACCATCTTGGCCCATGGTTAGATTCACATCTGTCTTAGAATACTTTCTGTGCCACTGTAGATTATACAAGAACAGAGGTACTGGAAAGAATAAACACAGTAACAGCACCTTCTATTAATTTCCTTAGAAGGTAAAGTAAAACTGATGTGTGTATATGTGTGTGCATTTATTTCCTATGGAGGCTTTCATTTACAATTTTATTTAGAATAGATTGTGGTCAGCCTGTATTCTGGTCATACAAATTCAGTTTACTCCAGAATTTCAAGATTGGAATTAGCAAGTTTGTTTTATGTAACAGGGATTTTTTTTTAATAAAAATATAATTGGCATAAAATAGAATGCTCATTTCAGGTGTACCACATAATAACTTGACATTGGAATGATGACCATGATAAGTCTAGTAACTATCTGTCCCCATACAAAGTTATTACAAGATTGTTGACCGTATTCCTTATGCTGTGTATAATATCCTCATGACTTATTTGTTATATAATGGGGGGTTGTACTTCTTAATTACCTTTACTGTTTTATGATTCCTCTCTTCCTTCTGAAAACCACCTGTTTGCTCTATCAATGAGTCTGTTTTCATTTTATTTTGTTTTATATAAGCATAATCATGTAGTATTTGTCTTTGACTCATTTCACTTAGCATAATACCCTCTAGATCCATCATTATTGTACAAATGGTAATGTTTTTTTCAGCTTAGTAATATTCCATTGTGTTTATATACCATATTTTCTATATCCATTCATTTATCAATGGATACTTAGGTTGATTCTGTATCCTGACTGCATTAAATAATGCTGACTGCATTAAATAATGGTGAACATTAAAATGCATATACAATTTCAAATTAGAGTTTCTGTTTTCTTTGAGTAAAGAAAGTTAAATTGCTGAGTTATATGGAGGTTCTGTTTTTAATTTTTTGTTAAATCTTTATCCTGTTTTCTATAGTAGCTGATAGGGATAAATTTAATTTAGACATTGAATATTTATTCCACTTTGTTTCTCCTTACTTTT
>SJYQ01001194.1:1887413-1915978 GCA_006410935.1 Redunca redunca
GTCTAATGGGTGAGTGAACCATTTCATTATAGTATACATTCTAGGACACTCTTATTCAGAAATGGTGACCAGTTGTTCATGATGTAATCAAAATATATGTATGAACTTGAGTTTCATTAAAAAATGTTATATACATAATTAAAAATTTTAACCTGAAACATGAGTGTTTTCATCTAGGATAGCCACTTATTTGCCAAACTTCAGATATAAACTTAAGGCAGTATATTTGAATGGAGTTTGAGGTCATCTTTTCTGTTAAAACTGAACCTATAGTTCATTATTTGATACCTGATCTTAGTTTCTTTAAAATGGAAATCAAACAAACCCTAAGGACACTTGCACAGTAATCTGAGTATAACATTTTAAATTTTTGCTTACTTTAAACATATTTGCTGTCTCAAGTTGAGTAAATTATACTACTTATTTGGTGGCCTATTATTATCATTTCTTTGCTTAAGGTCATGTTCCCACTTGACTGACTGGCATGAATACCTCTTTTCTAATCTTGTGTTCTTCTCCATCCTCATGTGTTTAATGTAATGACAGTCATTCTAATGTGTTTAATTGCATATGCTTTTCATTGGGTGTGCTAGAAAAATTTATTATTTTGTGTGCTGTAGTATAAATGTAGTATAAATTACAATATATCTCATTTGTTTCTGCTTTCATCCAGTCTCCATTTTTTAACATCCATCTTTGTTGGTTTCTGTGCAGTTTGTCTACTTATAATGCTGAGTGATACTTCTCATTGTGAATTCATTACGTTTTCTATATTCAATTCTCCAGTGTTGGACACTCACCTACAAATAATGCTGATATACTGTGATATATGTACAAAAATTACATGTGTCTCTTTTTGGATTGGTGTGTGTTTCTTCTCATAGATACACAGGAGAGAAATTGTTGGTCCACAGCACATGCCATATTTCTTTTCAGACTTATGTACCTGTCTATAGTTCCACCAACAGTATATAAGAATTTCTATATTTGCACATCCTCACCAACACTGCTTTTCTTAGTGTCACATCTAATAGATATAAAAAGATATTTCATTTTTATTTAAAAAATCTATTAAATTTTGAAATGATTTTAGGTTTATATAAAAGTTGCAAAGTTAGTGCAGAAAATTCTTTTGTACCCTTCATCTAGCTTCCTTTAATATTAACCCAGAAATAATACATTTATCAAAACTAAGGGTCTAATATTGGCATAAAAGTATTTAGGTAAACTTTTCACTTTGTTTAGAGCTCACATTTTTCCACTTAAATCCTCTGTTCCAGGACTCACCCCAGAATGTTACATTGAATTTAATTATTGTGTTCCCATTCCTCTCTTGGGTGTATATCTGAAAGAATCAAAAACATTAATTCAAAAACATGCATGCACCCCCAATGTTCAGAGGAGCTTTACTTACAATTGCCAAGATATGGAAGCAACCCAAGTGTCCATCAACAGATGAATAGATGAAGAAGATGTGGTGTACATCTATAAACATATAGATATGCATACATACAGTGGGATATTACTTAGCCATAAAAAGGATGTCATTTTGCTATTTGTAGCAACATGGGTCGACTTGGAGGGCATTGTGCTAAGTGAAATTAGTCAGACAGAGAAAGACAAATACTGGGTGATAACACTTATGTATAGAATCTGAAAAATACAACAAACTAGTGAATAAAACAAAAAGGAAACAAGCTCAAAGAGCAAACTAGTGGTTGCCAGCGGGGAGAGGCAATATAGGGATTGGGCGGGGGGGAAAGGGTTACTATGAGATTGTATTAAATCATTTATGCAAAACTTTTGAAATACTGTAAAGCACTATAAAATTAAAAGAATCTTTTATTCAATAAATATATATGTATATAAAATATTATATGCTCTTTTGGACCCTTTCTATCCATGGCACTTCTCTAGTCTTACCTTTTTTGTGTGAACTTGAGACTTTTGAAAATCACTGGCCTGTTATTTTGTTCAATATCCTTCATTTGGGCTTGTCTGTCTGATGTTTTCTCCTAATTAGACTTGGTTTGGGCATTTGGGAAGAGTGCTAGAGAGATGATGTTCCCTTCATGTTATGTTATATCAAGAAACTCAAGATATTGATGTAATTTATCATCAATAATTAAGTCAAGTGGATCCCATTGTTTTAAATTGCTTTTCTCCTTTTACTAGTAAGTTTGAGTGAGTATGGAGAAGGCAATGGTGCCCCACTCCAGTACTCTTGCCTGGAGAATCCCATGGACGGAGGAGCCGGGTAGGCTGCAGTCTACGGGGTTGCTAAGAGTCAGACACGACTGAGCGACTTCACTTTCACTTTTCACTCTCATGCATTGGAGAAGGAAATGGCAACCCACTCCAGTGTTCTTGCCTGGAGAATCCCAGGGACGGGGGAGCCTGGTGGGCTGCCGTCTCTGGGGTCGTACAGAGTCAGATACGACTGAAGTGACATAGCAGTTGAGTGAGTATTATCTTCATAAACTTAAAAATCTTTTATGTTGCCTCTTCTGTATGTTTCCTATTTGCATGTTTTGCCCTTATTTATATTCCTTTTTGGATCCTATATTTTTTTGGTTGATTCACAGACATTTTTGTTATATTAGAGATACTAGTCCTTTGTCGGTTTTAGACATAGCCAGATTTATTTTTCTGTTTCAGATTTATTTATTTTCAATCGGCCTGTCTATTCATGGAAATCTTCATTGGCCAGACATCCTTACTTTCTTTGCAATCACGTTCTTTTATTTTTTCTTATAGTGCAAGATTTTGAGGTTTGAAGAACTCCTTTTCTGCCCTTAGATCTCTATTCTTTTTCTATTACATATATAGTTTTATCTTTTAAGTATTCATTCCATCTGTAGTCCACATGGCTTGCTGTGTTAAGTAAAAATAGTTTTTTCTTTCTCACATTGTGTATTAGTTTCTGAGCTTTAATTTCTAAGCAACTTGTCTTTTTCAATTAATTTGTGTTACTACCTTTGTTGTAAATTAGGAATCTTCTCTGAGTTGTCTATGTTGTACCACTGAGCCATTGTCCTTTTGCTCTGGCAATATCACAGTAGTATATTTTTTTCACTTTGATCTGTCTTTGTGGTATGTATGGCTTAATACTTGGTAGGGCAAATCCTAATTTTTAATGCTTTTTTGAAAGCTGACATCTATTCATCATCCCTTATTATTTCATATATATGTATGTACACACATTTCATAATATGTGTATGTAAACTATATAGTATACAAAAATTTATGTTAATTTTCTCAACTATTCAAATGGAATTGGTATTGGGATTGTACTGACTTTATAAGTTAATTTAAGGGGAGAACTGATGAAAATGTGTCTATTTAGAAAATCCCTTTTACTCTTATTTCCCAGTTTAAAGTTTTAGTCATGGAAGTTTTTTAGACTCCTGGCTAAGAAAATTTTTCATAATTTTGTGCCTATTGTAAAAAATGTTTCAAAAAGTATTTTCCAAATTTATTATTGCTAGTAGAGAGAAAAATGCTATCAGTTTTCGTAAGTTGATTTAGTAAATGATTAACTCACTTACTCCCTGTGTTTTGCAGCTATCTTTTCTCAACTTCATAAGTTAATACAGTTAGTATTTATGAGTGTCTGCTTTGTGCAGGCGCTCTTCTAGCCACTTGCAGTAGATCAGATAACAGGATACTCCCATGGAGACTATATTCTTTCTACCTCATAGAGATAGATAGACAAGCAATAAAAACTAATAACTAAATTATGTACTATACTAGAAGTGGAATGTGCTAGTGAAAAGAAAATCAGGACAGAGGGCATCAGGAATGTGGGGAACCATTTGCAATTTTACTAGAGTTCAGGGTAGACCTGTTTGAGGAAATGATTTAAAGGAAGTGAGTGAATCTGTTATACAGAGAAGAAGGAGCCTTTCAGCAGGAAAATCAGACAGTGCAAAGGCTGTGGCAGCTATGCTAGGATGAAGTCCAAAGGCAAAAGAGAAGATACAAGGAGACCACTGAGGAGGCTATGCCCAAGCCAGTCAAAAATTCTGGCTTTGACCAAGCTGGTACCAGTGGAGATGGTAAGAAACAACTGGATTTTAGATATATTTTGAAATTTTGACAGTTTTTTTTCCTAAAGCAGGAAGCTTGTATTAAGTACTTCTGAAGTCTTAAGCTGATTTATTTTTAGATATCTCTTTTCACATTCTCATTCCATAAGTATGAATATATTTTAATTAACTAGATTATTAAAATAACAAGCATCACAGTATGAAACTAGCTTTGGAACAAATCCAACTGATGTAAATTTGTATATGACTCAAGACAAATACATATCAGCATAATGCAAAGTTACCTTCTAGTGGAAGTAAGAATGTGCCCTGGGCCACAGCCAGAATTTTACATAAGAAATAGAGAACATTGCTTAACCTAATAAGTAAGCTAAGTGGGGGTCAATTTAGACAGTTTTTCATTCTCTGTTGGTCTGTATATTATGGATGGATGGATGTCTGTGTATATATACATGTACAGTCTACCTAGTTCCAGGAAGAATTTAGTACAGCTTTATAAACATAGAAAGCATAGTAAGGTGAAAATATAATTCGAGGTACATAGATGAGGACAGCAGACGTAAAGAGGAAATGAAATCAGGAAAGATAACATAAACATAGGCAAGAAGAGTGGTTTTGTTTGTTTTAGAACAGGTGAGTTATAAATCTTGTTCCAGTTTTTAAGTTTTTAAACCATCAAAATTCTTTAGGCTGGTCTCATACAGAAATAATAAACTATGTTTTTGAGTTATGTGACTCTGACATTTTTCTTTATTTTTTTCATTTAGAATCATCTTAAATATATGCTGTAGGATTTGGATGAGAGTTGATATAAAATATGAGGGCTTCCCAGGTGGTGCTAGTGGTAAAGAACCTGCCTGTCAGTGCCGGAGACATAACAGACTTGGGTTCAATCCATGGGTCAGGAAGATCCCCTGGAGGAAGGCATGGCAACCCACTCCATTATTCTTGCCTGGAGAACCCCATGGACAGAGGAGGCTGGTGGGCTACATTCCAGAGGGTCAGAAAGAGTCAAACATGACTAAAGTAACTTAGCACACACACATAAACTATGAAGATATTTCTATATCTATGTATGTAGATAGAGATATGTGCTATGAATAATGTCATTCATTAAATTATGTAGTAGGATCTGTAAAAATACTCAGCATAGTTCCCTTCAAGTGCATATTTTTGTCTTTCTCTGCTGAATTGCAGTGCTTACTTTCAAAGAACAACGAGTACTCTGCAGCTTGTTTTCTCTTTGCTTTGACTTCTAGAAAGCTTAGGGCTTATTGCTGGAGATTTTCTTAATTTGTTTTTTCTGGCATGAAAATCTCCTTCACCTCAGGCCCTCATATTATTTGGATCTTTTAGTGTTTCAAATAATTTTTTGTTTTATTTGTGATACAGCCACTTCAAATCCTTTTTGGAAGCAGTGTGTGTTGAATTGACTAATTTATGGTTCAGATGGTAAAAGCGCCTGCTTGCAATGTGGGAGACCCGGGTTCAGTCCCTGGGTTGGGAAGATCTCCTGGAGAAAGAAATGGCAACCCACTCCAGTACTCCTGCCTGGAAAATTCCATGGATGGAGGAGCCCCATAGTCTAGAGTCTATGAGGTCACAAGGAGTCAGACACGACTAAGCGACTTCACTTTGCACTTTCACTTTTCCTCATAATAAATAGAAATCAATCTTCAGCAAAATACATTAAATATTTTTTAAGACTGAAAGAGGCAAGACTAACTTAGATCTTGGGAATGGGGACTGGAAAAGGGATCAGACTCTTGCTCATGTACCTCTGGCAGATCTATTTCCTTCTTATTGTGACTGTCTTTCTGTGCTTCCTTAGTTCCCACGCTGGGTGGAAGAGGTTCATCCTAGTTCCTCAGGCCTAGAGCTGATCAGGGCTAGATCAAATCCCCTGAGAGAACTGGCCTCAGCCTGCCTTCTTTTGCTCTGTCTCCGGCTCCCTTTCTTTCTTTACCCCTCTCTCTGAAAGATGCCAGATAGACCCTGCTTTGGTCAGGAGACCACTTGGAACCTATGAACTCTGCTTAGTGAATGAAATGATCTGACTGCTGGTCCTTCCACTGGTCCATGAGATGTTCACACTGTCAGGCTTTCTCTACAAATGAACAGAAAATTCCATGGTTTAAAGGCAGAATACAAAAACCAAAACTAAATCAAATGATAAATAAAGCTAAAAATACACAAATAAAAACACTAATGCTTTTGCTTCTGATACAACTGTTAATACTGCAGATTGAGAGTATTGCTAATTTAACATGCCTAAATGCTTACAGACTTACATGATTTGAAGATCCCTATATACACATTTATGTACATACATACACACATATCCATATATATACACATGTAAATATAAATACAAGGCTTCCCTGGTGGCTCATTTGGTAAAAAAATCTGCCTGCAGTGTGGGAGACCTGGGTTCTCTCCCTGGGTTGGGAAGATCCCCTGGAGGAGGGCATGGCAACCCACTCCAGTATTCCTGCCTGGAGAATCCCCATGGAGAGAGGAGCCTGGTGAGCTGCAGTCCTTCGGGTATCAAAGAATCGGACACGACTAAGCAACTAAGCACACAGCACACATAAATACAAAAATTTGCATTCTTTTTGAAAGCGACAAAAAATAAAATTTTAGTAAAGAAATATTTATGAAGCACCTACTGTGTTCCAGACAGTGTCTAAGCTACTAGACTCTGGGTATACAATGTCAAATAAAACAGGCAATGCTGTTTGTGACTGTTGAGTAGGAAATAGCTTCCTATCTATCTGTATATTTATCTGTATATAATACCTGTGTATTTATATTTATAAATATCTTCCCATCTATCTGTTTATGTAGAAAAATAGACAGGTGACTTAACCTCTCTTAAACAAAAGAGTTTAAGGTGGCATATATGTTTGTGATGGAGCAGGAAATAGCAACCCACTCCAGTGTTCTTGCCTGGAGAATCCCATGGAAAGGTGAGCCTGGCAGACTACAGTCCTTGGGGTCACAAAGAGTGGGACATGACTGAGTGAGCAAGCACATGTATTTGTGTACATTCTGCACTTTTACACATTGTAGTCATGCACGCATTCTTTTTTGCTCTGGTGTCCTCTGTGAAAGTAGGTCACTCAAAACTATTGAAGAACTAATGGACCCTCTTTTTACTTTCAAAATTCCTGAGGTTTATAGAAGGTGCACAGTTGCAAGATTATTGCTCAATTTGTGTTATTATAAAGATATATTCATTGATATACATGAATTAACACAAACGGAAACGGTGTTAAAGTTGAATTTATGTTCATTAGTGGAAAAGCAATGTCGTCACAGTCCTTAGGTCCGCTGGGCCCCTGAGACAGCCCAGATGCTCGGGCATGCTTCAAAGGCTGCTGCCCTCTGAGGTCAAGGCTTTGGCCTCCTCCACAGGCGCCAGAGCCACAGAGAGACAGCCCAGACTGCAGTCTGCTGTGGGGAGCAAGAGACTAGAATTTCTCTATAGGAGGAACCAGCAGGGATTTCATCAAAAGGAGGGACAAGTAAGTGTAGATTTACAAAGGTCTGCTCAGGGACAAATCAAAGAGGGACACTAACATCTTTGGCTTCACTCCTGGCTTTAACTGTAACAAGAAAGATGCTCAATGTGCTCAGTGATACTTTAAAGTTTTGTTCTTGGAGATGATATGGCACTGCATTCATAAAAATATATGTGTATATATATATATATTATTTTTTTCTTTTCAAGACAAAGATACCATGATAATATTGACTTTACATTTGAGTTTTGAGAGGGGTGGGATGGAGAGGCAGGTGAGAGGGAGGCTCAAGAGGGAGGGAACATAGATGTACCCGTGGCTGATTCATGTTGATGTTTGGCAGAAACCAACGCAGTACAGTAAAGCATTTATCCTTCGACTAAAAATAAATAAATAAAATACAGACTCAAAAATTCAAATTTTAGAATTTTAAGTGTGTAATATCTATTATTAATGAAGAGGAATTAGTATGGGGAATGATAAGTGTATTTGTCCCCTTCACACTAGATAGCATAGTTCGGTTTTAAAACAATTGATTTATTGAGACACAAGCTCCTATTGAAAAGTGATTTTTACCCTTCTCTATGAAAATTGTGGTATTTCACAAATGTAGTTTCTCCCTTTGAAATTTCTGCCCAAGCATTCTAAGTATTCTACATATGTAATAAAAACTAACGGACACACACACACACACACACACACACAAAGGGAGGAAGATAGATATACATCAGGTTGATTGAATTGGTGGCAAATTTGGTAATCAAACTAGATTCATTAGGTTCATTATTTACTTTGTCTGATACATGTTGTGGCTTACTTGTATAAATTTTCTACTCAAGTGGGTTAATGGCACTAATTTAGATAGCCATTTTAGGTTTCTTAAGTCACACTCCCTTGCCTGTGAGATGGTGAGGTCTTGCCACGTGCATAGGCTCTGAATTCTACCCTGTCATCAGAAGACTACCTCTCTTTCCTGCATATTGTTGAATTATCCCTGATTGCTGGTCAATATAAAGTTTTGGAACTTAACAAAGCACTTCTGAAAAGAAGACATATAACAGAACCATATCTAATTTGCTTAGGAAGTAATATATTTTCTAAGAGGAAAACTTCTGTATCAGGTAGCATTGCTTGTTTCATTTGTTGGGAATGACATTTAATTCAGATCATTTTCCATGTGGCAGGGAATGTGAAACTAAGTAATAGAGATTTTTCCAAACAGGATGTGGTGTGATACTTTGGATAGTGGGCACACTGACAATAGTTAATAAAGTAAAAACTGCCGGGCAAGAAGAATTTAGAAGGTAAGGGGCCTTATAAGAGTAAGGCTGAAGCTGAAACTCTACACCACCAGCAATAATGGGTGGACTAAATATCTAAGTCAACCAGAATCTAGTCCCATGGGAAGCAGTGAAAGGAACAGGTAGGAATTCAGAGGTTTCTCTAAGCCAAAAATGTCATTTGCTGTCAAAGTCAATTTAATTCAAGCAGGAAAACAGTCCATCTGGTATTATGATTTATTTTGAAATTACAGGAAGATTGTCTTTTATCTTGTTACTCCCCACATAGTAAGTAGGCTTTTAACACTCCTTTTGAAAATCTTAGTAAACACACATTAAAAAAAAATTTTTTTTTTACTTTACAATACTGTCACACACACATTAAAGCTTGAAAGAATTTGTAGTTCATTTGTAGTATCTCTCTATTTTTTCCCTTGTGAGTGAGACAATAATATTCCTGGAAGATGGGAAAAAAGTCTTGGTGAATTTTATCAGTATAAGAAACTTTCTACAGCAGAGCTTTTGTAATCTCAAATGCAATGGTTTATTATGTTTTGATTCTCCCAGTCACATATTCCATTATTGTCTGTTCATGAGTAATCTTGAACTCCTTCCTCCAGAAAGAAACTACTTTCAATAGACATTTTATTGAGCTCATTGTGTAAGCAAAATCTTTAGGCCGGGTTCTAATAAGAAGCACCAAACAAGTCTTGTGCCCACAACTTGCTGTCCTGTTTGTTAGCAATTAATGCTAAATGAGGTACTGGGGATATTTTGATGTGATCTGATTCTATTATGGAAATGAGTGGTAACAAAGATACTACGTTTACTATGATATAGTGAGTAATGGAAGATAGAAGCCCAAAAGAATTGCTTGCATGACATTTCAAGTGAAGAAATAAGGAACTGAGATGGATAGTAGATGAGTAATTACTGCTACAGTCTCCATAAGCCATAGTGAAATAAGTTCAGTTGATTCAGTAAAGTCTTAAGTCCATCACAAGCACCAGTTCTTAGGTTTTTTTTTCATCAATTTCCCTTTTGCCTCACTTTCCACTAACCCCATTCAAGGTATACATGGAGCTACCTATTCCTACTTGACTTCATTTGACCTTCCATTAATATCTGGGAAATCTAAAGATCCATTGAAAAGGTGAGAATTGTTCCTAGCCCCGCTACAGGAGTGTAGCATCCTTGCTTTCCTGAGCTTCTCCTGTCAGTCTCCTACCCTGCTGCCACCTAAAACTAAATAAAGAAGGGACCCTTCAGACCATCCTCCTTTCAGGCTTGAGCCTCTACAGTGTCCCAAATAGTGTTCCATGATTCAGACTCATACTTATATCTCCCTTGCTCTAGGATCAGAAGCAAATAAATGGCTTAGATACTAGGGAAAAAAGGCTCTGAAGCCCTTACTTCTAAGCTTAAGATCTGGTCAAGGATCTGAACTGGAGGAGATGGAGGTATAAAGACAGGATTTTCCAAGAAGAACAATCTGAGTTAGAAAAGGTTAACTAGACAGAGAAGGCGAGTAGGTTTTCCAAATCCAAGTTCTTAAGTGGGGAACTAGAGACAGTGATGGGTCTATTTGTGTATGTACCATCCTATCTATGGATGAAGAAATCTGTTTCTCAGTGCTTTGACATATAATAATGAGGCATGGAAGAAAATAATTATTAATGTTTTCTTTCATCATGAACTCTTTTAAATTTACATCATCCCCACCCACTTAGATCTAGTGTTTCTGACATCTGCTAGTGAGTTCTTCTGAGCTCACCAGGGCCTTGGTCCCTCCTTCCTTCCTAAGCATTTTGAGATCTCTTATTCTCTGCTAACTGTAAGGCAATGTGTGTTGAAGGTATTTGGTTGAAGTCTATTTAAAAAGAAAAAATAATATACCTGTCATTTTGATGTCTTAAAGAACTTGGATGGGGTGGTTACCAACCTCTGGCAGGAGAGTTCTCTCTTGTTTTCTTCCTTCAGTGAATTATTTCAGTGAAAGTCTTAGTTCCCATTTTGATTCTGAGGTCTCTTTCTTTCCTTAATATTGCTATCTTTACATCCACTTAAATGCTTTAAGAAAGTATTTGAGGAAAATTAGCCATCAAAATGCCCTTGCTAAGTCACTTCAGTCGTGTCTGACTCTGTGCGACCCCATAGACGGCAGCCCACCAGGCTCCCCCATCCCTGGGATTCTCCAGGCAAGAACACTGGAGTGGGTTGCCATTTCCTTCTCCAATGCATGAAAGTGAAAAGTGAAAGTGAAGTCGCTCCGTTGTGTCTGATTTAGTGACCCCAAGGACTGCAGCCCACCAGGCTCCTCCATCCATGGGATTTTCTAGTCAAGAGTCCTGGAGCGGGTTGCCGTTGCCTTCTCTGTCAAAATGCCCTAGTCCTAGCATATTCTGATTGAGGTAAAAATAAAAAGAAGAATGGGAGGAATGAAGAAAGAAAGAAGGGAGGAAGACGGGAGGGAACAATTGCAGAAGAACATTTTCCTGGCTGTCGAGCCAACTAACTATAAGTACATTGCTACTGCTAAGTCACTTCAGTCTGTCTGACTCTGTGCGACCCCAGAGATGGCAGCCCACCAGGCTCCCCCGTCCCTGGGATTCTCCAGGCAAGAACACTGGAGTGGGTTGCCATTTCCTTCTCCAATGCATGAGAGTGAAAAGGGAAAGGGAAGTCGCTCAGTCGTGTCCAACTGTTTGCGACACCATGGACTGCAGCCCACCAGGCTCCTCCGTCCATGGGATTTTCCAGGCAAGAGTACTGGAGTGGGGATTACCTTCTTTGAATTTTGTAGATTCCCAAGCTAGAGTTGATTGTCTCTACTTAACAGATGAGGAAACAAAGATTTATTGAAATTAAGACATTTTCTTAAAGTCACAGACAATATACCAAAGAGAAGAGAAGAAGGATTAGAATTAAGAAATAGCTGTTTGTCAGAGGACACTGTACAAAACTGATCTTTTCCAACAATTTTAAAGCTTGTGTGGTTATTGGGAGACATATGAAAAGGTATTAGGGAAAACTCAGTGAACTCAAGTGCACTCACCCTTCCCCCGAGTAGTCACAAAACACAGAGGAAGACATGTGGGACAGAGTCTAGCATCTCAGTCAGGGTGCAAGGGTAAGACAAGTGACTTCCGCTCCAGCATTCAGTCTACCCCCGCCCAGGCTACCAGACCACCAGTGAGCATGTCAGTTTTGAGGTGTGTGAGAACAGAACGTTTGTAAGTCTAACAAAAATGGGTGAGAACAGTAACTGCTAATAGGCCCAGCTACGTAATTTGCTGGGCTCCATGTTCAAACATTATTAAGAATTTCAAGACAATAAGAGCAGAGCTTTAAACCAAATGTGGATTTCTGAGCACAGAGCCTTGTGCAATTCACTTGCATGCCCGTGCAGCTGGCCTGGCCGCAGGAGTTTTGGGTAGACAGTCACCGCTTAGGATCTGAGACTGCTTCCCAGTGCCCTTCAGATAAACAAGCACCTGACAATGTGTGGTCAAATCGCTTGCCTCATCCCTTCTCTCTCCTCTGTGAGGAAGGGGTTGCCAGGAGCATCTGGCCTTTGGGTCCTGGCCTTCACTATTTCATCTGCCCCCTTTGGTCAGTGTATCCTTGGTTGTTGAGTCGCTAAGTTGGTCTGACTCTTTGCGACCCCAATGGACTGTAGCCCCCCAGGCTTCCCTGTCCATGGGATTCTCCAGGCAAGAATACTGGAGCGAGTTGCCACACCCTTCTCTAAGGGATCGTACTGACCTAGGGATCGAACTGACCTAGGGATCGAACCTGCTTCTCCTTCATTGGCAGGCAGAATGTTTACCACTGAGCCACCAGGGGAGAACCACCCCCCACCCCCGCCACGTGTCCTTGGTAGCTTATCTCAGACTCCATTTGCTTTATAAGTTTTTCTGACCAAACCAGGCAATTGAGTTGTTTCCCCTCACATGTCATGCTGTTTGTATTATATGTTAGTCCCTGATGGTGTTTCATGTAGCAGTTCATGTATTTAACCTATTGAATGTCTAATTATTTACTATATGAGACTTGATATCGTCCCACAAATGGTAGTGTATTTCCTCCAGGCTGGGATTCCACCAAACACTTGACATCAGGGTAATGAGGCAAAGGGAGGAAAAAGCAGAGAGGATGCGGCTTCCTCCCTCCCATGGCTTTCGGGGAGTCAGGAAATACCAATGTGCCGAAGTCCCTATGGCGTGGCCCTGACCTGCATAGCACTGAAATAATTCTGAGTGGCTCCTACAGGAGTGGGCTGATTTCCCTGGAGCTGCCCCGCTCAGTATGGCCCACTGTGAAAACACAGCGGAGGCCTGTGCGGGCTAATTGTTTTCTGACAGATTTATAGTTCCGCTTAATCAAATGTCACTGTAAAGACCAGATGGAAGGCTGTGAACCAGAACAGCAAAGAGAAATATGGGCCTCCATTCCCCTTTTTCCCTCTTCTGGAGGACAGGCAAGCCTCGGAGGGGGCCACCGGGAGGTGGGAGCTTGGATAAGCTGCTCCCACCCTTTCCTTGTAGGTAGGGTGATGGGGGAGGGGTAGTGATGATATCATGCAGCGTGCATGAATATGTGTTTCATGTATTAGACAACAGTCCTGTGCTGCACATCCCCCCATGTTCTTTTCCAGACACCACACACTGGGGGCATTACAATAACTGTTCAGCTGGAGAACTCCTTATAATTATACGCACTGGAAAGCTCTCTGAGCCACTCTTCTCCCTGCTGCAGGCTACAGGAGGCAAGCATAGAATACATTTGGTCCTTCCCATGCATTTTGACAACTTCTTAAAAGGCATCAGGGTAATGTTTGCATGCATTATGTAGCTGGAAGAATGAAAACTCCATTACAAGGACTGAAAAGAGGAGGCTCTCTTAAACTGACATCCATCAGGCATGTTTGACATCACCACTTCCAGGGCTCAGGTTGCAGGCATCAGGCACAGTATGCAAATATGTGTTGCTTCCTAGTGACAGGGAAGGGTAAAGCCTCAGACAGAAAGATTTAGAATACAACTACATCTAATGCCCAGAGATATTAAAATACCCTTTCTCTCTTTGTGGACAGAAGTGAGTGTTTGGGGCTATTGTAACTGCCAGTGACCATAATAGCATCATGGTGTCCTATTGATCTGAGGGTTTAATATCCTTATCTAATGGAGTGCAGACCATATGAGACGTTTATAACCCCTGTGCCTTCTCCCAGCAGATAGGAATGTGCACTTGGCTGCATGTAATTGGGCTATAATTCCTTTGTGGGCTTCCCGCACATCTTAATGTGCAAAGAAATCTCCCATGATTTAGTAATGTCATTAGTCTGGGGTGGATTATCTGTATATATGCAACTGTACACTTGATTATTTATAATCTGCTTTGTTAAAACTTTAATGATAATGCAGCATCACTTTTCTGCTTTAGTGGTATTTTAAAATTTGNTCCCCTTTTTCCCTCTTCTGGAGGACAGGCAAGCCTCGGAGGGGGCCACCGGGAGGTGGGAGCTTGGATAAGCTGCTCCCACCCTTTCCTTGTAGGTAGGGTGATGGGGGAGGGGTAGTGATGATATCATGCAGCGTGCATGAATATGTGTTTCATGTATTAGACAACAGTCCTGTGCTGCACATCCCCCCATGTTCTTTTCCAGACACCACACACTGGGGGCATTACAATAACTGTTCAGCTGGAGAACTCCTTATAATTATACGCACTGGAAAGCTCTCTGAGCCACTCTTCTCCCTGCTGCAGGCTACAGGAGGCAAGCATAGAATACATTTGGTCCTTCCCATGCATTTTGACAACTTCTTAAAAGGCATCAGGGTAATGTTTGCATGCATTATGTAGCTGGAAGAATGAAAACTCCATTACAAGGACTGAAAAGAGGAGGCTCTCTTAAACTGACATCCATCAGGCATGTTTGACATCACCACTTCCAGGGCTCAGGTTGCAGGCATCAGGCACAGTATGCAAATATGTGTTGCTTCCTAGTGACAGGGAAGGGTAAAGCCTCAGACAGAAAGATTTAGAATACAACTACATCTAATGCCCAGAGATATTAAAATACCCTTTCTCTCTTTGTGGACAGAAGTGAGTGTTTGGGGCTATTGTAACTGCCAGTGACCATAATAGCATCATGGTGTCCTATTGATCTGAGGGTTTAATATCCTTATCTAATGGAGTGCAGACCATATGAGACGTTTATAACCCCTGTGCCTTCTCCCAGCAGATAGGAATGTGCACTTGGCTGCATGTAATTGGGCTATAATTCCTTTGTGGGCTTCCCGCACATCTTAATGTGCAAAGAAATCTCCCATGATTTAGTAATGTCATTAGTCTGGGGTGGATTATCTGTATATATGCAACTGTACACTTGATTATTTATAATCTGCTTTGTTAAAACTTTAATGATAATGCAGCATCACTTTTCTGCTTTAGTGGTATTTTAAAATTTGCTTTAAAAGGTAAAAGTATCTGTTTAACGCTTTAAAACATCTTTTACTAGTAGCTTTACTGCCTTACGTGTTTGGATGGTAAAATATCCTAGACGTTTATGATTTCTTAATAGAATATAAAATCCAAAAGCCAAATAGTTTGGATAAAAATATTGATGTGAAACCTTTAGTGTGATTGTTTTAAGATCTTGTTCTGAATTTTCTTTATATTTCTGTTCTTCTACCAAAGATTTATGAGTGAACATTTTTCTAAAGACTGTGTATGTATATGAGAGAAAAAGAGAGGTATATTTTGATACTGAATACTATGATCATCTTTACCTCAAAATACATTTTTATAATAAAATGTGGAAATACTCCTTTTGCTATTTAATTTCTTATTAAAATTAAATATACAAATTGCTTTCATCACTTCAAATAATAAAGTCAAAAAGTCTAGGTTAATTTCTTCTAAATCCTTTTAAACCCATTCTTCCCCCAGTATTTTTTTTTTTTTTGTCTAGCCATAAACAAATAAGACAATCTGAGTTAGTCTCTGTGTGTGCACATTTGCTTGTGTGCATGAATATATGTGTGAGCATGTCTGTGTGCACATAGGCGCATGTCTGTATTTGCATGTGCACAAGCTATTCTGAGTGGATTTTTTTGTCTGCAGAATTGATTGTGTGCATGATTAGGAATGTGTGTTTGTGTTCACGTGAGCTTGTGTGTTGCTACCCATGCATGTGCATGAATAGGTGTGTTTATAAATAGAAGCAGTTTGTGCTGAGCACATATTAAGTTAATTTTTATATCAACTTAAATTCACTGAGCACACACTCACATCTCTAGCATTTTATTAAATGCATGGAATAAAAAGCTGAGTATGACCCAGTTCTGGACCTTGAGAACATCCAGAACAGGAGAGACAAGTTTGCATACAAAGAGCAATAAGGTAATGGAATGCATGTTTTACTGATTTAATGGACAGAGTGCTTAGTTAGCTGATAGGCTGGAATTATACATTCAGAGGAAGGCTAGACAATAAAGGAAGGTGATGATGATTGTATAAGATAGCCTTGAACTTTGAATAGAATTTTAGCCTCTGAAGAAAGGAGAGGAAGGTGATTTAGATAAGGGAGTTAGCACAAAAATGGAGTTGTGAAAGTGCATAGTGTGTTGGAGGAATGGTTACTTATCTGATAGGAGAATAGGTAGAAAGAAATTAAAATGCCTGACTGCCTACTGCCAAATAGAGAGATACAGTGGTGTGAATGGTGGACTTGGGTTGTCTAGCTGTGAATGTCTCTTTCATTTACTGGCTGTGTAGTTGTTTTTTTTTAAATCATTTTATTCATTTATGGCTGTGCTGGGTTTTTCGTTGCTACACGGGCTTTTCTCTAGCTGTGGAGAGTGGGGGCTACTCTCTAGTTTGCTGCATGGACTTCTCATTGCAATGACTTCTCTTGTTGCAGAGCACAGGCTCTAGGTGTGGGGGACTTCAGTAGTTGCACACGTGGGCTCAGTAGTTGTGGCTCTTGGGCTGTAGTACACAGGCTCAAGTTATGGCACAAGGGCTTAAGTGTTCCTTGGCATCTGGGATCTTAGACCAGCGATTGAACCCACATCTACGTCTCCTGCATTGACAGGCAGATTCTTTACCACTGAATCGTCTCATCTAGGAAGCCCTGGCTGTGTGGTTTTGTGCAAATGACTTAATCTCTCTGAGCCTCACTTTCTTTTTCTGATAGTAACTGCAGTGATGATTCATTGAAATAACATATTTCTTAATGGCCAGTCTATTAGTAGATATTTGATAAGGAATATTTATTATTATTCTGTGTGTAGCCCAGAGATAATATTAATATCTAAAAGTTATTGAGGTTACTAAATTCCTCTCCCTGGCAGCTCAGATGGTAAAGAATCCACCTGCAATGCAGAAGACCCAAGTTTGATCCCTGGGTTGGGAAGATCCCCTGGAGAAGGGAATGGCAACTCACTCCAGTATTCTTTCCTGCAGAATCCCATGCACAGAGGAGCCTGGCAGGCTGTAGTCCATGAGATCACAGAGTCGGACGAGACTGAGTGACTAACACACGTACACATTGAGGTTACTACATGATAGACACTGTGCTAAACATGCATCATTCCATTTAATTTCACAATAGCTTTTTGACAGGGTCACTGTTGTTTTCCCCTCTTATAGTTGAGGAAATATCTTAGGAAGTTCACTGAGACAAACAGAACTACACCTGGTCTGGAGACTGAACATCAAGACTCTCATGAGAAGGACACTGGTAGGAAGTAAACTAGAATGAGAGTGTCTGAATCAAATGGTCAAGTGCTATAGTGATAAAACAAATAATTTGGATTTTCTCCCCTCAGTAGTAGAAAGAAGTGAAATATTTTTCTTGGAGAATTGACAGTGTCAGTCATTAATTCATTTAATAACTATGTATTGAATTCAACTAGTAAAATATGCATAGCACTTTTTACTGCTTTTTGAATACAAAGTTCTCTTACTTGGTGTGGTCTGATATCCTCATGTCCTGACTTGTGTTTTAGTAATCTTTGCACCCTAAGTTACTATATGTCTTTCCCCATGTTAAACATTGAGAGCAAAGTGGTGACCAAAAGCAGATGTGGTCTCTGATCTCATGGAGCACACAACGTAGTTGGGGGTTGGGGCTAGTGGGTATCTAATATGTACACAGGGTAAAATTGCCACTGCGACCAGGGTTACAATGGTGAGGTCCACAGTGATGTGAAAGCAGATATGAGGAGAATTGGACCAAGACATGGAGATCAGAAATGTTTTCCTTGAGGAAAAGATGCTTGAATAAAGAGCTGAAAGATAAGTAGAGATTAACTGAGCAGAGGATGGAAAGGGATAGGAATAGCATGTGCAAAGACTGTGTGAGGGGAGGAAGAATTTGTGAGTCCAAGGGGCAAAGAAGGGACAGGAGTGTCTGGAGGAAACAGGCCTAAAACAGCACCATCCAATAAAAATATAATGAGAGTTAGACATGTAATGTAAATTTTTTAGTGGTCACTTAGAAAAAGAAAAAAAAGGTAAAATTAATTTTAAGTGCCTTTTTAACCCAATATATCTGTAATATTATCATTACAAAATATAAGCAATATAAAAACTATCAATTTGACATTTTACCTTTTTTTTCTTGCACTGTTTGAAAACCAGTGTGCATTTTAAATTTATAACACATCTAAATTTAGATACTAGATTTTCATCAGGAATATTTGATCTTTATTTAAATTTCATAAGATTTATAGTTGAAAAAATAACTGCACATGTCAGGTTCTTCCAAACATACTTAAAAGTTCTTGAATAACTGAATCAAGTTTCCATTTTAAATTTAAATTAATTAAAGTTAAATAAAATTAAGAACTCAGTTCCTCAGTTGCATTCATTGCATTTCAAATGCTTGATAATCACAAGAGAGATTGGTAGCTGCTCAGCTGGACAGTGAGAAATGGGAAAGTAAGACTGGATAGATCATACAGGCCTTGTAAATTTCATTCACATTTTTGTCTTTCTTTCAAAATCAGTGGGACACCCTGAGGAATGCTAAGCATGAGGTGATGTTAGGAGATGTGAGCTTTGAAAAAATCACTCAGCATTGTGGAGAATGACTTGGGGTTGAGCTGGAGGCAAGGAGAAAAGGGTTGATCAATGAAAATGCCATTGGCATAATTTAGGCCAAAGATAACAGTAATTTGAACAAGGGTTTTGTTGGGAGAAGATAGCAGTTCATAAATTCAAGAGATATTTAAGGGGCAAAATCCAGAGAAGCTGATGTTGTTCAGTAGCTAAGTCTGAACATGTTATTGTTCAGTCCCTAAGTCTGAACATGTTGTTGTTCAGTTTCTTTCCTATCCACAGAAGTCGATAATACATTTGAAAAAGAGGATGACATTGAAAGAAGACCAAAGTTGCTATCTACTGCTGCTTTATCTCTGCATCAGGGATTTAGACAGGGCTCAGTGAGGATGGCTTGTCACTGTTCCATCATCACGGGAGTCTCATCTGGGGAAAATCAAATGGCCAGAAGTAGTGAATACAACCATCTGAAGGTTCCTCTTCCTCCTCTCCAGAGCCTGGGCTGGGATGACTTAATGACGTAGGCTCAGCCAGAGCTGTCTACCAGAATGACTACACATGTCCTCTTTTTATATATCTCAGGCTTCTTCATATCATGGCAGCCTTGAGGTTGCTGAAATTCTTACATGGTAGCTTTCCATGAGCATTGTATCAAATGAGTTGGAAGCTGTGTGACCTTTTATATTCTAGCTTTGGAAATCACATGCCTTCAGTTCCACTGTATACTACTAGTTGAAAAGGTCACAGGCTTACACAGGTCCTGAGAAAGGGAACAGAAAATCCATCACACAATGGGAAGAATTTTGAAGAATTCACATCCATGCTATGTGTGTTCAGTTGCCAAGTCCCGTCTTGACTCTGTGATCCCACGGACTGCCATGTTTCCCTATCCTGAACTACCTCCCAGAGTTTGCTCTATCTCATGTCCATTGAGTCAGTTACACTATCTAACCATCTCATCCTCTGCCACCCCATTCTCCTTTTGCCTTCAGTCTTTTCCAGCATCAGGGTCTTTTCCCATGAGTCAGCTCTTCCATTTAGGTGACCAAAGTATTGGAGCTTCAGCAACAGTCCTTCCAATGAATATCCATGGTTGGTTTCCTTTAGGATTGACTGATTTGATCTCCTGATAAAATCACATAAATGCAGTTTGGAATATTCTCATTTCATGATGCATCTGATGAGAAAAGCTGATTTCGTTGGAAAAGACTCTGATGATGGGAAAGATTGAGGGCAGGAAGAGAAGGGGAAGACAGAGGATAAGATAGTTGGTTTGCATCACCATCTCAATTGACATGAGTTTGAGCAAACTCCAGGAGATAATGAAGGACAGGGAAGCCTGGCATACTGTAGTCCACAGGGTTGCAAAGAGTCAAACACTACTGAGAGACTGAATAATAACAAAAACATTTTTTAGTGCTTTTGAGTCATCTAAGAGAGATTTTCAGATATCCTGATCTGGAATTCAGAGGAGAAGTCCAGGATGAGACTATAAATGAACAAATTGTCTGTACTGATGTGGTAATTACAGTATAGATGAGAACCCCTCAGAAGAGAATCTTGGTTGAATACAATGCCTTGAGGCTTTTCAACCAGTTACTGTTTTGAATAAAGGATAAAAGTAGAACAGTCAGAGCTGCAGGGAGAAAGGCAGGAGGGTGTCATACCTGGGAAGCCAGGAGAAGCATGTGTTTCAAAAAGGAAAGAGCAGTAACAGCTTTAAATCTTCGGAAATGTCAAGAATGATAAAGGCAGATGATGTCTATTGTGTTTGTTGACAGGGCAGTTGTTGTTTACCTTTTAAGAATCATTTTGATGTTTTAGAAATAAAGATCTGGATGCAATACAAAAGAAGCGTTGCTGCAGAGAGAGACTAAACTGTAAGAAACTAGTGACTGGTCGATTCTTGTTGAAAAGTAGTAGCCACATTTCATCAAAATGAAAATATTAATTAGATTGTAGAGAGGCACAAATAAATGGATAAAATACATTGTTGGTTTTTTTTTTTTTTTGAGATGAACATTGCCTTTAGTCTTGTATCTTAAATAAATTTTCACCTATAATATTTAGACTATTGGAGAAAGAAATGGAAACCCACTCCAGATTTTCTTGCCTGGAAAATCCCATGGACAGAGGAGCCCAGAGGGCTACAGTCCATGGAGTCACGAATAGTCAGACACAACTGAGCATCTAAACAACAATTTCAAATAATAAAAATTTACACTGAGTTTTTGTTCTTGAATGGTAAATATAATTTTTTTATTTCCTTTGTTCACTGGGTCAATCTACTGTAGTTTGTTTTTGTTGGACTGTTTTGACTTTGTTCATGGGTGTATATGTATATATGTATATTGCATTATTTTAATTATTATTTGCCTGATTTTATAACTGCCATTTTTCTGGGGTACATCTTTGGTTTCTCATCTTTTGATATTTGTTTTAATCTCACTTAATGACATTACAAACTGCTTGTGGAATCTTTGTTCCTGACCAGAGATCAAGCCCTGAGCCTTTGGAGTAGGAGCACTGACTCCAAGACCCTAGACTACCAGAGAACTAACCCTAAAGAGAATCAAATAGGGAGAACTCACACAAAGGAAACTAATGGAATACAAGACCCAGAATCACCCAACCACCAGTAGCACCCTGTGCAGTCTGCCTCATCTAAACAACAAACAAAACAAAAATACAAACCCAATCATCAGCAGAAGGATTACCACATCACTCAGCCATGCCCATCAGAGGAAGAACAAACAAATAAAAACTCAGCACAAATCTCACTATATATGAAGCTTACACAAACCACTGGACTAACCTTAGGTGGGAAGAAACCAAAAGGTAGAAAGAATTCAACCTTGGAAGCTGGGAAAAGGAAACCTCAAACACAATAAGTTAAAAAAAAAACTTAAAAGGCAGAGAAATACTACAAAAATGAAGGAACAAACTAGAAACACAGAAGCCCAAGTAAATGAAGAGGAAATAGGCAAACTACCTGAAAAAGAATTCAGAATAATGATATAAAGATGATCAAAAATCTTGAAAAGAAAATGGAGAAAATGCAAGAATCAATTAACAAAGACCTAGAAGAATTAAAGAACAAACATACAGAGATAAACAACACAATTACTAAAATTAAAAATCTCTAGAAGGAATCAATAGCAGAGTATCTGAAGCATAAGAACGAATCAGTGAGCTGGACAATAAAATAGTGGAAATAACTTCTGAAGAGCAGAATAAAGTAAAAAGAATGAAAAGAACTGAGGATAGTCTCAGAGACTTCTGGGACAATATCAAATGCACAAACATTCAAATTATAGGTGTCCCAGAAGAAGAAGAGAAAAAGAAAGAGTATGAGAAAATTTTTGAAGAGATTATAGTTGAAAATTTCCCCAACATAGAAAAGGAAATAGTCAATCAAGTCCAAGAGGCACAAAGGGTCCCATGCAGGATAAACCCAAGGAGAAACATGCCAAGGCACATACTAATCAAACTAACAAAGACTAAATACAAAGAAAGAATATCGAAAGCCACAAGGGAGAAGCAACAAGTAACATACAAGGGAAACCCCATACAATTAACAGCTGATCTTTCAGCAGAAACTCTGCAAGACTGAAATATGGAAAGGGAAAAATCCATAATCAAGATTTCAGTACCCAGCAACAATCTCATTCAAAACTGATGGAGAAATAAAAAGCTTTTCAGGCAAGCAAAAGTTAAGAGAATTCAGTACCACCAAACCATCTTTACAACAAATGTTAAAGGGACTTATATAGTCAAGAAATAAAAGAGAAGAAAAAAGATCTACAAAACCAACCCTAAACAATTAAGAAAATGGCAATAGGAACATATATATCAATAATTACTTTAAATGTAAATGGATTAAATGCTCCAACCAAAAGACACAGACTGGCGGAATGGATACAAAAACAAAGACCCATATATATGCTGTCTACAAGAAGCCCACTTCAGACCTAAAGACACATATAGACTGAATGTAAAAGGATGGAAAAATATATTCCATGCAAATGGGAAGCAAAAGAAAGCTGGAATAGCAATCCTCATATTAGACAAAATAAACCTTAAAATAAAGAAGATTACAAGAGATAAGGAAGGACACTACATAATGATCAAGGGATCTATCCAAGAGGAAGACATAACAATTGTAAATATCTATGTACCCAACATAGGAGTAACTCAATACATAAGACAAACACTAACGACACAAAAGGAGAAATTGACAGTAACACAATAGTAATAGAAGATTTTAATACCCCACTCACACCAATGGACAGAAAATTAATAAGGAAACACAAGTCTTAAATGATACATTAGATGAGATGGATCTCATTGAAATCTTCAGGACATTCCATCCAAATGAAGAAGAATACACCTTCTTCTCAAATGCCCATGGAACATTCTCCAGGATAGACTACATCTTGGGTCACAAATCAAACCTCAGTAAATTTAAGAAAACTGAAATTGTATCACGCATCTTCTCCAACCATAACCCTATAAGACTAGATACCAATTACAAGAAAAAAACGTTAAGAAACACAAACACATGGAGATTAAACAACACATTTCTAAATAACCAACAGGTTACTGAAGAAATCAAAAGGGAAATCAAAGAATTTCTAGAAACAAATGACAATGAAAACACAACTCAAAACCTATGGGATGCAGTGAAAGCAGTTCTAAGAGGGAAGTTTATAGTAATACAGTCCTACCTCAAGAAGCAAGGAAAACATTGAATAGACAACCTAACTTTACACCTAAAACAACTGGAAAAAGAAGAATAAAAAAACCCCAAAATTAGTAGAAGAAAATAAATCATAAAGATCTGAGCAGAAATAAATGAAAAAGAAATGAAAGAAGCAATAGTAAAGACTGATAAAACTAAAAGCTGGTTCTGTGAGAAGATAAACAAAATTGACAAGCCTTTAGTCAGACTCATCAAGAAAACAAGAGAGAAGAATCAAATCAACAAACTTAGAAATGAAAAAGGAGAGTTTAGAACAGACAATGCAGAAATATGAAGGATTACAAGAGACTACTATCAACAACTATATGGCAATAAAATGGATAACCTGGAAGAAATGGACAGGTTTTTAGAAAAGTTCAATCTTCCAAGACTGAACCAGGAAGAAATAGAAATTATGAGCAACCCAATTACAAGCACTGAAATTGAAGTTGTGATCAAACATCTCCCAAAAAACAAAAGCCCAGGACCAGATGGCTTCACAGGAGAATTCTATCAAACATTTAGAGAAAAGCTAATGCCTATCCTAGAACTCTTTCAAAAAACTGCAGAGGAAGGAACACTTCCAAACTCATTCTACAAGGCCACCATCGCCCTGATACCAAAACCAGACAAAGACAATACAAAAAAAGGAACACTACAGGCCAAAATCACTGATGAACATAGATGCAAAAATCCTCAACAAAATTTTAGCAAACAGAATTCAGCAACACATTAAAAAGCTCATACACCAGGATCAAGTTGGGTTTATTCCAGGAATGCAAGGATTCTTCAATATGTGCAAATCAATCAATGAGATACACTATGTTAACAAATCTAAAGATAAAAACCACATGATAATCTCAATAGACGCAGAAAAAACCTTTGACAAAATTCAGCACCTATTTATGATTAAAATTCTTTAAAAAAATAGACATAGAAGGAACCTACCTCAACATAGTAAATATATGATAAGCCTACAGCAAACATTATTCTCAATGGTGAAAAACTGAAAACATTCCCGCTAAGATCAGGAACACAACAAAGGTATCCACTTTTGCCACTATTATTCAACATAGTTCTGGAAGTGCTAGCTACAGCAGTCAGAGAAGAAAAAGAAATAAAAGGAATCCAAATCAGAAAAGAAGTAAAGCTCTCACTGTTGGCAGATGACATGATACTGTACATAGAAAACCCTAAAGATAGTATAAGAAAATTACTAGAACTAATCAGTGAATTTAGCAAAATTTCAGGATACAAAATCAATGCACAAAAATCACTTGCATTTCTATATACTAACAATGAAAAACCAGAAAGAGAAATTAAGGAATCAATCCCATTTACCACTGCAACAAAAAGAATTAAATGTCTAGGAATAAACTTACCTAAGGAGACAAAAGAACTGTATATAGAAAATTATAAGACACTAATGAAAAAAAAATCAAAGATGACATAAACAGATGGAGAGATATTCCATGTTCCTGGGTAGGAAAAAATAAATATTGTGAAAATGACTATACTACCAAATGCAATCTATAGATTCAGTATGATCCTTATCAAATTATCAATGGCATTTTTCACAGAACTAGAACAAAAATTTTCACAGTTCATATGGAAACACAGAAGACCCTGAATAGCCAAAGCTGTCTTGAGAAAGAAGAATGGAGCTAGAGGAATCAACCTTCCTGACTTCAGACTATACTACAAGCTACAGTCATCAAGACAGTATGGTACTGGCACAAAAACAGAAATATAGACCAATGGAACAAGATGGAAACCCCAGAAATAAACCCACTCACCTACAGGTACCTTATTTTCAACCAAGGAGGGAAGAACATAAAATGGGGCAAAGACAGCCTCTTCAATAAATGGTGCTGGGAAAACTGGACAGCTAGGTGTAAAAGAATGAAATTAGAACACTTCCTAACACCATACACAAAGATACACTGAAAATGAATTAAAGTCCTAAATGTAAGACCAGAAACTATAAAACTCTTAGAGGAAAACATAGGTAGAACCCTCGATGACATAAATCAAAGCAAGAAATTCTATGACCCACCTACCAGAGTAATGGAAATAAAAATGAAAGTAAACAAGTGGGACCTGATTAAACTTAAAAGCTTTTGCACAACAAAGGAAACTATAAGCAAGGTAAAAAGGCAACACTCAGAATGGGAGAAAATAACAGCCAATGAAACAACTGACAAAGGATTAATTTCCAAAATATGCAAGCAACTCATACAACTCAAAGGCAGAAAAACAACCCAGTCAAAAAGTGGGAAAAAGACCTAAACAGACATTTCTCCAAAGAATATATACAGATGGCTAACAAACACATGCAAAGATGCTCAACATTGCTCATTATTAGAGAAATGCAAATCAAAACTACAATGAGATTTCACCTCACAATGGTCAGAATGGTCATCATCAAAAAGTCTACAAACAATAAATGCTGGACAGGGTGTGGAGAAAAGGGAACACTCTTGCACTGTTGGTGGGAATATGAATTGATACAGCCACTATGGAAGACAGTATGTAGATTCCTTAAAAAACTAGGAATAAAACCATCATATGACCCAGAAATCCTACTCCTAGGCATATACCCTGAGGAAACCAAAATTGAAAAATACATGTGTATTCCATTGTTCATTGCAGCACTATTTACAATAGCTAGAACATGGAAGCAACCGATATTCCCACTGACAGATGAATGGATAAAGAAATTGTAGTACATACACACAATGGAATATTACTCAGCCATAAAAAGGAATTCATTTGAGTCCATTCTGGTGAGGTGGAGGAACCTAGAATCTATTATACAGAGTGAAGTGAGTCAGAAAGAGAAATATAAATATTGTATTCTAACGCATATATACCGGAGACGGCAATGGCACCCCACTCCAGTACTCTTGCCTGGAAAATCCCATGGGTGGACGAGCCTGGCTGCAGTCCATGGGGTCGCAAAGAGTCAGACACTACCGAGCGACTTCACTTTGACTTTTCACTTTCATGCACTGGAGAAGGAAATGGCAACCCACTCCAGTGTTCTTGCCTGGAGAATCCCAGGGATGGGGGAGCCTGGTGGGCTGCCGTCTATGGGGTCTCACAGAGTCGGACACGACTGAAGCGACTTAGCAGCAGCAGCAGCAGCAACGCATATATACAGAATCTAGGAAAAATGGTACTGAAGAATTTATTTACAGGACAGCAGTGGAGAAACAGACATATAGAATAGACTTATGGACATGGGGAGAGGGGAGGAGAGGGTGAGATGTATGGAAAGAGTAACATGGAAACTTACATTACCATATGTAAAATAGATAGTCAATGGGAATTTGCTCTATGGCTCAGGAAACTTAAACAGGGGCTCTGTATCAATCTAGAGGGGTGGGATGGGGTTAGAGATGGAAGGGAGGTTCAAAAGGGAGGGAATATATGTACATCTGTGGCTGATTCATTTTGAGGTTTGACAGAAAACAACAAAATTCCATAAAGCAATTATCCTTCAATAAAAAAAATTTAAAAATGTATACAGAAAAAACAATGTATACTTTGTTTCACATAACATTATGGACTTGAGAGGTATAAACACTGTCAGAAATCTGACAAAATTTTGTTGTCAGATTTGGGAAGATAGCTATGTGCTGCATATTTGATTCTGGGTATGCTTGGGTTGGTGATGGACAGGGAGGCCTGGCGTGCTGCGATTCATGGGGTCGCAAAGAGTCAGACACGACTGAGCGACTGAACTGTCTGAACTGAACTGAACTGATGCTTGGGTTGGGAAGATCCCCTGGAGAAGGGATAGGCTACCCACTCCAGTATTCTTGGGCTTCCCTAGTTGCTCAGAAGGCAAACAATCCACCTGCAACGCGGGAACCTGGGTTCAATCCCTGGCTTTGGAAAATCCCTTCGAGTAGGGCATGGCAACCCACTCCAGTATTCTTGCCTAGAGGATTCCCATGCAGACAGGAGCCTGGTGGGCTGCAGTCCATGGGGTTGCAAGGAATCAGACACGACTGAGTGACTCAGCACAGAACAGCATGACCAACATAGCTTCCCAGGTGGTGCTAGAGGTAAAGAACCCACAGGCAAATGCAAGAGATGTAGGAGACCTGGGTTTGATCCTTGGGCCAGAAAGATCCGGTGGAGGAGGACACAGCCACTCATCTCAGAATTCCTGCCTGGAGAATCCCACGGACAAAGGAGCCTGGTGGGCTACAAGTGGTAAAGAACCTGTCTGCCATGCAGGATACATAAGAGAAGTGGGTTCGATCCCTGGGTCCAAAGGTCCCCTGGAAGAGGGCACAGGCAACCCACACCAGTATTCTTGCCCAGAGAATTCCATGGACAGAGGAGCCTAGTGGGCTATTTTCCATAGGTTTGCACAGAGTCAGACATGACTGAAGCAACCTAGCATGCATGCATCCTATAAAAAATGTAGATGTTTTTGGTGTGTAATAAAATTTCAAGTTTTAAAAAGGGATTCAAAATTTAGTTACTTAAAATACATACACACAGCACACACATAAGCACAAATCTAATATTGTCGGACGAAATATTTTATCTCAACATAAATATGCTTTTTATGTACATTTTGATTTGATACTTTGTATGTATACAGTCAGCAAAAACAAGATCAGGAGCAGACTGGGGCTCAGATCATGAGCTCCTTATTGCCAAATTCAGACTTAAATTGAAGAAAGTAGGGAAAACCACTAGACTATTCAGGTCTGACCTAAATCAAATCCCTTATGATTATACAGTGGAAGTGAGAAATAGATTTAAGGGACTAGATCTGATACATAGAGTGCCTGATGAACTATGGACTGAGGTTCGTGACATTGTACAGGAGACAGGGATCAAGACCATCCCCATGGAAAAGAAATGCAAAAAAGCAAAT
>SJYQ01001194.1:1916815-1930526 GCA_006410935.1 Redunca redunca
CACTTACTCCTTGGAAGAAAAGTTATGACCAACCTAGACAGCATATTCAAAAGCAGAGACATTACTTTGGCAACAAAGTGGTCATGTATAGATGCGAGAGTTGGACTATGAAGAAAGCTGAGTGCTGAAGAATTGATGCTTTTGAACTGTGTTGTTGGAGAAGACTCTTGAGAGTCTCTTGGATTGCAAGGAGATCCAACCAGTCCATTCTGAAGGAGATCAGCCCTGGGATTTCTTTGGAAGGAATGATGGTAAAGCTGAAACTCCAGTACTTTGGCCACCTCATGCGAGGAGTTGATTCATTGGAAAAGACTCTGATGCCGGGAGGGTTTGAGAGCTGGAAGAAAAGGGGACAACAGAGGATGAGATGGCTGGATGGCATCACTGACTCGATGGACGAGAGTTTGAGTGAACTCCGGGAGTTGGTGATCAACAGGGAGGACTGGCGTGCTGCAATTCATGGGGTCACAAAAAGTCAGACATGACTGAGCAAGTGAACTGAACTGAACTGATGCATAATTATCTAATGAATTTAAAATATCTGCCATGAATTCCTAGAAACATAAATTGATAGATCTCATATTGGACTAACAGAATTTAAAGAAGATTCTGCTAAGATAACTATTTCTAGAATACCTACTTCAAGTATCTTTTAAAAACTTGTTATACCAATGTGAAATGATGTTTAATGAACTGAAACTATAGTGCCTTCTGTTTGATTGTTGAGATAAATCCTTCAAATCTTTGGTGCCTTTGTGACTGCTGATCTAGGCGGCACTTCACTTGAGCCCATCACATCATTTGTTTTCATGATCTGTACTTGGAGCTGCTACTGAATCAATACCAGTCCCAAATGAATGATCACAATGGTCACAAAGAATGGGTCATGTGCTCTACAGTATGTTCCCTTTCAATTCATATTCTTGCCAAAACCTGGAAGGGGAATCAGAAATACAAAATAAACATTTATTTTTCCGGTAAGACTGGCTTCTGTCACAACAAAAAACTACAGTTTAGTGAAATAATATTAATTATACTTTGAACAAATAGTCAGCTCTTGGTCTTATTTTTGTTGACTGTATAGAGCTTCTCCATCTTTGGCTGCATAGAATATAATCAATCTGATTTCAGTGTTGACCATCTGGTGATGTCCATGTGTAGAGTCTTCTCTTGTGTTGGTGGAAGAGGGTGATTGCTATGACCAGTGCATTTTCTTGGCAAAACTCTATTAGTCTTTGCCCTGCTTCATTCCGCATTCCAAGGCCAAATTTGCCTGTTACTCCAGGTGTTTCTTGACTTCCTACTTTTGCATTCCAGTCCCCTATAATGAAAAGGACATCTTTTTGGGGTGCTAATTCTAAAAGGTCTTCTAGGTCTTCAAAGAACTGTTCAACTTCAGCTTCTTCAGTGTTACTGGTTGGGGCATAGACTTGGATTACTGTGATATTGAATGGTTTGCCTTGGAAATGAACAGAGATCATTCTGTCATTTTTGATTGCATCCAAGTACTGCATTTCGGACTCTTTTGTTGACCATGATGGCTACTCCATTTCTTCTAAGGGATTCCTGCCCACAGTAGTAGATATAATGGTCATCTGATTAAATTCACCCATTCTAGTCCATTTTAGTTTGCTGATTCCTAAAATGTCAACATTTACTCTCGCCATCTCTTGTTTGACCACTTCCAATTTGCCTTGATTCATGGACCTGACATTCCAAGTTCCTATGCAGTATTGCTCTTTACAGCATTGGACCTTGCTTCTACCACCAGTCACATCCACAGCTGGGTATTGTTTTTGCTTTGGCTCCATCTCTTCATTCTTTCTGGAGTTATTTCTCCACTGATCTCCAGTAGCGTGTTGGGTACCTACTGACTTGGGGAGTTTCCCTTTCAGTATCCTATCATTTTGCCTTTTCATAGTGTTCATGGTGTTCTCAAGGCAAGAATACTGAAGTGGTCTGCCATTCCCTTCTCCAGTGGACCACATTCTGTCAGACCTTTACACCATGACCTGCCTGTCTTGGGTTGCCCCGTGGGCATGGCTTAGTTTCATTGAGTTAGACAAGGCTGTGGTCCTAGTGTGATTAGATTGACTAGTTTTCTGTGAGTATGGTTTCAGTGTGTCTGCCCTCTGATGCCCTCTTGCAACACCTACCATCTTACTTGGGTTCCTCTTAGCTTGGGCATGGGGTATCTCTTCACAGCTGCTCCTTACTTTATGATTATACACTGACTTGATGGACATGAGTCTGAGTGAACTCCGGGAGTTGGTGATGGACAGGGAGGCCTGGCGTGCTGCGATTCATGAGGTTGCAAAGAGTCAGACACGACTGAGCAACTGAACTGAACTGAACAAATAGTCAAATATGTTGCTTCATGAGATAAATATCAATCAACCACTTGACTGATTTTGTCTTTTTTTTTAATATTCAGATTAAATTTCCCTTTATTTTTCAGTTCCTGTGAAAAGTTAGCATTTTTGCCCGACTTGGTAAGATGAGATACCCCAAGATGAAGAGCTGGAAAAGCACAGGTTAATGAAACTATGTTGGCCACTACTTCTATCCTCCCATTTTCCGTTGTCCTCTCTTCCTTCTCTCCCTCCCTCCCTTGTCATTTTCCTTGTGCTGTTTTCTTTTGCACCTTCATTACTTTTACCTATTTTTCTTTCCACTATCTTGTTTTTTTTTTTTNGTTGTTTTTTTTTTTTTTCCCTCTTCAATCTGCCTCCATATCCTTTGAGCTTGGTAGTTCATTGAATTTCACTATTGATAACAGATTTAACCATAGCTGATGAATTTTCTGCTAGAGGTGCTGACTCCTAAGTAATGCACGATGTAGATCATTACCTCTTAGCATTAGTGATCAAAGCAAGGGACAAACAGGTGAAATCTGGGATTGATTTGCTTTAAAACAATCATTTGACTATTTCAGTGTTCGCTTGCTATTTAGGAAATTTTATGAGCTATACATAGTCTTTCTGAAATATGAGTCATGTATTGATTTCTCTCAGAAAGAAACAATCTTCCAGGCCTACAGTGTTATCTTTAGTTATTTTTTTATCATATTGTAATCTAAATATATACCACATAAAATTTGACATAAATTTACCATGCTTATACTGGTTGTATAGGAATTTACAAATTAAATACAAAATAGTAAATAAACATGTGAACTTCAAATTTTAATGTAGGAATATGTTCCTTTGAATCTTGTCTTTATAATTATCTGTTGCATTTAGTCATCAGATTCAGAATAAGGCTGGCAGCATTTCAATAGTATATAAAGCGGTAGTAGTAAATTCAAGCTCTGGATAATCTGGCATTCATCAGAAAGCAGTACTCTAATGTTGTTTTATTATTATTATTCTTATGTTTAATTGACAGATAATTGCTTTACAGTATTGCATTGGTTTCTACCAAAAATCAACATGAAATGTGGAGTTCTTGTTAAGTCTAAAAACTGTCTTCTTCATCTGAAGAAAAAATTAGCATGTGATGTTATTAAAATTTGTATTAAGTGGGTATATAGTCCAATTATTTCTGGAATCAGGAACTGGAAAATAGTATTTGAAGTTGGTTTCAACTCTTTACATGAGAAGAAAAATTTTTACTTTTAACAAAGATGTCAGTGGACTATTGATGAAAATCACGAAATATTATAAATGGATCCTCTATTGTTTTTGACTAGGAATATTCAAGCCCTCATGAAGCTATTATTTGGCATTTAGCCTTGGCCTAAACATTTTATTTTAGGACTAAGCCATTTATTTTTCCTTTTAGTCTAAAAGAATAAAGATAGTGTATTGAACTACCACAAACTGTCATTTTTGCCATGTAGAAACAAAGTCTTAGCTTATTAAAAAATTAGGAAATTAAGTGCTTTTATCATAAAAGTATCAAATGTAAAGTATTCATATAGAAGAGGAATTTTATATTTATCTCTAGCATAATGATTTAGTATGAGAACAGTAACTTAGGTTGGACCTGCTTTGCTCCTAGATATATTCATCAGAAATTAAATGTGTTCATGATCTGTCCCATGCATGCTTGTAAATAAGTACAGAAAGGTGTATACAAAAATCCTGTGCAAATCTGGTGAAGTGAAGTGAAGTGAAGTGAAGTGAATTCGCTCAGTCATGTCCGACTCTTTGCAAAATCTGGTAATACATGGTAATTCAGATAAATTATAATAAACAATTTTAAAAATAAACTTTTAATTTGATACTGGTTTTAGATTTACAAAAGAATTGATATAATAGGAGTTCTCCGACTGATACAATAAGTGAGAGTTCCTATACAACCCAACCCCAGTTTCCTCTGTTCTTAATAGTCTATATAGATGGGGTACATTGTCTAGTATGTTGAATCAGTGCTGATATTATTATTAGTTGTAGTCCTCAGTTTATTCAAATTTTTCTTAGTTTTACCTGACTTTTTTTTGTTCCAGCATCCAATCCAGGATACTGCATTACATTTTATTGTCAGGTCTCATTAGGCTCCTCTTGGCTGTAGCTGCTTCAAATACTTTCCTTGTTTTTGATGATCTTGAGAGTTTGAGGAGTAGTGGTCATGCATTATGTAGGACGTCACTCTATTGGATTTTGTCTGATGTTTTTCTCATGATTAGACTGGGATTATGAGTTTTGGTGAGGAAGATTGCAAAGGCTAAGTGCCACTCCCATCACATCATATCAAAGGTCTGTACTCTAAGATGACTTATCACTGTTGATATTGACCCTGATCATCTCACTGAGGTAGTGTTTCTCACACTTTTCCACTGTACAGTTACTTTCATCCTCCTTTTTACATGTCATTCTTTGGAAGGAAGTGACTATGTGCAGCCCATACTCAAGGCATAGAGAGTTATGCTCTATCTCCTTGAACATAAATTATTTGGAAATCTCCTGTACAAATTTGTTCCTTCTCCATTTATTTGTTTATTCAGTTATTTATTTATCTTATTATGGACTCATGGATTCATGGATATTGTTTTACACTTGGGGTTATAATCCAATAAGCCTTTGGGTTGTTGCTCAGATTGTTCCAACAATGGCCAATGTGAGCTCTTTCAATTGTCTCTTGTATCCCTTTGACAGGCTCCCACCATTGTGTTTGTTTTAGCATTTTCTTACTTTCTGGCACTACTGATACTCCAGGCTATCTTGTGTATTGTATCTCCTTCCCCAGTCCCAGATTTAGCCATTTCTCCAAGAGGCTTGTAGTTCCTTTTCTTAGAGAATGGTGTTAAAAACTACTCTCTGGGCCCTAGATGTTTTCATTATTACTTAAGTGCCATTGCTTCTAGGCCTTCTTAGCTGGCAGAGCAAAGAAATGCATTTGTGTCTCTGGTAATCTGTGCATGTACATATTTAAAAGCATGGAATGAATTTTTCCCTAAAGCCTCCAGAAGACATGCCTAATTTTTACCCTATAAGACTGATTTTGGATTTCTGACCTCCAAAACTGTCAAAGAATAAATTTGTGTTGGTTTAAGTCACTAAGTTCATGGTAATTTATTGCAACAATAATAGGAAACAAATATAGCTAAAGACAAATGATGGTGAACATTTTTTTCATACATTAATTTGCCTTTATATCTTTGGTGTGATGTCTGTTCAGATCATTTACCATTTGTTAAATTAGGCTATATTTTTATTGTTGCATTTTTAGAGTTTGTGTTTTTGGATATAAGTCCTTTATCAGATACCTTATTCATTAATATTTTCCTCTAGTCTGTGGTTTGTTTATTCATTCCACTAATATCATTTTTGGAACAATTTTAATTTTAATAAAGTCTTGAGATGGTGATTGCAGCCATGAAGTTAAAAGATGCTTACTCCTTGGAAGAAAAGTTATGACCAACCTAGATAGCATATTCAAAAACAGAGACATTACTTTGCTGACTAAGGTCCATCTAGTCAAGGCTATGGTTTTTCCAGTGGTCATGTATGGATGTGAGAGTTGGACTGTGAAGAAGGCTGAGCGCTGAAGAATTGGTGCTTTTGAACAGTGGTGTTGGAGAAGACTCTTGAGAGTCCCTTGGACTGCAAGGAGATCCAAGCAGTCCATTCTGAAGCAGATCAGCCCTGGGATTTCTTTGGAAGGAATGATGCTAAAGCTGAAACTCCAGTAGTTTGGCCACCTCATGCGAAGAGTTGACTCATTGGAAAAGACTCTGATGCTGGGAGGGATTGGGGGCAGGAGGAAAAGGGGACGACAGAGGATGAGATGGCTGGATGGCATCACTGACTTGATGAATGTGAGTTTGAGTGAACTCCGGGAGTTGTGATGGACAGGGAGGCTTGGTGTGCTGCAATTCATGGGGTCTCAAAGAGTTGGACATGACTGAGCGACTGAACTGAACTGAACTTTTTCTTTTATGGATTATTGTTGTAGCTAAAGTCATAAACAAATGTAAAAATCATATAGATTTTCTTCCAGAAATTGTTTAGTTTTGCATTTAATTCTATGACCCATTTTGAGTTAATGTGAAAGGTTTGCACCCAGATTTATTTTCTTGCATATTGGCCAAAATTAGCCAGGCTCCTCCGAGCTTTCTGTTTGAGTAGGTTTCAACCCTCCTCAGACTGTGGATTTTAATACTATTCTCCAAAAAACAAGAACAGCTTTATTTCCTTTTTCCAATGTGCATAGTTTTTATTTCTTTTTATTTTCTTATTTCATTTATTAGGACTTCCAATAGTATTTTAAGTAGTAGTGCCATATTCCTAATCTTAGGAATATATATGTATGTAGTTACTTATATGATTTATTTGTAGGTATACTTGATCAAGTTAAGTAAGGTCCTCTTTATTTCTAATTTACTAAAAGTTTTTATCATGAATTGGTATTAGATTTATCAGTTGTTTTATTATGTACCAATTGTATAAGCATATGATTTTTTTCTTTGCAGCTGGTTGATATGTAGTTTATATTTATTGAATTTGGAAAGTTGGACCAGTTTGCACACTAGGAATAAGTACCACTTGGCTATAGTATATAAATACTTTTATACATTGTCTCATTAAATTTGTAACATTTTCTAAAGGATGTTTGTGATTACATCCATGAGAGATATTGGTCTGTAGTTTTCCTGTCTTGTAATGTCTTTATCTGACTTTGGTTTTGTGTAATGATGGTTCTCATAAAATGAGTTGTGAGTTAGGAAATGGTCTCTATTTCTACTTTTTGGAAGAGACTCTGGGGAATTCAAATTCTTCACAGTAGAGTTGTGGACAATTGCTCTGACCCAGACTTTCCATGTGGGAGTGAGCACCTTCCTCATATGAGAAAGACTGTAAATGTTCTGTATTATTCATGGCTGAATGTAATCTCTCAATATATTTTCAGTTATATTTGATTGTATGTGATTCAGACTATGTAGAAGATGATTAATTATTGATTTGATTTGTTTAGGCTCTATTATCTATTTCTCCTTGTGTGAGTTTTGGTAATTTGTGCTGTTCAAGGACTTGATCTATTTTACCTAAGTTATGAACTCTGTTGACATAGAGTGTAGTGTTCATTCCTTTCTTATTTTTTTAATGTCCATGAGTGATGATACATCTTTCATGTCTAACATTGGTAATCTTTGTCTTCTCTTTTTTGACTTGGTTAGCTAGACTAGACCCACTCCTGTGTTCTTGCCTGGAGAATCCCAGACATGGGGGAGCCTGGTGGGCTGCTGTCTATGGGGTTGCACAGAGCTGGACACTACTGAAGCAACTTAGCAGCAGCAGCAGCAGCTAGACTAGAGCTTTTGTGGGTATCCATTTCTCTTTGTGTGCATAGTAGCTTGTTTGTTTATTTTTAGGAATTGTTCCCTTTTATCTAAATTTTCAAATGTATGCTAATAGAGTTGTTTGCAATTTGTTCTTATTTTTTTATATCTACGTAGTCTGAGTGAATAGCCTCCTATTTTATTTCATATATTAGCAATCTGTGACTTCTCCCTTTTTATTTTATTCTTCTTGCTAGCATTTATCACTCTTCGACCATGTGAAAGAACCAGCTTCTATTTTTGCTTGTGTCTGTTGCTTTCCAATTTTTAGTTTTATTAGTTTCTGCTCTAATTTTTTATTATTTCTTTTCTTCTACTTGTGTTAGGCTCAGATTACTCTTTTTTCTTTAGCTGCCTGAGGTAGAATGTAGGTTATGGATTTTATATTTTTCTTATTTTTTAATGTACACACTTAATGATACAAATTTCTTTCTAAACACGGCTTTCACTGTAGTTACAAACTTTGCCAAGTTGTATTTTTATTGAATTTAAAATATTTGTAAAGTTAGGATATGGATTTTTTAAAACATTAAAACTGTAATACAGCAATAAAAATTTCTTATAGAAGTACTTTTGGATTCTGAGAATACCCAAGAGTTTGCACTCTCATATTTGAGATATCTAGTAATCACTAATGACACTTTGTCATGATCCATACTGAAATCTTCTTGACTAGCAAGTTGGAAATCTGACAGAAACTGTTTAGAAGGACAGAACTATGATTTCCATAGTGAGACCAGAAAATCTTTACTGTGTGTTGATACTTAGTCTCAGAAAAATTTACTCTGCAGAAGGAAAACTTTGGACAAAATGTCACCGAGATGAAATTAGCCATTTTTTGCCAAAGAGCTTCCATATGAGGGCATGCCATGAGAAATGATGATAGTCAGACTTGGGACCTTTTCCAAGAGTTACCAGGTAGGTGATTCCAGCCTTTTCTAGTACTGTAGAAAAGCCAAAAAAGTAGAGTGCTTCTTCTTTCTGATAATGAAAAATAAAGAAGTATTATGCACACTTTACCATAGTCATGAAACTCTTCTCATAGCCATGTAAGGTTTTTCTCTGATCTACTCACACCTTTCATTACACTTTGCTTCTCCACATAGGTTTTATATTTCTGGGTCCTTATTCTGTATTGTTATTGAGTTAAAAAAATTTTATATGTGTCATAGTAAGCCTCTAAAACTAATTTTTTAACAAAGTAAGTAGGCAATTTTCAATCAATCTCTCTGTCTTTCTGTCTGTTTTTCAGTCAGTTTCTCATGCTAAGTACAGCCTATGCGCAAGGACAATTAGTTTTTACTTCATATTTTCCCAGTCCTCTAATCTGCTCACAGTTTTCCCCTATCCACATGCTATTTTCCCCCCATAACCTAGTAAGAAATAGTCTACATGTTGTATCATGAATTGACGCATGTTTTTCTAGAACCTACCATATTTCTAATCCTGCACAAGGGCCTCTCATATAAAAATAAATTAAATGACTTTCTTCTTCCAAATACAGACTTGTTGGTTTGACAAGACTAATAAAATAATTAGTGAGTGATATAATCAATATGTTATTAAGCCCTGAGTGGTCAAATAATGACCATAAATACCATGGAAACTTCATGTAAAATTGTTCACAGTGTTCCTTTTCCTTTGGGGAGTTTAGAAAGAGTCTGTTCAAAAGATTTGTCAAGAGCATCTCATCAGTTGTTTTTATTGGAAGGGACAGAAAATGAGTGAAGACTAAAATGTCCATGTAATTAATAAACTCAAGATAGGTCAGGTCAATGACACTGAAAACTGTTTTTTAATGCATAGACACATCAATTCCTCTCATTTTGTCTCCTTGGATGATTTTTGGAATGTGATCTCTATTGGAAAGGAGAAAAATCATTTTTTACTGACTTTCAGAAAGAGATGTCCCTACCTTGTTCTGTGTGTATGTATGTACACCCTTGCAAGTACACACGCATGTACTTACTTATACACATTCACAGAGAGGAAGATCCGCTGCTTTGTGCTCAATGTAAATGCTTAACTGTTTATTGAATTTAAATGAATACCAATGTCATTCATCAAAAACCTCTCGGATCTTTTCCTTTACTCTCAAGTTGATGAACAATACCTGGTGCTTCCCCGTGGCAGAAAGAAGCGTGAGGAAAGGGTACAATTGGGTACAATTGTCTTTGCACTTGGTAGAAACTTAGAATGGGACTGACTGCACACAGGTGAAGAACTTGCAATGATATACAGGGGTGCACCATGCTGGTGGTCTTCTTCTCAAGTGGACCATTCCACTAGCCTCCTGATTGCTGCTTTAATGTTTCCTGGGCTTCCTTGGTGTCTTGATGAGTAAAGAGTTAGTATTCAGTCATGTCTGACGCTTTGCAACCCCATGGACTATTCTGTCCATGGAATTCCCCAGGCCAGAATACTGGAATGAGTAGCTGTTCCCTTCTTCAGGGGATCTTCCCAACCCAGGGATCAAACCCAGGTATCGCACATTACAGGCAGAATCTTTACCAGCTGAGCCACCGGAAAAGCCCATCAATGCAGGAGACATGGGTTCAATCCCTGGTCTGGGAGGATCCCACATGCCACAGAGAAGCTGAGTCCATGTGCCACAGCTACCAAAGCCCACATGCCCTATAGCCTGTGTTGCACAATAAGAGAAGTCATAGCAAAAAGAAGTCTGTATATCACAACTACAGAAAAGCCCACTCAACAAAGACCTAGCACAGACAAACATAAACAAATAAATAAAGTTATTAAAAATATCTTTCCACAAAATGTTTGGGCAAAAATAACCAAAATATCAAAAAACCCACCTAAAGTGAGTTGATGGTCCACTAAGACATGCATGTCACATTCCGGGAAGTATGGACATACAGAATAATGTCCACGTGACCAGAGCAGACAAAGCCTCGGTGATCCAGCCCTGGTTTCTCCCCAGTGTTGTCTCTTTCTGAACCATACTTCACATCTCAATGTTTAGCTTGCTTGAATAATTCATATTTCCCCAAGCCACCTCGTTTTAGAGGTCTGGCTCACAGCATCTCTTCAGTTCAGTTCAGTTGCTCAGTCGTGTCTGACTCTTTGTGACCCCATGAATCACAGCACGCCAGGCCTCCCTGTCTATCACCAACTCCTGGAGTTCACTTAAACTCATGTCCATTGAGTTAGTGATGCCATTCAGCTATCACATCCTCTGTCGTCCCCTTCTCCTCCTGCCCCCAATCCCTCCCAGCATCAGAGTCTTTTCCAGTGAGTCAGCTCTTTGCATGAGGTGGCCAAAGTATTGGAGTTTCAGCTTTAGCATCAGTCCTTCCAAAGAACACCTAGGACTGATCTCCTTTAGAATGGACTGGTTGGATCTCCTTGCAGTCCAAGGGACTCTCAAGAGTCTTCTCCAGCACCACAGTTCAAAAGCATCAATTCTTCAGTGCTCAGCTTTCTTTGCAGTCCAACTTTCACATCCGTACATGACCACTGGAAAAACCATAGCCTTGACTAGATGCACCTTTGTTGGCAAAGTAATGTCTCTGCTTTCGAATATTCCATCTAGGTGGTCATAACTTTCCTTCCAAGGAGTAAGAATCTTTTAATTTCATGGCTACAATCACCATCTGCAGTGATTTTGGAGCCCTCCAAAAATAAAGTCTGACACTGTTTGCACTGTTTCCCCAACTATTTCCCAAGAAGTGATGGGACTGGATGCCATGATCTTCGTTTTCTGAATGTTGAGCTTTAAGCCAACTTTTTCACTCTCCTCTTTCACTTTCATCAAGAGGGTTTTTAGTTCCCCTTCACTTTCTGCCATAAGGGTGGTGTCATCTGCGTATCTGAGGTATTTGAAATTTCTCCCGGCAATCTTGATTCTAGCTTGTGCTTCATCCAGCCCAGCGTTTCTCATGATGTACTCTGCATATAAATTAAATAAGCAGGGTGACAATATATAGCCTTGATGTACTCCTTTTCCTATTTGGCACCAGTCTGTTGTTCCATGTCCAGTTCTAACTGTTGCTTCCTGACCTGCATATAGATTTCTCAAGAGGCAGGTCAGGTGGTCTGGTGTTCCCATCTCTTTCAGAATTTTCCACAGTTTATTGTGATCCACACAGTCAAAGTCTTTAGCATAGTCAAGGAAGCAGAAATAAATGTGTTTCTGGAACTCTCTTGCTTTTTTGATGATCCAGAAGATGCTGGCAATTTGACCTCTGGTTTCTCTGCCTTTTCCAAAACCAGCTTGGACATCTGGAAGTTCACAGTTCATGTATTGCTGAAGCCTAGCTTGGAGAATTTTGAGCATTACTTTATAGGTGTCAAAAAACTTTCACTCCTTTGTTTATCTAGAAAATATCTTCATACCTCAGACCTAGAGCATCATCTTTTCTCTGAACCCTAAGGTGAATTTAACCTGTCTCCTCCTTTAACCCTTAAATGGCCTTCCTTGCTAGGGAGTCTTTCTTTCTTGAACAGATTACGAATGCTTTCTGATAACTTGCAGGCACTCAATGTTTATAGAATGAAAAAAACATGATGGCACAGTAAGTGATTGAATTCATGGGGGTAATCTCTGTGGTACCCCTTAAGTTAGTGTTTCTCCATACTTGCTCAGGGCTCCCCTGTAGCTCAGCTGGTAAATAATCTGCCTGCAATGCAGGAGATCCCAGTTCAATTCCTGGATAGGGAAGATCCCCTGGAGAAGGGATTGGCTACCCACTTGAGAATTCATGGGCTTCCCTGGTGGCTCAGATGGTAAAGAATCCATCAGCAATATGGGAGACCTGGGTTCAGTCTCTGGGTTGGGAAGATTCCTTGAAGGAGGGCATGGCAACCCACTCCAGTTTTCTTGTCTGGAGAATCCCCATGGACAGAGGAGCCAGGAGGGCTACACTCCATGGAGTCACAAAGAGTTGGACACGGCTGAGCAACTAATCACATGTACTTTCTCAAGCCTGGAATTCTGCAATGGAGATAGAGTTCCTTACTTTAAATCGCTATGATGCTATTAAAGTTTAATGCCCCTAGGATTGGAATCAGTCAATCACGTTAAAGTGTTTGAAGATTCATCTGAAGGTTTTGGCATACCCTGTCCAGAGAGCAGGTTTTGAGAAGAGGGGATTAGGAGAAAATAGGAATGTGAACGCTGAGGGGAAGATGACACCAAAAAACCATGAAAAATTTGGAAGAAAACTGTCCATTCTGAGAATTTAGCTATAGACCACCATATTGGTACTTTTAATCAGAGCAGGCTAGAGTGATACAGAGAAGCTTAGGTCATAGAGAAAGTGTTACCCCAACCCACCCCACTACATGCCCAATCCTGGCTCCAGGGCAGAAGTGACTATGAGGATAGAGGAAATTCCATGAGAAGAACACACTGGACTCATAGGAAGTATAGTGATACATATCTTGAGGAGACTCAGTTCCTGATATTTTGAGCAATAACCAATATGAATATTTTGAGCAATAAAAAAACAATGAGTAGCTACTGTATTTGTTGAAATTGATCTGTGGGGGTGAAGGTGTGGTCCCGTGGGATGGCAAAAATGGTCATTTTTTTTTTTTTTTAGATATGTATAGCTATAAGTATCTATGTAGGAGGAGTAGAATAGGGAAGAATGGAAAATTCTATTGGAAAATCTAAAATTAATTTCATAGTATCACAGTTGAAGATAGTACAAGATCATGTAATTGAAATAATCTTATGGAAAATAGTCAATGTGCCCCTTTAACTTGCTTTCCTTTTTGGTCTCAGGCAGAAGAAGTAATTCTGGTCTTCAACTGAGAGTTGGAAGTTGTAACACTTTCAACTTAGAACCAACTCTTAGGTCTGTATGTCTCATGTTTTGTTTTTTTTAATAGTCATTTAATTTTGGTGGAGTAGCTTTGTAGAACCATCTTTCTTTTGTTTCTTCTTTAAAACCATTAATTTTC
>SJYQ01001194.1:1930537-1944474 GCA_006410935.1 Redunca redunca
CACAAATAAATGTCTTGGTATGTCAGTAGAACATGTTTAAAACATATAACATCTGAATTGTTTCTATAGTGAACAAGAAAGAAAATAAAGAGCCAGGCAAGAAATCCTCTAAGATTTAAAAAGATTATGAATTTCTTATTTCTATAGGAAAATTTGCTTCTTTTCTACAAAACATAAAGTGTTTCCTTCTGTAGTCTTAAGGAGGCTGTGAAATATCTGATGGAGAGGCACATGAAGGAGGATTTTTTCTCATTTAGAAAGACATAAGCCTGTGACAGATAAGCCTAGCTGTTATATGAATTATATTGCTTCTCTTTTTCTCTTTTAAGAATTTTATACAGAGGGAAAAAATTCTAGAATATAAGTTTCTATATACATATATATATATTTTAATGACCTGAAACTAAAAAGGCACTAGATTGTAAAAACACATGTCCACATTAATGAAAGTCCTTGGAAATAGAAGTTTGGTTACCATCACTGCAAGGGGGCTAGCTGTCATAATTCTGGCTCAGTTGGGTCTTTTACTTGGGGGGCCCTATTCATTATCTTTGGAATGTCACATAATAAGTGATTCTCTGAGGATACCATCTATTAAAAATACCATCCAGACATGTTCTGTTATTTCTGCCTGTTCCTTCCTCACCAATTCAAGTCTCTAATTATTGCCAGAAACTAAATTCAAGAGAGTTCCTGATGTTGGTAGTATCTACTATTTCCTGTTTGCCATCACAAACTAAATAATGGAAGACTAGCTTATATATGCATATATATATATATATATTTTAAGAAATATTATGTTTGTATATTCTAGGATGAACACACAGTACATACTCTCTAAAGTTCCCATTTCTGGTATTGTAGCTTGAATCCTGAATTTTAACTCAGAAATCGTGCAGTTATTCAGCATCTGCAATGCCTGCTTGAATAGTCAGTTTCAGAAAAGTATATCACGCTTTCAAATGTCTAGGCATTACCTTAGAGCAAACTTTGTTTGCACAATATTTTACAGTATCCAGCTTCTTTTTATTGGCAAATCCCTTGTCATTATTATTATTTCACACCAAGAGCCCATATCCTGCTACAAAACACTGTAAGTAGTAGCGTATGTAAAAACAATCTGTGTTGTGGAATTTATATCCTAAAATTCCTTCCCTTTGAGATATGTGAAATCTGAGCTCCTGTGGTTCTGAGGAGCTTGATACTGGGACAGATTATCTGTGCGTACGTGCATGTGTGTGTGTGTGTGTGTGTGTTTGTGTGCGTGCGCGTGTGCTGGGGAGCAGTGGCGGAAAGGCAGTAGAATCATTTGGAATGGAAGGATCCTCATGACACATGGGATGATGGAAATGAAGCAATAAATTCCCAGACATCCCGAGGCACTTTCCAACATACCCAGAATGATGTAAAAGTCCAGTGAAACTTTAACAGATAGAGTAGGAAGAGGGCGTCTAGTCAGAAACCCGTATCTTGTGTTTTGTTATATGCTACGTGGTATGAACATAATACTTGTCTTATTAAATTCTAAGCATGTTTCCCATTCAGGGAAATGTGCAACCAAGCAGACATTTTAAAGAGCTGAAGTATAAAAATATAAAAAGATTTAGTGTCTCTCTCCAGGCCAGATATGTGGAGCTATGGTTGATATATAGTGTGTGCTTTAAGTTGAACAGAGTCCCCAGAGCTGCACCACAGTGTAAAATGCTTCCAGGAGGTTTTCATCTCAGCAGCACTGTAAGCAGAGGCCTGCTACCCCATCCTTCTCTGCTAAAGTATAACTTCAAATTCTAAGCACCTGGGAAATTCCCAGGAGTTCAGTGAGAACAGTAAGGGCCTAAAACTTCTCCAGCCAACCCAGAGACCATATTCTTTGCCCTGAGAAACCCCAGTCTTGGAAGAATCCAGTTCTGCCCCTCCACATCTGTGCCCACAGTCCAGCCTAGAGAGCAAAAGCACAACTGGGGGAATTTACGCCGTGTTAAATCCATGGCCACCCATCTCCATTTGCTTTTAACACTTCATAGAAATTCTAATGAGATTTTTTTTGTTGTTGTGAGCATTGCTTCCCCTCTCTCTGGAATGGCAATTTAAAACATTTTCCACTCAACTCACATCTGCAATTTGCTTTCTTCTTGTTCCTGGCAGATGTCTGACTTCACAGAAAATTAAAATAGAAACCATGAAAGCGAACCACTTCAACTTCCTGCTGTCATATCTACAAGTCTACCTTAATTTGCCCCTTTTCCTTTCCCCTCCCCAGCTGACACAAAAGAGAAAGCATCCCTTCTCCAAGTTACCTCTCCTCTGGACTGACTCTCCAGGCCACAATCGTTCTCCGAAAACAACAGCCAGGTCGCACCCAGCTGACCTCTTTCCTGGCTCACAGTAGAGGCTTCCTCTACAGCACTCCACTCTCTTCTTGTCTCCCTGCTCCATCCAGACTGCAGCCAGAGGGAACATGCAGCACATAACTGGGGTCATGTTACTATCTTGTGCAAAACCTTTTTCATAGCCTGAACCATGTCTAATGCCCACAGCATTCATATGTTGAAGCCCTAAAGCCTAGGACCTCAGAATGAGACTGTATTTGGAGACAGAGTTTTTGAAGAGGTGTTTAAAATGAGATCATTATGGTGGCCCCCAATCTAATAGGACTGGTGTCCTTATAGGAAGAGCAGAGTAGGTCACAGACTCTCATAGAGAAAAGACTACATAAAGACAGCCAACAACAAACCAAGGAGGGAAGCCTCAGCACCCCTGCTAATACTTTGATCTTGGATTTCTAGCCTCCAGAAGCAGAAAAAAGTTTCTTGGTTAAGCCACCCAATCTCTGTGGTACTTGGTTAGGGTTCAGTTCAGTTCAGTCGCTCAGTCATGTCCGACTCTTTGCGACCCCATGAATTGCAGCATGCTAAGCCTCCCTGTCCATCACCAACTCCCAGAGTTCACCCAAATTCATGTGCATGAAGTCGGTGATGCCATCCAGCCATCTCATCTTCTGTCGTACCCTTCTCCTCCTGACCCTAATCCCTCCCAGCATTAGGGTTTTTTCCAATGAGTCAAATCTTCGTATGAAGTGGCCAAAGTATTGGAGTTTCAGCTTCAGCATCAGTCCTTCCAATGAACACCCAGGAGTGGTCTCCTTTTTAATGGACTGGCTGGATCTCCTTGCAGTCCAAGGGACTCTCAAGAGTCTTCTCCAGCACCACAGTTCAAAAGCATCAGTTCTTTGGCACTCAGCTTTCTTCACAGTCTAACTCTCACATCCATACATGACCACTGGAAAAACCATAGCCTTGACTAGATGGACCTTTATTGGTTAGGGTAGCCCTAGCAAACTCATACACTTCCCAGTGACTGTCAGTCATCTCTAGCAAAGTCTATTCATTCAATGGGCTTTCCAATGAATAGAAAGTCTATTCATTTCTAAGGCCCAGGATGATCTGGCCCATGCTTGCTTCTCTTGCTTCATCCTTGGCTATTCTGCCCCTCTCTCTGTTCCAACCACACTGGCTTCTGAGCTGTTCATTAAATATGCTATTATCTTTCTTATTCTGATACTCTTAGATGTACTGTTCCATCCTCATGAAACATTCCTACCTGCTCATGCTACACATTTACCTATTTAGCACGCTCATCTTTCAAGTCTCAATATAAACATCACTCCTTAGAGAAACCATCCTTGTTCCCTAAGCCTAGGTTAGGTTCCTCTCTAGTAAGCTTCCATAGCATTCAGTACCTCTCATATCATTCCGTACAGCCCATATCACTCCCAATCATTTGGTCAATACATGTTTTCTCTTAAAGACTGTAACCTTCAGAGACTCAGGAACTTATTCTACTTTGCTCACTGTTCTGTCTGTAGTCCGTGTGCCTATTTTTGTCATATATTTGTACTCTTAGGCTAAAAATAGATAGGATCATAAATCCTGGCAGAAAAGCAGACAGTTATTGTATGGCTTTGGACATGGTGTTAGTAAGATTTCCAGTGATTAGCAAATTCCAATGAGGTAGGTATATGTTTCTGAAGTTGAAATAGTAATGTCATTGCCTATTGAGAAAATGAAGCTTACTGATTCAGTTCAGCTTATCAGAGGCAAAGATTATTTTTTATTTTCTTAAATTTATCAGATGTTCAGAATTTGTTGGACTAGACATACAATAGGTCTAATTTATTTAGGGATATAATTCAAACAATTCTGCAAAAAATTAGATTTTATATCTTTACCTGGCATTTTTTATTTTTATAGAAACAGTGAAAATGTGTACAAAATTGGGGCACAGTCATAGGGCACATGGTGATGCATGTGTTACTATCATGGGAAGTAGGGTTTGTTGCAGTTCTTCATTTCTGGTTTATACCAGAGGTTAAAACCCTTATAAGAGCACTTAGAGGTTCAGAGTCTCTTCTGTGGTGTGCTGTGGGAGTCAACAGCATGTAGATGTGGAGGAAGCACTGTCAGGGACCACCTTCTGAAGAGTGGTCCACAGATGCTGCAAGAGTGAACGTGTGGCTTGTGTACCTGGCTCTTGTGGTCAGGAGGGTAAATGTGACAACGAGGCCATGCCAAGAGAAGTCTTTCATAGCACTTGTGTGATAAATACAATGGTCCTGTCTATTTGAGACTGATATTTTTGATGGGATTGACTATCCCTGAGTGGTGTGGGGACAAAAAGACTAATGTAGCTGGCCATCACTCGCACATTTATTACATGTCAGGGCTTTTGTTCAGATTGTGACTGAAGCCTGTTTGTAGAACCAGGCATAATGAGGTACACTTCATTGAGATTCACTCCAGGACATACCCAAACAAACAAGATCTTCATTCTGAGCCCATCCAAATGTCTGTAATTTAGTAAATTACTCATTCTGTTTGAATGCATTAGTCATCATTTATGAATGTCAGTGAAACTGAATGGACTTCCCTCAAAGCACTATAGAACATTTCCATTATGCTACAAATGCCTTTTTTTTTTTATCAAGACATATTTTTCTATTGCATTTACAATTTCTGTTCCATGAACTAGACAGACCGCCCAGGAAATAAAAAATCATGGTCAAAGAGCTAATGGGTATTTATGAAATATTTGTTTTAGATTTGAGCAGATTAAGGTCACATCACATATGTTAAAATGTGTAAACCTTCATAATCTTCAGATTTAGTCAATACTTACTAAGCATCTTGTAAATCTTAGTAACCTTCAGCACGAACAGCTATCAATACAAAATAAAATAGGAAGAATCTATAGGAAGATAATACCTCAATAACTCACTTTTTCAAAAAAATATTTACAAACAATTTGGCATGATGAAAGCTTTTTATTGAGTATATTGACTCATGGCAAATAATAAAAATATAAAAGGCCTTGGACAGACATAAGACCTAGAAGACTTTTCTGATACCTTGACATTTTGTGTTCTCTTTAAAGTCAAAGAGTTTTAACAAGACAGGAAAGAGAGAAATCTTACATTTTGCCACTATTCAGGTATTTTCAGTGAAGTTATGTCAATTAAAAATTCTTATTCCAACGCATTTTTCTTGCTGCATGCCAGCTGTAAGTCTTTATACCACATTGCAAATGCATGATGATGACAGGAGATAAGATAAAGGCTTACCATTGACTTTCTGAGTGTATTTATGTAATTCCCTAAATTCTGATTTTTCCTGTGCCAGAGTAATATACTGAGTTCTCTTTTACATTTATTTAAAGAGTGATGGAGATAATGGTGTCTGTAAGTCATTATTGCTCAAATGACTAGAATTTTTGCTTCCCAGATGGCTCAGTGGTAAAGAATCCTCCTGCGAATGCAGAAGACTGAGATTTGATCACTGGGTTGAGAAGATCCCCTGGAGAAGGAAATGGCAACCCACTCAAGTATTCTTGCCTGGGAGATTCCATGGACAGAGGAGACTGGAGGCTACAGTCCATGGGGGTGCAAAGAATCAGACACAACTGAGTAAATGAGCATGCTGCTGCTACGTCCCTTCAGGCATGCCCGTCTCTGTGCGACCCTGTGGACCGCAGACTATCAGGCTCCTCCGTCCATGGGATTTTCCAGGCAAGAGTACTGGAGAAATGAGCACGAATGCTTATTGATTTGGTGAGGAAACGTTCTTCTCAGGAAAGGATCTTTTAAACTCTTTCCCTGGAAAAAATTTTTAAGTTGAAGTTGAATTTTTAAATTTTAACAAGAGAGGTCTACTGATCTAAGCATGAACTCCTAATTTTTCCTATATCTCAGAACTTTCCCTGTAGTATGCTTTGGCAACTCTAGTTTTTCTAAAGAGAAAGTTGGCTATTCTTCTAGAATCTCTGTACAAAATCTCTTCTTTAATTGACCAATTATATCTCAGCTACACATATGCTGCTTACTTTCTCTACACATTCCTTGAATTTTAAATCCTAGAAGACTTTCTTTCATTATAAGAAACCTGTTTCCCTTTTAGTAATTCAGATTTGAGAATGATTTGATTCACAATTATATGGCTATATACTTTTTTGGCTTAAGCATGTATGTGTGTTTAGCAAGTATTTATTACACAATTGCACTCATTTCACATGCTAGCAATGTAATACTCAAAATCCTCCAAGCTGGGCTAATAGTACTTGAACCTAGAACTTCCAAATGAACAAACTGGATTCAGAAAAGGCACAGAAACCAGAGATCAAATTGCTGACATCCACTGGATCATTGAAAAGGCAAGAGAATTCCAGAGAAACATCTACTTCTGCTTCATTGAGTACACTAGAGCCTTTGACTGTGTGGATCACAAAAAACTGTGGACAATTCTTAAGGAGATGGGAATACCAGGCCACCTTACCTACCTCTTCCAAAACCTGTATGCAGGTCAAGAAGCAACAGTTAGAACTGGATATGGAACGATAGACTGGTTCAAACTTGGGAAAGGAGTAGCTCAAGGCTGTATATTGTCATCCTGCTTATTTAACTTATATGCAGAGTACCTCATGCAAAATGCTGGGCTGGATGATGAAGCACATGCTGGAATCAAGATTACTGGGAGAAATATCAATAACCTCAGATATGCAGATGATACCACCCTTATGGCAGAAAGCAAAGAGGAATTAAAGAGCCTCTTGATGAAAGTGAAACAGGAGAGTGAACAAGTTGCCTTAAAACTCAACATTCAAAAACTTAAGATCATGGCATCCAATGCCATCACTTCATGGCAAATAGATGGGGAAACAATGGGAATGGTGACAGAATTTATTTTCTTGGCTCCAAAATCACTGTGGACAGTGATTGCAGCCATGAAACTAAAAGACACTTGCTCCTTGGAAGAAAAGCATATTAAAAAGCAGAGACATTACTTTGCTGACAAAGTTCATCCAGTCAAAGCTACACTTTTCCAGTAGTCGTGTGTGGATGTGAGAGTTGGTCTATAAAAAAAAGCTGAGCTCCAAAGAATTGATGCTTTTGAACTGTGGTATTAGAGAAGACTCTTGAGAGTCCCTTGAACTGCAAGGAGATCCAACCAGTCAATCCTAAAGTAAATCAACCCTGAATATTTATTGGAAGGACTGATCTTGAAGTTAAAGCTGCAATACTTTGGCCACCTAACGTGAAGAGCTGACTCACTGGAAGAAATCCTGATGATGAGAAAGATTGTAGGCAGAAGGAGAAGGGGACAACAGAGGATGAAATGGTTGGGTAGCATCACCAACTTGATGGATATGGGTGTGAGCAAACTCCAGGAGATGGTGAAGCCTGGCATGCTGCAGTCCATGGGATTGCAAAAAGTCAGACACAACTGAGTGACTGAACAACAAATTATTGTACAGTATTTCATCTTGAAGTTGAAAGACTAGATAACTCTTGAAGGGGATATGAAACTGTCTCATGCAAGCATTCTTAGACTCAAATGCTTCAAGTTTCTAGAGAGGAAGGAAGATGAATAAAATGATTGTGGGCACAGCAGCTTGAGAACTCTCGCCTTGTCTTAAGCACTGTGTCTACTTAACTATAGTCAGTCATGGCTATGTGATAACGATCCCAGAATTGTTAAATCATCCAGGTTAAAAGAGTAGTCAGAAAATTGGATTTTCATCTGAAAGCTCCAAATATGTCAACTCTAGTAGCTAATTCTAAGTTAAACACTGTGTGAGCCAAACAAATAAGTTAGTGGGTGCCTACTATGCAATTTCTTCTGTAAAACAGAGGCTATACCATATCTAGAAAGAAAATATTATGACTTACCAACTTCATTTAACAGCAAAATAAAATGCATATAAGATAAATGTAAATGTAAAATGCACATCCAGATCATATGTTTTGGAGAAATTTCTTGTGTAAAGAATTCCTCCCTACCCATGTCACTTAAGTCTGCTGGTTCTAGAGACGGGTTCCATTCATCACCACCCACTTCCTTACCCTGACTCCCACCAAAACAGGTGCAGGGCCTTTTGTTTCCTCAATGCTCATTTCTTTGCTCACTGTCCAGGAAAAAGTGTTTTTTGGTTTCTGGATGTCCTAGAATATCAGGAGAGTCAGAGAGGTGATTCAAGGACATTTTCAGATTATGGACAACATCATTCACGCTGGGCACATACAGAGGGAATTGATGGCAGAGAGGCAGATGTCTCTGCCTGACAATAGCAGGAAAGTGGAAAGAATGGCTCTCAGCTTTGTTGGCCTCACTGCATATGGGACAAGCATGGGCCTGGCCAGCTTACATATGACCACTCAGCTCCTGGACAGCCCCAGAGGACCAGTGACCATGAAAACTGAGTAACCTGCTATGCAGATCTAGCTCTTTGCCGAAAAGCTGAGAGCAAGGCCCTTTTGGGGCTTCCCTGGTGGCTCAAACAGTAATAGATCTGCCTGCAAAGCAGGAGGCCCAGGTTCAGTCCCTGGGTTGGGAAGATCATCTGGAGGAGGGTATGACAATCCATTCTAGTATTCTTGCCTGGAGAATTTCATGGACAGAAGAGCCTGGCAGGCTACAGTCCATGGGGTCGCAGAGTCAGACATATCTGACACATCACGGACACATATCTGACGCATCGGACACATCACGCACGCACGCACACACACACACACACAAGGCCCTTTGCAGAAATACCCCTCATCTCTTCATCCCTGTCCTCCCTCAGACTTCTCCCTCCTTAGCATCTTTCAACATCTCTGTTCTCACCCTACTCCTTTCTGATAAGAAGAAATTTCATGTTCTCACACCAGATGTTTCTACCCCAAATTTGTCCATGGTGTAAGTCTCTATATCCCTGAGGCCTTAGAATTTCTGTAAGAAACTCCAGAAGACTCTCCTTTTCTCAACTTTTTAATTTATCACATTCATCTCTGAGATGATGGGATCGAACCCAAGTCTCCTGCATTGCAGGTAGATTCTTTACCAGCTAAGCCACCAAGGAAGCCCTCTGAGACAATGAACACAATGAACACATTGAATAGGCTGCTTGAACGGAGAGGAGGAAAAATTCTAACATCAAGATAAAAAATAAGTTAAAACTTGTTTTAAAAAGCTGTCCTTGCATAAAATATGTTTAAAGTAGAATACATTTTTGCTTTTATATTTATTGTTATTTGTATTAAATTACAAATCTGACATAGCAATCTTTTTGGCCTGTGAAAGAAAATCACATATTCAAAATAAAAATTTACTTGAATGGGTGAACTTGCTTTGTGTTTCTTCTCATCCCCTTTTATATGATGTAGAGGGTGTTTTCAGCTGTGTATCCCTCCTTCTACTCCTTAGGTAGAAACACAAGACAAATACACTTGAAAATATATAGAAAACATTTTATTGCCTAACTATAAGCATTATCTATTATTAAGAGTATTACAAGGTATCAAGTGCTTTCATACCAATGATGAATGAAGTCTGGGTGATTTTAGTACCATATCAGAACTGAACATCTGATAGAGAAGAAGCTGTAATTTTTTTTTCCTAAAGGGGAAATATTTAAACCTACTACTTTTCTAATGGATGCCTAGAAATCTTACTCCATGATGAAGAAAAAAGAGAAATAAAGGTCTATTTGACTCTATTCTTTATAAATTCTTTGTTTAAAAAAAAGAATTCAATAAAATTCTCACCTCAGTTACTGTATTATCAAAGTCATCACACACGTTTCTTTCACCTGTCAGAAAAACTCTCTTAGATGTTATTGCCTTAATGCACAAGGAGTTTTAAAAAATGGGGAAGTTGTCTGCTGATGCCTTCAGGAAGCATGATGGTGGGGAAAATAAAATAAGTTTAGGTGCTCATATCTTTGGTTAGTCTCACCTCTTTCAGAGCCCCTGTTAACATCCAACATTATTATGAAGCCTTTAGTTTCCACATTTCTCCTCTTAAAATATCACTTTTTCCCATGATTATGTTATTTGTATGTTTGGTAGAACTTTCACATGCTACACTGTATTAAGTTATGATTACCTATTAATGTATTCAAATTAATAAGCATGTGTTATAACAGACTATGTGCTAGAATTTTCAACATATGCTGAGATATATGATTTTAATATGCTGATATATTTAATGGATGTAAGCAAGTTGCTCTGACAGATCATAAGAGAGAGCTACATAAGGCCACGCAGGAGAGATGACCCTTCTGTTCAGCTTTCATAAGTAGGTGATCATTAGCCAGAGTAAGAGGTGAGGACCAGCACATTCTAAATTAGAAAAGCTACATACTTAAAAGAATATCAGTATAACTAGGACATAATATGCAATGTAAGAATACTACATGCAAGGGTTTACAGGGTCACCAAGTTTGAAAGACTTGGTAGTTTATAGTGAGGCCTTTAGATGTTATTGCAGTGGGGCCCCTTGGGGAATACTAAGTGGGATGCTCATTTAACCAGTGGGATACTTGTTTTGATTATCATAGTGGAAAATACTCTCTGGCGGAAATGTAGAGATTGCATTGGAAACAGGCAAGGATGCAAATGGGAGGCCAACTATGAAGGTTTGTTGTAATCCAGGAAGAGGCCTGAACAAGGCAATGTCAAGAGAGATGGGGGATATGGGGCAGATTCCAGGACTATTCAAGAGATGTAAATAGTCAACATGACTCAGTGAGTTTTGGATCTGAAAAATAAGGGAAGAGAGTCTAGGTTTCTGGCTTTGACACCTGGCTATATATAGTGGTGCCAAAAACCAGCATAGGAAATTCAGGAAAAGGATGAGGTTTTAATACATGGGATATGTTGAGTGTGTTTTTGGACACATCTAGTGCAATTACCTGTGGTTTATCTAAGATCAGAAATATATTGAGTAGTTGAGAGCTTGGTTCAGATGTGAGTGTAAGAGGAAAATCTGAGATTTACCAGGTCTTAGCTGAAACTATGAAAGTGGATGAGATAAACCAGAAAAATGTGTAGAAGATGTGGTAAAACTTATCTGGGAAACTTTAACATTTAAAGCGTAGGCAGAGGAAGCGGTGACTGCAGGTAAAAGTTAGGTTTAAATCTCAAAGATTAGTGCTCTAAAAATCAAGATGTAAGGTGGTATTCCAAATATAAGTGAGACAGATTATCAGATTCACAGACTAATGAGGCCCAAGAAGGATTAAGGAGAGTTACTGAGAGTTAGCATCCTGGTGGCCACTGGTACTCTTGGGTAGCTCTTTCAAGATGCAGTAGAGACAGTAGCCAGACTTTGGGACTTTGAAGATTGATCGGATTGCAAGGGTTCTTAAGTATGGTTATGCAGGGAGTTTCTTGTATGAGAACTCCCACCAAGAAGGCGAGCGTGGGATAAATATACCTACTTGGTCTATTCAGTGAGTCATATGTCCTGTTACAAGACAACGTTCATCCTGAGGAACTGACAACTTTTGCTAATTTTTTCAGTCATTGATGGGTTAACTGTAGCCTGAGGGAGGATTTCCCAGTAAGTAGAAAAAGGAGAAGGTGGGTAACAGCTAGAGGGACGTAAAATTTATTTGATTTTTAAAGATCAGCTAGTCTTAACCATAGGCGCTTCCCTGGTGGCTCAGGTGGTAAAGAATCTACCTGCCATGCAGGAGACCCAGGTTCAATCCCTGGGTCCGAAAATTCCCTGGAGAAGGGAGAGGCTACGCACTTGCCTAGAGGCTTGAGCATCTGAGAATTTTGGCACTGAGGGAGTCCTGGAACTAATCCCTTGCAGATGCCAAGGGATGACTGTATATGTATGTGCATCTGTATATATAGACATAAATTATATAAATTTATAATTTATTTCTTTGTAGTTTGTAGCTTCTAAACTATCAAAGCTTAAGAAAAGATGAGGGGTTAGATGGCTAAAAGCATATAAAATGGGAAAAGACTGTAGCAATAAATCTAAATGTTCCAGCAATTTCAATAAAATATAGGTGGACTAACCTGCTATGAAAGAAAACTCTATTGAAATAGCAAAACACAAAAAGATTATCATGTATTACTGACAAGAGAGACACCAAGCCAAATGATTTAGAATTGCTGAAAATAAAGAGATATAAAAAGATATAGTGTAAAATTCTGGAGAAGGCAATGGCACCCTACTCCAATACTCTTGCCTGGAAAATCCCATGGATGGAGGAGCCTGGTGGGCTGCAGTCCATGGGGTTGCTAAGAGTCAGACACAACTGAGCGACTTCATTTTCACTTTTCACTTTTATGCATTGGAGAAGGAAATGGCAACCCACTCCAGTGTTCTTGCCTGGAGAATCCCAGGGACAGCAGAGCCTGGTGGGCTGCCATCTATGGGGTCGCAGAGAGTTGGACACGACTGAGGCGACTTAGCAGCAGCAGTGTAAAATTCTAACCCAAGTTAAGTGTATAGAGCAATATTAATATCAGACAAAATAAGATTTAGTGAAAAAAGACTCATACACATAGCTAGAGATAATTGATACTTATATATTAACTTCTAGCAAATGGAGAAATCATTACATATTAAATATTACAGTATAACTTCAAATTATTTAATGAAAAGTGGATAAAATTTCAAGGGGAAATTGACAATAATTATAGTGTGAATTTAACACATGCTTTATAAACCAAAAGATTTAGCTTGACAAAATTTAAGTCCATAAAAGATTTTAGGTATTGTTTAAATTAGTAAATGGGATAAACTGAAAGTGAAAGTCACTTGGTCATGTCTGACTCTTTGCATCTCCATGGACTGTATAGTCCCTGGAATTCTCTAGGCCAGAATACTGGACTGGGTTGCCATTCCCTTCTTCAAGGGATCTTCCCAACCAAGGGACTGAACCCAGGTCTCCCACATTGCAGGCAAATTCTTTACCAGATGAGCCACCAGGAAAGTAAATGAAATATATATTGCTATATACATATGTAGTTTGAGCATTCTTTGGCATTGCCTTTCTTTGGAATTGGAATGAAAACTGACCTTTTCCAGTCCTGTGGCCACTGCTGAGTTTTCCAAATTTGCTGGCATATTGAGTGCAGCACTTTCACAGCATCATCTTTCAGGATTTGAAACAGCTCAACTGGAATTCCATCACCTCCACTAGCTTTGTTCGTAGTGATGCTTTCTAAGGCCCACTTGACTTCACATTCCAGGATGTCTGGCTCTAGATTAGGGATTACATCATCATGACTGTCTGGGTCAAAAAGATCTTTTTTGTACAGGTCTTCTGTGTATTCTTGCCACCTCTTCTTAATATCTTCTGCTTCTGTTAGGTCCATACCATTTCTGTCCTTTATTGTGCCCATCTTTGCATGAAATGTTCCTTTGCTATCTCTTGGTATTTCTTGAAGAGATCTCTAGTTTTTCCCATTCTGTTGTTTTTCTCTATTTCTTTGCATTGATCACTGAGGAAGGCTTTCTTATCTCTCCTTGCTTCTTTGGAACTCTGCATTCAGATGTTTATATCTTTCCTTTTCTCCTTCGCTTTTCGCTTCTCTTCTTTTCACAGCTATTTGTAAGGCCTCCCCAGACAGCCATTTTGCTTTTTTGTATTTCTTTTAC
>SJYQ01001194.1:1962803-1988710 GCA_006410935.1 Redunca redunca
ATTATTCTCAATTAAAGTATCATTCTTTCAAAGTATCCATCAGTTCAGTTCAGTTCAGTCACTCAGTCATGTCCAACTCTTTGCAACCCCATGAACTGCAGCATGCCAGGCCTCCCTGTCCATCACCAACTCCTGGAGTTCACTCAAACTCATGTGCATCGAGTTGGTGATGCCATTCAGCCATCTCATCATCTGTTGTCCCCTTCTCCTCCTGTCTCCAATCTCTCCCAGCATCAAGGTCTTTTCCAATGAGTCAACTCTTCGCATGAGGTGACCAAAGTATTGGAGTTTCAGCTTTAGCATCAGTCCTTCCAAAGAACACCTAGGACTGATCTCCTTTAGAATGGACTGGTTGGATCTCCTTGCAGTCCAAGGGACTCTCAAGAGTCTCCGCCAACACCACAGTTCAAAAGCATCAATTTTTCGGCACTCAGCTTTCTTCACAGTCCAACTCTCACATCCATACTTGACCACTGGAAAAACCATAGAAGTATGCTATGGAAGTAAGCTTTCTCATGAATATTTGTGATGAACACACATTCTGTCCAAAGCATTAGTAATGGTGAGCCCCAGGATCAACCTGTGAGAGAGAGTAATTGCAAGATGCTTATCTAAAGTAGGGCTTCCTCTGGTGGCTCAGCGGTAAAGAATCCACCTGCAATGCAGGAGATGCAGGAGATGTGGGTTCTGATCCGTGGGTCAGGAAGATCACCTGGAGGAGGGCATGGCAAACCATTCCAGTATTTGTGGGCTATAAACTATAGAGTTGCAAAGAGTTGGACATGACTGAAGCAATTTAGCATGCATACATCACAACTTGCCCTGAATAGGACCTAGCTTTGCACTGCATTATTAAAGAATCCTTAAGGAAAAAAAAGCATGGTTATCTGGACTTGTAATATATACATTTATAATTTATTAGTGATCAGGTATTTGGTATATGCTTCACAGTGTATCAATCTGCTTACATGCAAAATCTCATTTAATGTTCACAAGGAACTGCATAAAGGAGGTATTATTAATAGTTGACTGCTTTAACAGATGAGGTCGCTAAGGTCTATAGGAATTAAGCATTGCCTGAAGGCCACTTGAATTGCAGTCTTCCCCACTGTGGACCTCTCTGGTGGCTCAGACAGTAACGAAGCCTGCAATACAGAAGACCTGGTTTGGATCCCTGGTTGGGAAGGTCCTCTGGAGAAAGAAATGGCAACCCACTCCAGTGTTCTTGCCTGAGAAATCCCATGGACAGAGGAGCCTGGTGGGATATAGTCCATGGTGTCACAAAGAGTGGGACACAACTGAGCAACTTGCATTTGAGTTGTACTGAGATTTGAATCCAAGAAATCTGCTTAGAATGCTTACTTTTAATGTATTTTTAAAAAATACCGAATAATGAAAATAAACATTACAGTTCTCTAAATTAATGTCATCCTGGAAGTCAATGTTATCTTCCAGGGGAAAGTGTTTTATAGGCCTTTGATTACCATTGAGAGCTTTCTGATGTTTGAGATAATCTTAAATTTGGAATAGGAGATTTGTCTGAGCTTCTGAGAGTTCGAAGATACCACTGAGGACAAATAGCAAGAAATTTTCCTTGCCCTATGAATGTCCTATTTAGAAAATACATTAATTTTGAACAGTATTCTAGTAAAATAGTTGACTCTCAAAGAAATGATGATATTATATGTATGAACAATAATTTTTGTTCTTTAAAATACACAGTTCCTCTCAAAGCCTGTATATTACTGCTGGAATAAATTTTAACATACTTGTAGGACAGATGCACATATGATACAAATAAACTGCATTTTTTAAAGCCCAAGGGCACTCAATACAAACAAAACTTTAATTTTTTATTTATTTCTTTCAAAGCTTTATTTTTAAATACCACTCAGACCTCAAGAATTTAGCCTTTTCTCAAGGTCATTTCATACTCAAATATTTACTATTTCTTTCATTCCTTTAGCCATGGCTGCTATGCCCAATTCCTTTCTTTCAGCTGTAAGCTGTTTTTGATGTGTTCAGGGGAAGAATGGTCCCTGGTTAGGTAAGGCTGATGGAAGAAAATCATCATATCCCTCCCAGAAGGGTGTTCCTCAGTGCTTTCAGAAATACATTTTAAGATTAAAAGATACTAAAATGGTGGCAGCTAGTTTAACCATTTTCAAAATATGGCCAAGAAGGAATGTGGATTTGGTAGAGGATTTTTTGTTTGTTTTTAATGCTAAAGTTGTATAATTTCAAACTGATTTCTCTGAAGAAAAGGAATTCTCTTTGGAAGCATAAAACTAAGGGTCTATTAACAAGCATCCCATAGGATAGCTTTTTGCAATTTCTGTGTTTTTTGTGGCAGTGAGAGATATAATGTTCTTGGCTTCTTTTTCTTGTTTATGGCAAAATCTGATGCTGTCTGTGTGTAATGTTTTTACTATGTCTGTATCTCAGGCTATCCATGGAGTGAATATGTTATAAAGTTTATATATCTTCTTCTAACTAAATTGGAGAGAGTAGATGTAATCATCTCTTGCATTTTATTGCTATTGTAGTCTCACATGATCACTCAATGTGGAATGCAGTTCACATGAGGACTCATATAATTTCTTCCAAATTTATTCAACTCATTTTACTCTGGATTCACAATGCCATGGCTATTATTCTTAAATATCTTTACCTCATATTATTCCCAATCCATCCATATCCAATTTTATATCCTTCTCAATCTCTTCATAAAAATAAAACCGAAACAAAGGAGTCAGCTAAAGAAGAACATTACTTCCAAGTGATTTTTGTTGTTGTAATAAATGAATTGTTTTACTATCAGTTTTAAGGATAGCCAAACAAAAGAGTAACAACCAGCTAAGTGATCAAGAAGCTGTAATTGCAATTGTTCTTTGCTTTATTCTATTGAGATGCAAGCAGGGTCAGTCTGCAGGCCTTTGTTTCTAATATTCACTGGAATCTTTAAAAGCAGTCCTCAGAGTTCTGTAACATGTTTAGTTATATTTTGTTCAAATATACAGGGCTAAGTCTGTATTTTAGAATGAAAGAGCTGGAAGGCCTCTTAAAACTCATGTAGCTTAATATTCGGAGAAGGCAATGGTACCCCACTCCAGTACTCTTGCCTGGAAAATCCCATGGACAGAGGAGCCTGGTGGGCTGCAGTCCATGGGGTTGCCAAGAGTCGGACACGACTGAGCGACTTCACTTTCACTTTTCCCTTTCATGCATTGGAGAAGGAAATGGCAATCCACTCCAGTGTTTTTGCCTGGAGAATCCCAAGGACAGGGGAGCCTGGTGGGCTGCCGTCTCTGAGGTCTCACAGAGTCGGACACGACTGAAGCGACTTAGCAGCAGCTTAATATTTCAAACTTAGGACAGTGGAGAATACACGCATGTGTATTATGGCTCACTCAACCATGTGGCAGATCAAGAATCAACCTAGGGTTACTGACTCCCAGCCTGGTACTATTAGTAGCATTATTCTACTTCACTAGAAACTAGCGTATTTTAACGTGTACACATTTCATGTCCTAGAATGTATATAAATATACTTTGTGCTTTTCTGTCTGTAAATGTACACATGGATGCAAGATCAAAGCAAATGGTTAAATCAGAATGAGAAAGCATGGGATTTAACCAGTGTTTCAAAGGTAACTAAGCAAGGATATACAGGTCAAGTGAAAGGTATTTTAAACTGTGAAGGTCATTATGAGTCCATGTTTTATCAACAATAAAAACAAGCTTCAAGGAAAGGAAAATATACTCCAGGGAAATCTAGTAATTTGAAAAGCTTGAGCCAAGAATGAACAGAATAGTAGTGTTTAAATGGAAAAGTTGCTCCAGTGTCATCTTTGATGAGAATAGATGAACTGTGTGTTTTTGTGCTGCAGACTAACAGTCAAAATAATTCATAATGTGGTATTGAAAAATGAATGTAAAATAATAAATTATTCTTATGGACTATAAGAATCACTGCTTAGAAAATATAAATATGTTTATATTTGATTCTTTTTCTTTCTCAAGAGATCTCTGCTTGAATAATTCATTCAACCTAGTACTTCTTTTCATTCTTACCTGGGAATATGTCTTATTGTCTAAAGTACAATAATACTTTTTAAAAAAATTTATAAGTATATATAAAATATACAGTTAAGCTCTCTAATCTTTCTCCTCATATTTAATATCATAGTAACAACTTCTTTCCAAAGCCCTTTTCATTTGAGAACCTTAAACAGTAAAATATCTAGGAGTGGTGCTGTATAGAGTAATAAAGACATCTTGAAAAGTATTGATTTGATCATTTTTCTAAGTGATATAAAAAGTATCTCAAACATATCTACAAATTAGAAGACCAAATACACAGTGTAATAATAAATTGTACAAATTGGGATTCTTCCAACTAGCCCTCATGTGTACTAAACTTGAAAATAACTGAATTTTTGCCTTCCAAGATTTGTTTTCCTGTGTGTGTGTATGTGTCTGTTTTTAAGATGTTCAGGGCTATTAACTGATCCCTATCTCCAGAGAAGGATGACTTCACAGATTAAGCATTGTTTGTGTTGCTGTTATTTCGAGGGGTGGTGGGAAGTTCCTTGCCCAATTCCTGCTTCCTCAGTGTCCAAAGTAGTTATTGTTTCCTCGGACACAAATATTCTGAAGATCTTCCCTGTCCTGTTGCCTTGTGTGTGCCTTAGAGGAATAGAGGAGACACTCCCTTTCACTCTCCAGTGGTACAGAAGATTGGGATGGTGGGACAGTGGAAGAAAGCTCAGTGTCCCAGAATCTCCCTTCAACAGCTGGGCTTTTTCTCTCTCTACATTACTAAATAAATCTCCAATTGTTTAAAAACCTGCAACCAAATATTTTTTCCGAAATCTATGTTTGTCCTTTAGTGATTATAGATTATTTTTTATAAGAAAATAAACTGATCATGTAAAACTCTTGGTAGGGAGCAACAAAGATTGAGAATATCATCTGTTTTTATTTAAAACTATATTATATTTGATGTATTTATCATTTTTTAAAAACTCTAAGCATAAATCAAGAGGTATTTTCCAATTAAATCCTACCACATTCATTCTTTCAAAGCACTTATGACCTGGTATAAATAAAAATTTTCCTTTATAACCCTTATCTGAAAGACTCAAAACAGTGTGTGATTGTATCATTCTCTCAGTTAACTTAATAAGCCTTTATTGAACTCTTATTATGTGCTAGGCACTACTCTGGGTGCTAATAATGTGAATATGAAGAAAACTGGCCTCAGAGCTTTCTAATTCAATAGACAAAAATTTACTATACTAATAACAAGGCTTTCCAGGTGGTGCTAGTAGTAAAGAGTCCACATGCCAATGGAGTAGACTAAGAGACATGGATTCAATTCCTGGGTCAGGAAGATCCCCTGGAGAAGGGAATGACAACCCACTCCAATATTCTTGCCTGGAGAATCCCATGGACAGAGGAGCCTGGTGGGCTATGGTCCATAGAATTGCAAAGAGTCAGACATCACTGAAGAAACTTAGCATACAGACCAATAATATGAATTAGTATAAAATTAGAAGTTTTCAACCTGTGAAAAAATGCAAGTACATATGAGGCAGAGAGGCAGCCTAGAGAGGAGAGAGATGAAGAATGAGAGAGTCAGGAAAGGCCTTTTGAGGAGGACATGTCTGGACAAGTTTTAGACTATTTGCAACCCCATGGACTGTAGCCCATAACCACCAGGCTCCTCTGTCCATGGAATTCTCCAGGCAAGAATGTTGGAGTCGGTAGCCAGTCCCTTCTACAAGGGATCTTCCTGACCCAGGGATCGAACCTGGCTCTCTTGTATTGCAGGCAGATTCTTTACCATCTGAGCCACTAGGGAAGTCCATGTTCAATAATTATTTGAAGATAAATTGAAAAACTGGAAGCAATTCAAGCAAAGAGATCATGTTATGGGTTGAATATTGTCTCAGAACCTCACAAGATGACCTTACTTAGATTTTTATCAAGTTTAACTCTTTAGCAAGTTAAGATGAGGTCATTAAGCTAGACCCTAACACAATACAACTGGTGTTTTTCAGTTCAGTTCCTCAGTTGTGTCTGACTCTTTGCGACCCCATGAACTGCAGCACACCAGGCTTCCCTGTCCATTACCAACTCTTGGAGCTTGCTCAAACTCATGTCCATTGAATCAGTGATGCCATCCAACCATCTCATCTGTCGTTCCCTTCTCCTCCTGCCTTCAATCTTTCCCAGCATCAGGGTCTTTTCTAAGGAGTCAGTTCTTTGCATCAGGTGGCCAAAATATTGGAGCTTCAGCATCAGTCCTTCCAATAAATATTCAGGACTGATTTCCTTTATGATTGACTGGTTTGATCTACTTGTAGTCCAAGGGACTCTCAAGAGTCTTCTCCAACAGCACAGTTCAAAAGCATCAATTCTTAGGCACTCAGCTTTCTTTGTAGTCCAACTCTCATATCCATACATGACTACTGGAAAACCCAGGGCTTTGACTAGATGAACCTTTGTCAGCAAAGTAATGTCTCTGCTTTTTAATATGCTGTCTAAGTTGGTCATAGATTTTCTTCCAAGGAGCAAGCATCTTTTAATTTCATGGCTGCAGTCACCATCTGCAGTAATTTTGGAGCCCAAGAAAATAAAATCAGTCATTGTTTCCATTATTTCCCTGTCTATTGCCATGAAGTGATGGGACCAGATGTCATGATCTTAGTTTTTTGAATGTTGAGTTTTAAACCAACTTTTTCACTCTTTTCTTTCACTTTTATCAAGATGTTCTTAGTTATTCTTTGCTTTCTGCCATAAGGGTGGTGTCATAAGGGTAGTGTTTTTTAAAAATGGGAAATCTTGAGACAGGTTGGCACACAGAGAGATGGCATGTGAGCATAGAGAAGAGACTACTGATGTTTAGTGCTGCATCCAGATTCTCCCTCACAGCCTTCAGAAGGCATCTTGATCTCAGACTTTCTAGTCTCCAGAACTGTGAGAAAATAAATTTCTATTTTTGGAGTCAGTCTGTGGTACTTTGTTAGGGCAACCCTAGCAAACTAATATAGATTGGCAGGGCATGGAGGTTGGGGATAAAAAATATGCATTGTTTGAGGAGCTATCAGTAGTTCTGAATGCTAGGCTCCTAAACGCTGACGGAGTATTGACAGGTGAGGCTCTATCAGTGGACCGCAGTGGTTCCAGAGGGCTCAGGCCAGGAGTTGGACTTTATCAAGTAGATAATGAGGAATCAGGCAGCAATCTTAATAGAAGTGATGCTGCTGTTTCTGTCTTTAAAAGACCCATCTGTTGGCAGTGTGAATGCTAGTTTGGAAAAGGTAGAGTAGGAGGAAGAGATTGTAAGCAAGGAACTCCTTGGCCACACTTCTCTAGTCTAGTTGGGTGATTTATTGAATGTCTCAGGGGAGCAAATTGCAGCTGGTACTAGAGTCTGTCCTGCAGAGACCCATGTATTAAATCAAACCAGTGGGAATTTTATTCAATGTGTGTTCCCTTCATTATCTAAAACCAAAGAACAAGGAAAATGCTGCTTGAATCTTAGAAAAGATCATTTCTTTTTTCCCTCAAATTACAGTCATTATACTCCATGGAAAATACTGGATAGAGATTTTTTTGACTTGTGAGGAATAGACTCTATATAATAAGGTGCATTTTGCTAATCGCAGGCTCTCTTACACACTAATGGACAAGCTTGAAAGGATCTAAACACTGTCTTTCACTGGCTCTTTATTAAGTAGCCTGCAGTGTAGATAATCATTTTCACTGACTCTGACATGCAACCTAGTAGAACCAGCCTGGAGAAAATCGTAGGTTGAAACGCCAAAGTCTTAGAAGTGAAAATTACAAAGCTGAGAGTACTTTGAGCCAGTTAATCTATTCACTACCAACTCAGTGTGTGACAATATTATAAAGGAGCATGACTGCAAATAAAAACAACTCTAAAAATACATTTCTGTGTTTGGCAAATTATTACTTTTACTATGGCTGCTTAAATACCTCTTTGTGCTTCGTTCCTCTCTTTTTTTTTTTTTTTCTTTTTTCTGGCATAGGTTTAGCATGTACAATAGTATATTGACATTTACATTTGTAAGGTCACTGAACATCTGTACAGAGTCATGCACACTCATGCCAGTACATTTTGTCTTATAATAATATGCATTTCTATAGATACATTTATATATTTAATAATTTCTTATGTATTTGCCAGAAGACAACTCCCCATATACCTCACCAATGACTTTTCCAACTGGCAACAGAAATAAAGCCAGATTATCATGTAAACTGTAAGATAAGGATAATTTCTGAAGTGAGGATATAATACAAAAGTAAAGCCCATGCTGTTTCCTCTCCTGTTCAGTGTATAGTTTCTCCAAAGTTACAGTTGCTGTAACAGCTCTATTTCAGAAGTGATCGCAGGGTTCAGATAATATATGAACAATTTCCAGCATTTACTGAGTCCTTGTCATATACCAAGCTTTTTACCACATACTTTGTACATTTTACTCTATTTAATTATTATATCACAATGTGGGTTTATGATCATTATCCTTATATGGGAAAATAGCCTTATAATAATTTAGTAAATTACCTAATAATTTTAGTAAATATTGAAGCTAGTTTTTCATAGGAGGAAACAACCATCAGTCAAAATGGTGTCAAATGCGCATAGGAAATAGAGTGTGTCTGTTTGTGTATGTGGGTGGTATGTATGTGCATGTTTATATTTGTGGTATATATCAGTGTGTGATATGTGTGTTCCATGTTGGGGTCAGGTCTCGAGAGAACAGAGGGGAAGTTTCTCCTTTTCTTTAGAAAGCTGGTGTTGGTGTGATCCATCCGTGTAAAGGGGGATTATGTCAGTATTTACCAGGCTATGTCCAAATGAACTGTGATTTTAAAAATAAGTTTGTTTGTAATCTAAATGTACATTTCATAGGCCTTTCCCCCTTTCTTTCTACTCATCATTCCCCCAAGGGCAAACACGTGTCATCTGCAGCTCTACCCAAGGCCACAAACCAAATAACTCAATTCTCAAAAGGCCTGGTGAGGAACTTCCTCGTAAAATGACCACATTAAAATGAAGCAGACTCAGGAAATTTGTGGACCTGTAGAATGCACCTAATTATGTACCTAGAGGCCCAGCTTGTGCATATGGATCATGTCATGTATAAACTTAGTTGGCAGCTCAACTTGCTGGGGATGATTTATTCAAAGAGAGGGGACAGGACTACAGCTTAAGGAAGATGTTGTTTCTAGCAAGTCATGGAGTTTTGAAAATGGTTTGGCTCCTGATTGCAACATCTCTCCCCCTACACAGGTGTGTTTTGGTAGGCTAACACCTCTAGAGTTCTCATGAAGGGTTACCTTTTTCCTCAACTTCAAATATTCTAGTTGCACTTGCACTTCTAATTTTTATCTTTCCCCAGATGGAAACTTTTCTTTGACAGAATTCAACTTATATAAACAAATGTGAATATTAAACTTCAAATAAAAGACTAACTTTATTTAGTATACTCTCCATGACCTTGGAAAATGTCTGCCAGTTGGCAGCAGCCTCTTCATATAATCATGCTGTTGACCTGAGCTATGCCTTTCCAAGAACTCAAATGATAACAGAACTCCTAAATGGGAAAGGGACTGCTCAGCTTAAATATTTTGTTTTCAGTTCCCTCACACCTGCTACTGGACTCAGGGAGGAGGTTTGCAAACACAGAGAGATACAGTGGATAGACCTTAGGTCAGGGCTACAAAAACAAGCACGGTTTATTTGTTTTGCAACCACAAAAAAATGGCCACTTCCTCTCTCAAGAACTGTGATAAGCACTCCTGGAGGTGTGTGTTGGGCTCTGAATGAAATTAATCTTTCCATCTTAAGTCACAAAAAGCCTACAGCCTTCATTGTTAGCACAAGTTCACACCCAATTTCCTCAATGCCGCTCCTTTTTCAAAAGCCTCCTTCCTCTTCCTTCCGGCTCCAATAAACCTGAGGAGGATAAAGACATGAAAACATCATGCACCCAGGCATGCACGGGTGAGCACGCACACACACATTCTCCCCCACAGTGATACCAGTATTTTCAGAGATTCACATTTCAGCTTGCAAATGGATTATCTAAAATCAAGCAGAGCAATATTAATGAAACACATGTATTTCTTTCTCTCCTCCATGCCAGTAGTATAAGAGTAAACTTGAGTTTACGGATAGGAGGAAAAGTAAACTCAATCTTATGGAAATACTCAGTGAAGTTCTTTGCTTTTTTGTTGCAGCAAATATTTATTAAGTGGAGCAGATTTGTTTTATATTAGAAGGTTGTCAGTTCAACTTTGTAATATATATAAAGAAATTAGTACAGATTTGCCAATTCTCAGAAGACAGGTAGTCTTTTAAGGTGTAGATTTGAATATGAATTTTTCTGGAACAAATCATTGGGGATTTGCTTATTACATTGACTTTCCTGAGAGATATCTTAGGAGATAAGAATTAACTTTCCTGGGAGGGAATAGACAATAATTGATAACTACCATAATATAACTGGAAAAGAGACTGGCTTCCTAACAGAATTTTCTTTTTACTTTTTGTTGTATAATTGAGTATAGCTGATTAACAATACTGTGATGAGGGACTCAGTCATACACATACATGTATCCATTCTCCCCGAAACTTCCCTCCCATACAAATTGCCACATAACATTAAGGAGAGTTCCATATGCTATACAGCAGGTCCTTGCTGGTTATCCATTTTAAATATAGCCAGCAGAACTTTTGTGAGAAACAATTGTGTGTGTCCATGTTTCACTTGTAATTCACCAAAAAAATACAAATACTGGAAGATGTTATTGACTCTGATAGTATTCAAAGAAGAAAAAGTCCAGGTAAACCTATTTTAAATCATTCTTGTCACCATTCTCCTAGAAACTTGAGCCACTTTTTCTTGACAATTCTCAATCATTGAAATAACATTGATAATATCAGATCTTATCTAACATGTATAGAGAAAGCATGATTTTTTTTTCCTATATCTGTGCTGCATATGTAGCTATTGAGTTTTTGAAATATGACAAGTTCAAATTCTATGTCCTATAAATGTAAAATACACATTGGATTTCAAAGAATGAAAATAAAAAAAATATACATTATCTTGCTTATAATTTTTGATAAAGATCAAATGATCAATTGATAAAAGATCAAATGATCAATTTGATAAGAGATCAATTAACCCAATATATGTATAATGCTACTAAAATATTTAACTCTACTTTTAAAATGTGTGACTGCTAAAAATTTAAAATTGCATATGTAAATCACATTCTGTTTCTATTAGAATAATGCTACCCTAGGCCATTCATTTTAATTTCTGTATAACATGACCAACTATGAAGATATATTTTATAAAATAGGTTTTGAAAATTATTTTCCCAAAAAATAAAACTTGAAATTTATGGTTAGATATATGCTGCCACTTTAATTTCCCTATAGACTTTCTAGTAATTATACAGAATGAAAAAGTTAGATTTAATAGAAATTTACCTTTTTATATGTGTTTAATATTTCTTCATATTGTGTGTGTCTATGTTTCTAGGATGACTAAATAGTTACTCTCTGTGTTGTCAGATTAAGTTTTTACTCAAAATTACTTAGCTCAACTTAGCTAAGCCAAGCTAAGCCACATTACTTAGCTAATGTCAACTTAGCTCATTTTCATTGTAGCACCACTTTCTGATATTCTTAGATATTCTTTTAATCCTAAGATTAATAGTAGACTTGACTTATATTAAAATAGATTTTGAATAGCAGCTCTATAGACAGTGGCCTTCTCTGTCCTGGAATGGACATAAACAGTGAGTCATGTCTGTCAGTCAATCAACAATATCTATGTTATCCTTTCTGTAAGGCTTGGCTCTCAACTAATGCTGTTGAATAAGTAGAATGAGGTACTGGCTCAAACTATTAAGAAATTGATAGTTTCATAGTTGAAGAGACAAAATGATTTGCATTGAAACACATGAAGTAAAACATGATAGGGAAATAATATTAAAATCAATATTTCTGGCTTCTCTTGAAAAATGGAAATCTGGCCTATATTGTTGTTGTTCAGTCATTAAGTTGTGTCCAACTCTTTGTGACCCTATGAACTGTACCAAGCTCAGCTTCCCTGTCCTTTACTATCTCCCTGAGTTTGCTCAAACTCATGTCCATGGAGTCAATGATGCCATCCAACCATCTCACCTTCTGTCATCCCCTTCTCCTTTTACCCACAGTCTTTCTCAGCATCAGGGTCTTTTCCAATGAGTCAGCTCTTCTCATCAGGTGGAAAAAATACTGGAGTTTCAGCTTCAGCATCAGTCCTTCCAATGAATATTCAGGACTGATTTCCTTTAAGATTGACTGGGTTGATCTCCTCGCTGTTCAAGGGACTCTCAAGAATCTTCTGCAGCAACATAGTTTGAAAACATCAATTCTTTAGTGCTCAGACTTCTTTATGGTCCAGCTCTCACATTTGTACATGACTACTGGAGAAAACATATCTTTAACTAGACAGACCTTTGTAGGCAGAGAAATATCTCTGCTTTTTTAATATGATGTCTAGATTTGTCATAGATTTTCTTCCAAGAAGCAAGTGTCTTTTACTTTTGTGGCTGCAGTCACCATGCACAGTGATTTTGGAACCCCCAAAAATAAAGTCTGTCACTGTTTCCACTTTTTGCCCATCTATTTGCCATGAAGTGATGGGACTGGATGCCATGATCTTAGTTTTTTGAATGTTGACTTTTAAGCCAGCTTTTTCACTCTCCTCTTTCACTTTCATCAAGAGGCTCTTTAGTTCCTCTTTGATTTCTGCCATTATGGTGGTGTCATCTGCATATATGAGGCTGATATTTCTCCCAAAAATCTTGATTCCAGTTTGCGATCCATCCAAACTGGCATTTTGCATCATATACTCTGCATATAAGTTAAATAATCAGGTGACAATATACAGCCTTAACAACTCCTTTCCCAACTTTGAACCAGTCCATTGCTCCATGTCCAGTTCTAACTGTAGCTTCTACATACAGGTTTCACAGGAGGCAGGTAAGATGGTCTGGTATTCCCATTTCTTTAAGAATTTTCCACAGTCTGTTGTGATCCACACAGTCAAAGGCTTTAGTGCAGTCAATGAAGCAGAAGTAGAATCATCTCTGGAATTCCTTTATTTTTATATGACCCATTATTATGCAAGCCATTGCCTGAAGTTAGTAGCTACTATCCCCATTAGAGGGGTATACAATGTGCAATGTGCTAATTTGCATTGTCTGGCCCATGTAGATATTTGAGTTCAATTCCTGATTGAGACAATTATTAATGCCCCTTTCAGCTGCCAGCTGTGATTATGAGGTTCTTGACCTAGTAGCTTAGAAGTCTTCCTCAAAGGACTCTATTGTCAAAGTAGAGTTGGATCCCTTCTCTTGCATAGTAATTTGTACTGAAAGAACATAATCCTGTAAACATTCATTTCTTCCACTAGTGATAGGAAGACTATCAGAGGGCAGTTAAAATAATAAGTATTATGGAAAATCATTTATTATCTGAATGAACTTTTCATGATAATAAAATTAACTCAATGTTTAACAAATCTGGTTTCTACTGCTAGTGTGAGATACTGTTTTTGGATAAACAAACACAAGCAAAGGGTTATTAAAAATGTTACTGAGGCATTTTTGTTATTTTACAAGGGATAATCTGTGTGGTAAAACATTGTGATGTTATTGTTTACTAGCTCATTCAGAATTGTGTCATAAGATGACGTGATGGAAACTAAATTGCCAATATTTTCCATATGCTCTTGGATATAAAGAAATATGTTTGAAGCGTTTAATTTTAATTAGATCCCATATGTTTATTTTTGCTTTCATTTCCAGTATGCTGGGAGGTGGGTCATAGAGGATCCTGCTGTGATTTATGTCGGAGAGTGTTTTGCCTATGTTCTCCTCTAGCAGTTTTATACTTTCTGGTCTTACGTTTAGATCTTTAAACGATTTTGAGTTTACTTTTGTGTATGGTGTTAGAAAGTGTTCTAGTTTCATTCTTTTACAAGTGGTTGACCAGTTTTCCCAGCATCACTTGTTAAAGAGATTGTCTTTAATCCATTGTATATTCTTGCATTTCACACCAGTCAGAATGGCTGCGATCCAAAAGTCTACAAGAAATAAATGCTGGAGAGGGTGTGGAGAAAAGAGAACCCTCTTACACTGTTGGTTGGAATGCAAACTAGTACAGCCACTATGGAGAACAGTGTGGAGATTCCTTGAAAATAGAACTGCCTTATGACCCAGCAATCCCACTGCTGGGCATACACACCAAGGAAACCAGAATTGAAAGAGACACATGTACCCTAGTGTTCATCACAGCACTGTTTATAATAGCCAGGACATGGAAGCAACCTAGATGTCCATCAGCAAATGAATGGATAAGAAAGTTGTGGTACACATACACAATGGAGTATTACTCAGCCATTAAAAAGAATACATTTGAATCAGTTCTAAGGAGATGGATGGAACTGGAGCCGATTATACAGAGTGAAGTAAGCCAGAAAGTAAAACACCAATTCAGTATACTAACACATTTATGTGGAATGTAGAAAGATGTTAATGATAACCCTGTATGCGAGATAGCAAAAGAGACACAGATGTATAGAACAGACTTTTGGACTCTGTGGGAGAGGGAGAGGGTGGGATGATTTGGGTGAATGANAATGCTGGAGAGGGTGTGGAGAAAAGAGAACCCTCTTACACTGTTGGTTGGAATGCAAACTAGTACAGCCACTATGGAGAACAGTGTGGAGATTCCTTGAAAATAGAACTGCCTTATGACCCAGCAATCCCACTGCTGGGCATACACACCAAGGAAACCAGAATTGAAAGAGACACATGTACCCTAGTGTTCATCACAGCACTGTTTATAATAGCCAGGACATGGAAGCAACCTAGATGTCCATCAGCAAATGAATGGATAAGAAAGTTGTGGTACACATACACAATGGAGTATTACTCAGCCATTAAAAAGAATACATTTGAATCAGTTCTAAGGAGATGGATGGAACTGGAGCCGATTATACAGAGTGAAGTAAGCCAGAAAGTAAAACACCAATTCAGTATACTAACACATTTATGTGGAATGTAGAAAGATGTTAATGATAACCCTGTATGCGAGATAGCAAAAGAGACACAGATGTATAGAACAGACTTTTGGACTCTGTGGGAGAGGGAGAGGGTGGGATGATTTGGGTGAATGACACTGAAACATGTATAAGATCATATAAGAAACGAATTGCCAGTCTAGGTTCAATGCAGGATAGAGGATGCTTGGGGCTGGTGCACTGGGATGACCCAGAGAGATGGTATGGGGAGGGAGGTGGGAGGGGGGTTCAGGATTGGGAACACATGTACACCTGTGGCGGATTCATGTTGATGTATGGCAAAACCAATACAGTATTGTAAAGTAAAATAAAAAATAATAAATAATAATAAAAAAAAAAGAAATGTGCTTGTCACATAAAATTCTATTCAGTTCATTTCAGTTGCTCAGTTGTGTTTGACTCTTTGTGACCCCATAAACCACAGCACACCAGGCCTCCCTGTCCATCACCAACTCCCAGAGTCGACCAAAAACCCATGTCCATTGTGTCAGTGATGCCATCCAACCATCTCAACCTCTGTCGTCCCCTTCTCCTCCTGCCCTCAATCTTTCCCAGCCTCAGGGTCTTTTCAAATGAGTCAGCTCTCCGCATCAGGTGGCCAAAGTATTGGGAGTTTCAGCTTTAGCATCAGTCCTTCCAATGAACACCCAGGACTGATCTCCTTTAGGATGGACTGGTTGGATCTCCTTGCAGTCCAAGGGACTCGCAAGAGTCTTCTCCAACACCACAGTTCAAAAGCATCAATCCTTCAGCACTCAGCTTTCTTTATAGTCCAGCTCTCACATCCATACATGACTACTGGGAAAACCATAGCCTTGACTAGATGGACCTTTGTTGGCAAAGTAATATCTCTGCTTTTTAATATGCTATCTAGGTTTGTCATAACTTTCCTTCCTAGGACTAAGCATCTTTTAATTTCATGGCTGCAGTCACCATCCATGGTGATTTTGGAGCCCCCAAAACTAAAATCAGCCACTGTTTCCACTATTTCCCCATCTATTTCCCATGAAGTGATGGGACTGGATGCCATGATCTTAGTTTTCTGAATGTTGAGTTTGAAGCCAACTTTTTCACTTTCCTCTTTCATTTTCATCAAGAGGCTCTTTAGTTCTTCTTCACTTTCTCCCATAAAAGTGGTGTCATCTGCATATCTGAGGCTATTGATATTTCTTCCGGTAATCTTGATTCCAGCTTGTGCTTCCTCCAGCCCAGGGTTTCTCATGATGTACTCTGCATATAAGTTAAATAAGCAGGGTGACAATATACAGCCATGAAGTACTCCTTTTCCTATTTGGAACCAACCTGTTGTTCCATGTCCAGTTCTAACTGTTGCTCTCAAGAAACATGTATTCCCATCTCTTTCAGAATTTACCACAGTTTCTTATGATCCACACAGTCAAAGGCTTTGGCATAGTCAATAAAGCAGAAATAGATGTTTTTCTGAAACTCTCTCACATTTTTGCTGATCCAGGGGAATACTCACAATTTGATCTCTGGTTCCTCTGCCTTTTCTAAAACCAGCTTGAACATCTGGAAGTTCACAGTTCACATATTGCTGAAGCCTGGGTTGGAGAATTTTGAGCATTACTTTTCTAGCATGTAAGATGAGTGCAATTGTGCGGTAGTTTGAGCATTCTTGGCATTACCTTTATTTGGGATTGGAATGAAAACTGACCTTTTCCAGTCCTGTGGTCACTGCTGAGTTTTCCAAATTTGCTGACATAAAAGCTTGGGGGCAGGAGGAGAAGGGGACGACAGAGGATGAGATGGCTGGATGGCATCACTGACTCAATGGACATGAGTCTGCGTGAACTCTGGGAGTTGGTGATGGACAGGGAGGCCTGGTGTGCTGCGATTTATGGGGTCACAAAGAGTTGGACATGACTGAGTGACTGAACTGAACTGACTGAAAAGCAACATGTTAATGGCTTGGGGTATTTCATCCTAATGGATGATGGAATTCCATCCTGAAAGAAAAGTTGACAATAGAGGAAATGACTCTAGTAATATATAGAAATAACTATATTATTATAAGAATATTCAAATTTTAACCATATTAGGCAAACAATTAGAACAATTATTAAATCCACATTATGTCACATAAAAAATTATTTCTACTATGTATATCAGTGTTTGAGATGATTCAATTCATATTTAGAAAGCACTTTTTAGAATTTCCTACCATTAAACAACAAATACATATTGATAATTTAAAGTTGGTTCAAAGAAAACACTATTAATAGTGAAAAGAACATTCTAGACAGAGTAGGAGAGTTATCTAATGGAGAGGGCATGACCAGGCTAGGTATGAAGAAATTCAATTCTAGTTTGAGTTGTTTCCTATGTATTAATTTTCTAGCTCCTCATTAGTCAAGGGCTGATAAAGAACTTAACAACCAATTTTTATCAACTCTCCCTAAACACTGAGTAGCTTTTGGATTACGTGAGGGATACAGTGAAAACCAAGAATTAGTCCCTTTATGTCTTGGGATTCAAGTAAACAGAAAACAGATGCTACTTGGTAATAGGTAATCAACTGCTTTAGGATTTTAGCAAAGTTTAATTGAAATTTCTAACACTGAAGTGGCCTGAGATAGCTTCATGGATGAACCAGGACTTGATGAAGACAAGTATAAGGTTGAATAATAGTATTTGCATATGGCAGAAATGGCATAACTACCAGGACAATTTAGGCAGAAATTGCTTTTCACCTGGCATTTCCATAATTTATGCTCTTTCCACAATTATGGAAAATTATGCAATAGAGTTCTAAAACTACTTTTTTATCTGTGAAAAAGAAGATACTATTTTACTTAGTTTCTCTGATTCCTTGCAATATAGAAAGTTAGAAAGTCAATTTCATTCCACTCAATTCTTTCACTGGTGTAAAAAATTGAGACCTAAGGATGAGAAGTGATTTGCTCAAGATCACTCAGTTGCTTCTAGATGTCCATAAAGTGAGTAAGCCACAGGAGCTGGAGATGGACAGGGAAGCCTGGTGTGCTGCAGTCCATGGGGGTAGCAAAGAGTCAGACACAACTGAACTGAACTAGACAACTGATCCTGGCTGTATTATACAAGTGACAGATTGAGCATGTATATAGATCATCATAAGATATGGCCTCAAAGATATTTAGGGGAAAGATGGCAAAGACTTTTATGTGGACATTAAATGCTATCAAAAGAAAAGAACTTTATTGGATATTCTTATTTTATGTTTCAATATTTTTATTTTGATTTATATAGATGAGTGGTGAAGACTGGGCATGGTATTTTACAATGTAGACTTTAAAAAAATGTTCATATAGCCCTCATGTATAACACCTATTTTGGTCTTTACTTTTAAAGCCATCTTTACTTTTTTTCTTTTCTTTTTTTTTTTTAACAATAGTGACATTTTTATTTTTATTTATTTTTAATTTTTATTTTAACTTTAGTTTACTTTACAATACTGTATTGGTTTTGCCAAACATTGACATGAATTCACCATGAGTGTACATGCGTTCCCAAACATGAATCCCCTCCCACCTCCCACCCCATAACATCTCTCTGGGTCCTCTCCATGCACCAGCCCCAAGCATCCTGCATCCTGCATCGGACATAGACTGGCGATTCGTTTCTTACGTGATAGTATACATGTTTCAATGCCATTCTCCCATCTCATCCCACCCTCTCAATTTTAGTTTTATATTAATTATACTTCATGTAAAAGTCTATGTTCTACTAGTAGGCCTAGCTTCTCTGGGCCTTTTCCCAAGTGTATACGCTCTTTCTCTGAAAACACCTGCACCTTAGAGCAGCATCTTATTCCTTGCACATAGCAAGGGTGGAAAGGGTCAGGCAATGGCCATAGGGGAGTGTTCTACAGCCTTACTATTGGACTTTGTCCTTCTTGTAGCATCTTGAAAGGGGAACTCCTGGGAAAAGGTCAAACAGATACACAAGGAAGCAGCTCTCTTCATCAAAAGAACTCACACTTGTCATGTAGCAATGTACCTTTATGAATCGGGCCCCCAAAGATCAAATGGGCCATGCACATGATCTAATTCTTGCAAAAGATTGTATTACCAAAAGGCACATTTAATGGGAATGCTGTTACATAAGAGTTGCCACCATAGTCAAAGGAGATGGAATATCATTGTGTATTAATTTGAAAGCTACATCACTGTCAGTTAAAGGGACAACTTTTACCTGTATCTTCAAACAATCCAAAAAACTGGTAGCATATATGGCCAGTAGAATGAGAAACAGCATTGGCCATTTGAAATCTGTGTCTTTGGCATTATTTGGAAAGCTTCTTTTAATATTTATAACACAAACTTAAACAAGGCTTCAGTTTTGACTATGAGAATATTTTAAGCCAATTATGCTGGTATATTTATACATTTTTGTGTTAGTATCGTGTGATGAAGTAGATTTTCTCACTAGCTGTTGAGTCAGTCCTGTCTGATATCGAGTTGCTGCTGCTGCTACTAAGTTGCTTCAGTCGTGTCCAACTCTGTGCGACCCCATAGATGGCAGCCCACCAGGCTCCCCCATCCCTGGGATTCTCCAGGCAAGAACACTGGAGTGGGTTGCCATTTCCTTCTCCAATGCATCAAAGTGAAAAGTCAAAGTGAAGTCGCTCAGTCATGTTCGACTCTTAGAGACCCCATGGACTGCAGCCCACCAGGCTCCTCCCTCCATGGTATTTTCCAGGCAAGAGTGCTGGAGTGGGGTGCCATTGCCTTCTCCGTGATACTGAGTTAAGTAACCCTTTTGATAACGATTTCTGCTGTTCGTAGTGCTAAGACGTTAATGAATGCTAAATGGATGTGAATTGATGAGGATGATCAAGTTTAATTTGTCAGTGGCATGAAAAGTATGAGGAACCAGAACTTTACAATAAGGAAAGATGTGAAAGCATATCTTTACCAGACTCAGCTAAGTGTTTCACCTTAAATTTGACATTTTCTTTGGATGAAGCTTGCAGACAATAACAAATGTAATTTACTTGCATCTTTTATTCATTTATGACAATTATGGAATTATGAAGATAGCAGTAGAATTTTCTGTGAGCCTGCAATGATTAGGCTTTTCAGAATTTGTTTATGTTGTATCTTTTATCAGAAACACACTGAGGAAATGCTTTTTCTGCCTGCATTATGAACTTGATTTCTCTGTTGATAGTTCATCAATATTAGTCACTGAGAGACAGATTTTTTTGTATGTATTTGTATTCATTTCTCTCCAGAGTGGCTGTTATATCTTGAATATGCCAGCTGTCTCTTGGGCCCACTTCACAAAATGAGGACCTTTTTTCAAAAGATAGTATTTTTTTCCCCATAAAGTGGAAGTCAAGTTCTTTTCCCTTCATTATTTGAAAAAATTAAATATTGTGAAGGAAAGACATTTTCTTTTCAAGTTATTTCTCTCACACAAATGGGACTTAGTTTGAAGATTTTTACATTTTTCCCCAAACGTAGATGAGTAGCACAAAGGAATCTGACTTGAATTTAATATATTTACATGGTAAACACTGCAAAGCAAATGGAATTGTCTTCAACAATGGCATATAATAAGACTTTTATATCAATAAAAGACTATAAAACAGAATCTGTGATTCCTGGAAATTCTTCATGCTTAATTTTACTTCTACAAACAGGAAATGGATATCTTGCTGAGAGGAAACATGAAACATACTGGATTTGGACAAGGATAATTATGGTTGGTGTGAAACAGAATCCCCCCCCCCTTTTTTTTTGCCTACAATGTGAATCCTGAATCAGGGGTAGCTAATATTGAAATGTACATACATTTAAAGATAAGTGAGATGTATGGTTTGTAGAAAGTTCACACCTTTAGTTAAAGTACAGTGGATTAAGAACTAGGACATTAAGTTTCACATGTCACTACTAAGACTAGTGAGCTTAGGAGAGAGCAGCAGAAAGATCTTAAGTTTGCACAAGTGTGAGAGATGAGTGAGAATAGGATTCCTTCTCAAATTGTCAGATCTTTGTTGAAAGCCTCAATATTCCTCTGCATAAATTAATGGCTGACTGATAGAAAGTTCTATAACCAGAGGGTAAAAGTATCTGCTCTAGAATCCAACTACCTGGTACACTTGGGGATAAATTCAGGATATACTCACAGCTAACCACTAAGAATCCAGGGAAGAGAGCTATATAGGAATATGATTCAATGGAAATTAAAGCCAACTTCACAGGAAGAATTAAGAATGATTTGCCTATTGAAATTGTCCTGATTTGCAAGTCCTTTGCCTCTAAGACCAATTAAACAGTGGAATAAGAATGTATATCATACAGAAAAGTCATCATGTTTGATCCTCAGGAAGGAAAATCCTCTTTGGTGGTGTTATTTATATCTGGAAAAGTGGTATCTGTCAATTGTTAGGACCCTGTGCACAGATATTAACTGCTTCAACACTTGAGAAATTATTTTGGCCTCTTCAAGTTAGATGATCAGAATGGGTCTTGAAAATCTTTTTTTTAGAGTTCAAAGCCAGGGCCATGGATGGTTTGAACCATGTGATCTAATTATGAAATCACTACTTCCCTGAATCTATCTCCTCAGGTCCATACTGAGTAAATGTGGCCCTGCTTCCATCAAATAAAGTGCCTTTTTTGTCTTTTTTTTTTAAGATTCAGGGTAACTTTTAGTAAGATATAGCTTTTAATTTTGTGTCTTACAAAAATGAGGATAAAATGACTGCATGTTACAGTTAGGTGAAATGTGCAAGTGTTTGAGATACCAGATATCAAGCACAGCATCATTAAACTATGTTAACAGATTTCTCAAGACCCACACAATTATTGATACTCTTCAGAATAAAAACTTTCTTAGCCAGGATGGGAGTGGAATGCAGTAAAGAAAACTCTATCTTAATCAGCTGGATTATATCATACTGTGAAATCTAGAGAATTCCTCTCATGTCTTTTGAACAATGAAGAAAACCCTAAATAATAAAATAGTACTTAGAGGTGTATAATTATCATCCTCATGTGCAAAAGTTAAAGTTTATTGGGAGTTTTCTTTCATGTGTCGAGCACCATGTTAGGCACTTTATAAGAAATATTTTAGTCTCAACAGTTTTATAAGATATACATCCATTATTTTTTTCATGAGAAAACTGAGGCTCAGAAAGGTTAAATAACTTGTTTAAAATCAAACACCTTCTACAATTCAGAGCCACGTTTCCAACTCAAGATTGTTTCCTCATGCTGAAATCTTGACAACTTTCATACGCTGACTCTTCTGGAGACCATAAAGATGGAGATTTGGTTTCACAGAACTTGAGCAGTACCTGAATGTCTAAAACACTGCAAATAATGAAAATGATACTGTTTGTCATTAAGTGTGTACTTGATGTTTCCTAGACATATTGTTTAGATTTTATGTCCATAATAGTTCATGCATCCCCATTTTATACATGTTAGACCTGAGCCTTTGTTTCAAATCTAAGTATAGTTGATTTATAATGTTGTGTTAGTTTCTAGTGTATAGCAGTGTGATTCAGTTTATATATATATATATATATATATATTCTTTTCCATTATGGTTTATTATAAGATATTGAATATAGTTCCTTGTGCTACACAGTACAACCTTTTTGTTGGTCTGTTTTTATATCATGCAAATATTTTATATCATGCAAATATATTATGTACCTGCAAATCCCCATCTACCTCATCTTTCCTCTTTGGTAGCCATAAGTTTGTTTACTATACTTGAGAGTATGTTTCTGTCTCATAAATAAGTTCATTTGTGTCATGTGATACAATTGAGTCTCAGTGTGCCAGAGTGGCTTGTCCAGCTAGTAAATGATAGAATTCAGATTTGAAAACCAAGTTTGCATAATTACAAAACCTATCCTCCTCCTGAAAGACTATTTGCAAACAATCATCCAGAAAAAAAAATTTGCTTCACTTGTTACAAACAAATGGTTAATAATTTTCATTCAGAAAAATAAAACACTGAAGATGGAGAAAGGTACAGAATAATAGAATGCAATATTAGGAAGCAAGAAAANTTATATAGAGATCAAAAGAAATGTAAACAAAACCAGTAAGATACCATGTCTGAACAAAATAATTCAGGCAGAATCATTATTTTATGTTTCAATAATATCTAGTGACAGTTAATATGCAAGAAACAGATATTCAAATACCTTGTTCATAGGGAGTAAGTTGATATAATCTTTTCAAGAAGAGAATTTGGCAATATTAATATGAAGCCCTAAAATGGATGTTGACTTTGACTCAGTAATTCCATTATTACTAATTTGTCTTATTTAACAAATATTTGATACAATAGAAATTATAGTAGTTTTTTAGAATGGTGGAAATCAAAAGCAAAGTAAATAGTAATAGGGATTGGTTAAATTAGGGCACATTTATTATATATAATATGATACAGATTTTGCAAGTGATAGTATAGAAATACACTGATGTAAATAGTCATAACAGAAAATAAGGACACTTAAACAGTATGTACACTTGGGCTTCCCAGGTGACACTAGTGGTAAAAACAAAACAAAACAAAAAAAAACTCACCTGCTAATTCAGGAGAGACATGGGTTCAATCCCTGGGTTGGGAAGATTCCCTGGAGAAGTGTATGGCAACCCACTCCAGTATTCTTCCCTATGGAATCCATGGACAGAAGAGCCTGGTGGGCTATGGTCCATAGGTTCACAAAGAGTTGGGCATGACTGAGGCAATTTAGCAGGCACACTGGTGTCACCTTTTTTCGTGTGTTGTTAAAAGTTTATTCATAGAAAATTCTGAATGCATAAATACAAAGCATTAACTTTTTTTTGAGTAATGGTTTTCTGGATCATTTTCTTTTTTATGCTTATTAAATCATAAAATTTCTAATTTTTCTTGGTTGAGGATATTTAAAAATTGAACTAAAAGAGTCTAGTACATGTGTACTAGACATGTGTACACCAACACATATATGAAAGTCTCAAATTTAGTAAGGAAATGAAATTATTACCAGATTTTCCAAATGGAAAAAATTCTTCTGGATTTCCAAACAATTTAATGTCTGATAAATTAGCTTCTAGACTACAATCTAAACAAGAAAAGAAGACAGACAGATGGCTAACAAACACATGAAAAGATGCTCAACATCACTCATTATCTGCTGCTGCTAAGTCACGCCAGTCATGTCTGACTCTGTGCAACCCCATAGACGGCAGCCCACCAGGCTCCCCTGTCCCTGGGATTCTCCAGGCAAGAACACTGGAGTGGGTTGCCATTTGCTTCTCCAATGCATGAAAGTGAAAAGTGAGTGAAGTCGCTCAGTCATGTCTGACCCTCAGTAACCCCATGGACTGCAGCCCACCAGGTTCCTCCATCCATGGGATTTTCCAGGCAAGAGTACTGGAGTGGGGTGCCATTGCCTTTTCTATCACTCATTATCAGAGAAATGCAAATCAAAACTATAATGAGGTACCATTTCACGCCAGTCAGAGTGGCTGGGATCCAAAAGTCTACAAGCAATAAATGTTGGAGAGGGTGTAGAGAAAAGGGAACCCTCTTACACTGTTGGTGGGAATGCAAACTAGGACAGCCACTATGGAGAACAGTGTGGAGATTCCTTAAAAAACTGGAAATAGAACTGCCTTATGACCCAGCAATCCCACTGCTGGGCATACACACTGAGGAAACCAGAATTGAAAGAGACACATATACCCCAATGTTCATCGCAGCACTGTTTATAATAGCCAGGACATGGAAGCAACCTAGATGTCCATCAGCAGATGAATGGATAAGAAAGCGGTGGTACATATACACAATGGAGTATTACTCAGCCCTTAAAAAGAATACATTTGAATCAGTTCTAATGAGGTGGATGAAACTGGAGCCTATTATACAGAGTGAAGTAAGCCAGAAAGAAAAACACCAATACAGTATACTAACGCATATATATGAAATTTAAAAAGATGGTAATGATAACCCTGTATGTGAGACAGCAAAAGAGACACAGATGTATAGAACAGTCTTTTGGTCTCTGTGGGAGAGGGCGAGGGTGTGATGATTTGGGAGAATGGCATTGAAACATGTATAAGATCATATAAGAAACGAATTGCTAGTCCAGGTTTGATGCAGGATACAGGATGCTTGGGGCTGGTGCACTGAGATGACCCAGAGGGATGGTATGGGGAGGAAGGAGGGAGAGGGGTTCAGGATGGGGAACACGTGTATACCTGTGGCGGATTCATATTGATGTATGGCAAAACCAATACAATATTGTAAAGTAATTAACCCCCAATTAAAATAAATAAAATTTAAAGATAAATAAATAAATAAGAGTTGACATAATTTATCTAGGGGCTTCCCAGGTGGCTCTAATTATAAAGAAGCTACCTGCCAATGCAGGAGACATAAGAGACACAGCTTTGATCCCTGGGTTGGGAAGGAAATCTTTCTATCTAAGTAGCTTTCTTCCTTCCTATGTATCTTTTTTTTTTTTTTTATAATTTTTATTTTTACTTTAGTTTACTTTACATTACTGTATTGGTTTTGCCAAACATTGACATTAATTCACCACGAGTGTATATGCGTTCCCAAACACGAATCCCCTCCCATCTCCCACCCCATACCATCCCTCTGGGTCCTCTCCCTGCACCAGTCCCAAGCATCCTGCATCCTGCATCAGACATCGACCGGCGACTCGTCTCCCACATGACAGTATACATGTTTCAATGCCACTCCCCC
>SJYQ01001194.1:1988900-2027693 GCA_006410935.1 Redunca redunca
AGAGTAGATGTTTAACTGAAGAGTCATCAGTTTAAAAAAAGGAAAAAACAACATTGTGATAAAATATATCCCATAGACAACAGCAGGGTGGGTCAATTCTTGTTTTGATGATTAATCCTGCTCTTGTCCCCCATTGTATAGACTGTCTCAACACTATTTACTGACATTTTTCACCAGCAATGGATTAATTTTATTTAAACAATAATTCTTGCATTTCATATTAAAGATAATTTGATATTCTCCAAATAATTTTAGGAAAGCAATAATAGTTGCTTTTTAAGTTAATGAAAAATCTCACCTATTAATTACACCACCATATGAATCATCTTGAATATATATTATAATTGTAAATTTTTTTATTTGATAGTCTCAGAAGACTTTTTCACAGTAATCCAGTATTTAATATTCTTGTGGGATAACAGAAGGATAAAATTTGATATTTAGGTTTATTTTTAAATTGAATATTCACAAATGACAACTAAATTAAAGATATTACTTTTGGTCTCTGATTCCTCAGCTGTCAAGATTTATCATCTCTTTTTCCCTTCTACCATCTATCTGCCTTTAGGAAAGCAATCTTCCATTATTTATTATATACTTATGGTATATATAACATTTATTGAGTGTTAGGAATAGAAAATAAATGGATATATACATTTCCCTACTAATTGGAAATGCTGCTGCTGCTGCTAAGTTGCTTCAGTCGTGTCCGACTCTGTGCGACCCCACAGATGGCAGCCCACCAGGCTCCGCCGCCCCTGGGATTCTCCAGGCAAGAACACTGTAGTGGGTTGCCATTTCCTTCTCCGATGCATGAAAGTGAAAAGTGAAAGTGAAATTGCTCAGTTGTGTTCGACTCTTAGCGACCCCATGGACTGCGGCCTACCAGACTCCTCCGTCCATGGGATTTTCCAGGCAAGAGTACTGGAGTGGGTTGTCATTGCCTTCTCTGATATGTATGCATTCAGTTCAGTTCAGTTCAGTCGCTCAGTAGTGTCCGACTCTTTGTGACCCCATGAATCGCAGCATGCCAGGCCTCCCTGTCCAGCACCAATTCCCAGAGTTCACCCAGACTCGCGTCCATCAAGTCAGTGATGCCACCCAGCCATCTCATCCTCTGTCGTCCCCTTCTTCTCCTGCCCCCAATCCCTCCCAGCATCAAAGTCTTTTCCAATGAGTCAACTCTTTGCATGAGGTGGCGAGTTTCAGCTTTAGCATCATTCCTTCCAAAGAAATCCCAGGGCTGATCTCCTTTAGGATGGACTGGTTGGATCTCCTTGCAGTCCAAGGTACTCTCAAGAGTCTTCTCCAACACCACAGTTCAAAATGTATGCATTAGTATATGATATTTGTTTTTCTCTTTCTGAATTACTTCACTCTGCACAGTAGGATCTAGGTTCATCCATCTCATTATAACTGACTTAAATGTGCTCCTTATTATGGCTGAGTAACATTCCACTGCATATGTGTACCACAACTACTTTATCCATTCATATGAAAGTGTTCATTTAGGTTGCTTCCATGTCCTAGCTATTGTAAATAGAGCAGCAATGAACACTGGGCTTCAATAAGCCCTGTTTCAATAATACATGAACTGTGAAATTCCAGATGTTCAAGCTGGGTTTAGAAAAGGCAGAGGAACCAGAGATCAAATTGCCAACATCTGTTGGATCATTGAAAAAGCAAGAGAGTTCCAGAAAAATATTGACTTCTGCTTCATTGACTATGTCAAAGCCTTTGACTGTGTGGATTGCAACAAATTGTGGTAAATATTTAAAGAGATGCAAATACCAGACCAGCAGACATGCTTCTTGAGAAATCAGTATGCAAGTCAAGAAGCAACAGTTAGAACAGGACATGGAACAACAACTGGTTCCAAACTGGGAAAGGAGTATGTCAAGGCTGTATATTGTCACCCTGCTTATTTGACTTATATACAGAGTACATCATAAGAAAAGCTGGACAGGATGAAGCACAAGCTGGAATCAAGATTGCTGGGAGAAATATAAATAACCTCAAATATGCAGATTATACCAGTCTTATGGCAGAAAGTGAAGAATTAAAGAGCCTCTTGATGAATGTGAAACAGGAGAGTGAAAAAGTTTTCTTAAAACTCAACATTCAGAAAACTAAGATCATGGCATCCGGTCCCATCACTTCTTGGCAAATAGCTGGGGAAACAGTGGAAACAGACTTTATTTTTTTGGGCTCCAAAATCACTGCAGATGGTGACTACAGCCATGAAATTAAAAGACACTTGCTCCTTGGAAGAAAAGTTATGACCAACCTAGATAGCATATTAAAAAGCAGAGACATTACTTTGCCAACAAAGCTATGGTTTTTCCAGTAGTCATTCATAGATGTGAGAGTTGGACTATAAAGAAAGCTGAGCGTCAAAGAATTGATGCTTTTGAACTGTGGTGTTGGACAAGACTCTTAGAGTCCCTTGGACTACAAGGAGATGCAACTGGTCCATCCTAAAGGAAATCAGTCCTGAATATTCATTGGAAGGATTGATGCTGAAGCTGAAACTACAATGCTTTGGCCACCTCATGTGAAGAACTGACTTATTGGAAAAGACCCTGATGCTGGGAAAGATTGAAAGCGGGAGGAGAAGGGGATGACAGAAGATGAGATGGTTGGATGGCATCATAAACTCAATAGACATGAGTTTGAGTAAACTACGGAGCTGGTGATGGACAGCGAGGCCTGGTGTGCCGCAGTCCATGGCATTGCAAAGAGTTGGACATGACTGAGCAACAGAACTGAACTGTCTTTTTCAATTTTCGTATCCTCAGGGTACATGCCTAGTAGTGGGAATGCTGGTGCATATGGTAGTTTTATTCCTAATTTTTTTAAAATGAATTTTCTCCCCAAATAGTCTATACTTTCTCCTTCTTGAAAATGCTTACTAAAATTTGAGAAAAAATTAACAGTTTCATCAATTTTAGAAATACATATTTTCTCTCTTCCTCTGTTTCCTTAATGTTTTTTTTATGAAATAATTCCATAAATAATTTTTCTTTTTTTTGTAACTATATGGATGAAGGATATTACATAAACCTATTGAGGTAATTATTTCATAATATACAAAAGTTAAGATATCATGTTGCATACCTTATATGTACAATACATAGTACTATGTGTTAATTATATCCCAATAAAACTGGAATAAATTGAATTACTTCATAAGTATGAATGGATTTCTGAGGAAGAGTATCCTGAGGAATTTTTTGAAAAAAGATTATTCTTTCTTTCAAAGAAAGGTAAACTACAATATTAGAAGAATAATATCAGGAAGAAGATTTTATCCTTCAGTTCAGTCTGTCAGTCATGTCTGACTTTTTGCGACCCCATGGACCTCAGCATGCCAGGCCTCCCTGTCCATCACCAACTCCCAGAGTTTACCCAAACTCATGTCCATTGAGTTGGTGATGCCATCCAACCATCTCATCCTCTGTCATCCCCTTTTCCTCCCACCTTCAATCTTGCAGCATCAGGGTCTTTTCAAATGAGTCAGCTCTTCACATCAGGTGGCCGAAGTATTGGCGTTTCAGCTTCAGCATCATTCCTTCCAATGAACACTCAGGACTGATCTCCTTTAGGATGGACTGGTTGGATCTCCTTGCAGTCCAAGGGACTCTCAAGAGTCATTTTCAACACCACAGTTCAAAAGCATCAATTCTTAGGCACTCAGCTTTCTTTATAGTCCAACTCTCACATCCATACACGATACTGGAAAAACCCACAGCCTTGATCAGATGGATATTTGTTGACAAAGTGATGTCTCTGCTTTTTATATGCAGTCTAGTTTGGTCATCACTTTCCTTCCAAGGAGTAACAGTCTTTTAATTTCATGGCTGCAGTCATCATCTACAGTGATTTTGGAGCCCAAATAATAAAGAGAGCTGCTATTTCCACTGCTGCCCATCTATTTGCCATGAAGTGATGGGACCGGATGCCATGATCTTAGTTTTCTGAATGTTGAGTTTTAAGCCAACTTTTTCACTTTCCTCTTTCATGTTCATCAGGAGGCTCTATAGTTCTTCTTCCCTTTCTGTCATAAGGGTGGTGTCATCTGCATATCTCAGGTTATTGATCTTTCTCCCCGCAGTCTTGATTCCAGCTTGTGCTTTATCCTGTCCAGCTTTTCTCATGATGTACTCTGCATATAAGTTAAATAAGTAGGGTGACAATATACAGCCTTGATGTACTCCTTTTCCTGTTTGGAACCAGTCAGTTATTCCATGTCCAGTTCTAACTGTTGTTTCCTGATCTGCATAAAGATTTCTCAAGAGGCAGGTCAGGTGGTCTGATAGTCCCATCTCTTTCAGAATTTTTCACAGTTTATTGGGATCCACACAGTCAAAGGCTTTGGCATAGTCAATAAAGCAGTAGATAATTTTCTGGAACTCTCTTGCTTTTTCTATGATCCAGCAGATACTGGCAATTTGGTCTCTGGTTCCTCTGCCTTTTCTAGAACCAACTTGAACATCTGGAAGTTCGTGGTTCACGTATTGCTGAAGCCTGGCTTGGAGAATTTTGAGCATTACTTTACTAGCGTGTGAGATGAGTGCAATTGTGTGGTAGTTTGTGTATTCTTTGGCATTGCCTTTCTTTGGGATTGGAATGAAAACTGACATTTTCCAGTCCTGTGGCCACTGCTGAGTTTTCCAAATTTGCTGGCATATTGAGTGCAGCACTTTCACAGCATCATCTTTTAGGATTGGAATAGCACAACTGAATTCCATCATTTCTACTAGTTTTGTTCATAGTGATGCTACCTAAGGCCCACTTGACTTCACATTCCAGGATGTCTGGCTCTAGGTGAGTGATCACACTATCGTGATTATCTGGGTCATAAAGATTTGTTTTGTATAGTTCTTCTGTGTATTCTTGCCACCTCTTCTTAATATCTTCTGCTTCTCTTAGGTCCGTACATTTCTGTCCTTTATTGAGCCCATCTTTGCATGAAATATTCCCTTGGTATCTCTAATTTTCTTGAAGTGATCTCTAGTCTTTCCCATTCTATTCTTTTCCTTTTTTTTCTTTGCACTAATCACTGAGGAAGACTTGCATTCAAATGGGTATATCTTTCCTTTTCTACTTTGCTTTTTGCTTCTCTTCTTTTCACAGCTATTTGTAAGGCCTCCTCAGACAGCCATTTTGCATTTTTGCATTTCATTTTCTTGGGGATGGTCTTGATCCCTGTCTCCTGTGTAATGTCATGAACTTCTGTGCATAGTTCATCAGGCACTCTGTCTATCAGATCTAGTCCCTTAAATCTATTTCTCACCTGCACTGTATAATCGTAAGGGATTTGCTTTAGGTCATACCTCAATGGTCTAATGATTTTTGCCTATTTTCTTCAATTTAAGTCTGAATTTGGCAATAAGGAGTTCATGATCTGAGCCAAAGTCAGCTCCTGGTCTTGTTTTTGCTGACTATAGAGAGCTTCTCCATCTTTGGCTGCAAATATAATCAATCTGATTTTGGTGTTGACCATCTGGTGATGTCCATTATAGAGTCTTCTCTTGTATTGTTGGAAGAGGGTATTTGCTATGACCAGTGCATTCTTAATAGTGATGAAAATTCTATCATGAAATTCTTAACACAAGAGCAGAGAACTTGTAATTAACCCCAGACTTCTAACCCATAGTTTCTTTCATTTAGGTAGAAGATCAGTTGGTCCTCAGGAGCCTCACATCTATGATGTTATGCTTCAGTCAGTACAATAATAAACTGAAACTGTTTTCTCATAGTCGACTATCTGCTCATACTGGGGCCTCCCATATCTCATAAATGATTTGTTCCTCTTCTGACATGTGTTGTTCAGATACCTACCCTCTTTTCACCATAGCTGGAAAGTGCTGTGTCGGCAGGCAGTGTTTGGGAGTTAGTGCAGACTGTGCTTTCCTCTTGAGCTGAAAACAGAGGAACAGAACGTGTCTTCCTGCAGCCCTGAGCTGCCCTCCTGGTAGGACACGCTCTGCAGCTGCAAGGCTGGCCACCTGGGCCGGCGGCCCTGTTCAATAGCTGGATATCCTGTTCTGCTTTTTCTGCTGCTGAGCTGTCCAGGATGATTGCCTGGGAAGTGNCTTCAATATTCTTTCCACTAAATTCACCATTATCATATGGAAGCCTAAAATATCTAAGTATTTTTATGGATTTTTACTTTTCCATTATTTTAAGATATAGTTAAAGTTGAAATTTACTGTGATTGTAATATATTGGCATCAAAAATTATTTTTTATATCTACACCTAAGTGTATATTTTGAAAAGTTAGTATGTAAATGTAAATTTCTTAAAGACTCTTGCCAAGAATGAAGTTTTACATCCTATCATTCAAACTATGTGTAAGGTTTGCTCAAATTTTCATTTTAAATTTTGAGGAACTGTTTTTTATATGTAAGAATGTATATATAAACACACAATAATGTGTGTATAAATATATAAAAGAAACTGAGTCTGGACCTTCAAAGAGGTCAACTTTTTAGAAAATTCATATTTTGATTTTATGTACAGCTGCAGTTTCCCCTCTTCAGTTTTTGGTAGGGCCGCATCTTCTGTTTTTAGTGAAAGCAAAACAAAGTTTATGGTGAGTCTGAATGTTACTTTTCATTTAGTCTCTAATTAGGAAGAGTATAGATGTGTGCGTTTATCTACCAATATAATTAAACATGATATTAGATAGTTTCCAAGGTGAATCTCAATTTTTGAATAGAACAGTCTTAGTTTTACTTATGTTTTCTAATAAAGAGGATTAGTTTTAGAATAGCAACATTAATACAGGTGATATTTGCTCAGCATGAATGTAGTATGAGTAATATAAGTTACTATGTCTTGGAAACCTAATTCCTTACATACCATTAAATAATTTAAATTGAATGATCTTTGATTGTCTTGCTTCATTCATTTCATTCATCCATTCAGCAAATCTTTATTGTCCAAAAAAGATTACTTTAGTTTGCTCAAACCACAGCTATGTTTATTGTTTGACCACAGACAATTTTTCTGTAACCACAGAAAAATTTTGTAACTAGCTTTATATTAGAATCTAATGTATTGCTTATCCTAAATTGTTGACATTATGAAGCTAAGAAAAGCAGACTATTTTTGGATTGACTATGGATGGTATCTACATATTTAAGGCACAAATATTGCAAACCATATATCTAATAGGGGATTAATAACCAAATATATAATACATAAGAAACTCATACAACTCAACAGCCAAAAACCAAATAACCCAATTAAAAAATGGGCAATGGGCCTGAATAGACATTTCTCCAGAGAGGACATACAAATGGTCAACAGGTATATGAAAAGATGTTCAACATCACTAGTCATCAGAGTCAAATCCAAGTCATAATGTGATTTCAGCTCATACCTGTTAGGTTGGCTATTATTAAAAACTCAAAAGATAGCAAGTGTTGGTAAGAACATGGAGAAAGGGTAATACTTATAGACCATTAGTGGGAATATAAATTGGTACAACAATTATGGAAAATGCTATAGAGTTTCCACAAAAAATTAGAAATAGAACTGCCATAAAATTCAGCAATCCCACTTCTGAGTATGTATCCAAAAAAATTGAAATCAGGATCTTGAAGAAATGTCTGCTCTCCCATGCTCACTGCAGCATTGTTAACAATAACCAAGAGGTGGAAGCAACTTAAATTTTCATGAGCAGATTAATAGATAAAGAAAATTTGGATATATATTATATATAAATGAATATTACTCAACCATAAAAACAAAATTCTGCTATTTTTGACAACATAGATGAACCTGGAAGACACTATGCTACGTGAAATAAGACAAAAAAGACAAATGTTATATGAACTTACAATGTATGGAAAATTCAGTTGAACTCACAGTAACAGAGACTAGAATGGTGGTTTAGCCAGCCTTTAGGGGTGAGGGAAATGAGGATAGGTTGATCAAAGCTAAAAACTTTTAGTTATAAGATGAATAAGTTCTTGAGACCTAATTACAGAATGTTACTATGTAAAAGAATCTGTTTAAAGGACATTTTGATAAAAATAAATATGTATTTTTAGGCTTGAAGCATCAGGTAAGACAGCAGAAAATCTAATACAAAATAGTCCTTAATTTCAACTTCAATTTTTTTTATAAGCAAGATTGTTTAATAGTGAAATAAGAGGTCAAAATATTAAAATAGATTTATATGCGTGAAAGGAAATGTAAAAAGAAGTCATCACAAGAGTTTTCATTTGGAATGAAAATTATTACCAAGGATTTGTCCTTGTCTCATTTCTTATTTTATTAAATTCATGACATTATTGAACATTGTGTCCTATTCCCCTGACATCCTACTGAGTGAAAAATGATAGAGCTCAGCTAATGATTTGATTATGGTATAGTATTATATCTGATATGTCAAGATTAATGTTAACATTGCTACAGAATTTATGGGTTTGTAGACAGTATTTAATTTTTGGAAAGAAATCTTTTATCAAAATTATTAATCATTTATTATTGTCAACACGACCGTGTGACAGGTTTCATTACACTACAGTAAAAGATGTTGAATGTAAAATCTCTTTCTAGCCTGACTGTCATGCAACACTCAAAGCATTTGAGGAGAAACAAGTTTTATCTGTCTTTTCAGAAAGATTTACACCATCATCAATTTTGTATAAAGAGAACCCAAAAGATGCCTGCAGGTAAAATGTGCATCAGGGTAAATATGTCTCCATGAGATCACTGAGGCCAGGAGTCAGATTGCTAATCTCCTTTTATTAATTTTGATAATTAATAGAATGTAATTTTTAGAACAATTTAAATTTGACAGAAAATTGAGCAGAGTCCCTTAACTCCTGCTTACCCCAGCTTATAGTTTCCCCCTATTTTTCTTTTTTTTCATTAAAATGTTTTCTTGGAGTTTAGTTGATTTACAGTGTTATGTTAGTTTCAGGTGTACAGCAAATGAATCAGTTATGTATATCCTAATATCCACTCTTTTTTAGATTCTTCTCCTATAAAGATCAAAGTTATCGAGTAGAGTTCCCTCGGCTATACAGTAGGTCTTTGTTATCTATTTTATATACAGTAGTATGTGTATGTCAGTCCCAATCTCCCAGTTTAACCCTCCCCCTTTCTTTCTCACCTAGTAACTATATCGTATATTATTTGTCTTTCTCTGACTTACTTTATCAATCTGACAATCTCTACATCCATCCATGTTGCTGCAACTGGCATTATCTCATTCTTTTTTATGGCTAATATTCATACCATGTCTTCTTTATCTATTCCTCTGTCAATGGACGTTAGGTAGCATCCAGGTCTTGGCTGTTGTAAATAGTATTGTAATGAACATTGGGTGCATATATCTTTCCAAATTATAGTTTTTTTTCACAAAATATATGCCAAGAAGTGGGATTTCTGTATCAGATTATAATTCTATATTAGTGTTTTTTAAGACGCCTTCATACTGATCTCCATAATGGTTTTACCAATATACATTCCCACCAAAAAGGTGGAAGAGTTTCTTTTTCCCAATACCCTCTTCAGAATTTATTGTTTGTAGATTTTTTGATGATGGCCTTTCTGACTAGTGTGAGAAGATACCTCACTATAGTTTTGATTTGCTTTTCTCTAATAATTAGTGATATTAGGCATCTTTTCATGTGCTTTTTGGCCATCTGTATATCTTCTTTGAATAAATGTCTGCTTAGGGCATCCACCCATTTTTCGATTGGGCTGTTTGTTTTTTGATATTGAGCTGAATGAGCTGTTTGTATATTTTGGAGATTAATCCTTTGTTGGTTGCTTCATTTGCACATATTTTCTCTCATTCTAAGGGATGTCTCTTTGTTTTGTTATGGTTTTCTTTGCTATGAAAAATGTTTTTAAATTTAATTAGGTCCCATTTGTATCCTTGCAATGTTACCAAATTCATTGGTGAGCCCTAATAGTCTTCTGGGAGCATCTTTAGGATTTTCTATGTATGGTATCATGTCATTTGAAAAGAGGGGTAGTTTTTCTTTTCCTTTCCAACTTGGATTTCTTTTGTTCTTTTTCTTCTCTGATTTCCATGCAGGTCTTCCAAAACTATCTTGGAAGGGCTAAGACTTCCAAAACTATGTTGAATAAAAGGGGTGAGAGTGGACATACTTGACTTGTTCTTCATCTTAGAAGAAGCATTTTCACATTTTCACAATTGTGAATAATGTTAGCTGTGGGTCTGTCATGTGTGGACTTTATTAAGGCTAATTTAGTCTCCCTCTGTGCCCAGTTTCTGAAGAGTTTTTATCATAAATGAGTGTTGAATTATGTCAAAAGCTTCTTTGCATCTATTGAGATGATCTTATGGATTTTATCCTTCAGTTTTTTAGTGTGGTGTATCTCACTAATTGATTTGCATGTATTGAAGAAGCCTTGGGTCAAAAAATTCTTAAAGAGATGGGAGTACCAGACCACCTTACCTGCCTCCTGAGAAATCTGTATGCAAGTCAAAAAGCAACAATTAGAACTGGACATGGAACAACAGACTGGTTCCAAATCAGGAAAGGAGTATGTCAAAGCTGTATATTGTCACCCTGCTTATTTAACTTATATGCAGAGTACATCATGAGAAAAGCTGGACTGGATGAAACACAAGCTGGAATAAAGATTTCTGAGAGAAATATCAATAACCTCAGATAGGCAGATGACACCACACTTATGGCAGAAAACAAAGAACTAAAAAGCCTCTTGATGAAAGTGGAAAAGGAGAGTGAAAAAGTTGGCTTAAAGTTCAACATTCGGAAAACTAAGATCATGGCATCCGGTCCCATCACTTCATGGCAAATAGATGAGGAAGCAGTGGAAACAGTGACAGACTATTTTGGGGGGCTCCAAAATCACTGCAGATGGTGACTGCAACCATGAAGTTAAAAGACACTTGCTCCTTCGAAGAAAAGTTGTGACCAACCTAGAGAGCATATTAAAAAGCAGAGACATTACTTTGCCCACAAGGGTCCATCTAGTCAAAGCTATGGTTTTTCCAGTGGTCATGTATGGATGTGAGAGTTGGACTATAAAGAAAGCTGTGTGCCTAAGAATCGATGCTTTTGAACTGTGGTGTTTGGGAAGACTCTTAGAGTCCCTTGGACTGAAAGGAGAACCAACCAGTCCATCCTAAAGGAAATCAGTCCTGAATATTCATTGGAAGAACTTATGCTGAAGCTGAAACTCCAATACTTTGGCCATCTGATGCAAAGAACTGACTCCTTTGAAAAGACTCTGATGCTGGGAATGATTGAAGGCAGGAGGAGAAGGGGATGACAGAGGATGAGATGATTGGATGGCATCACTGACTCACTGGACGTGAGTTTGTGTAAACTCTGGAAATTGGTAATGGGCAGGGAGGCCTGGTGTGCTGCAGTCCATGGGATTGCAAAGAGTCGGACACGACTGAGTGACTGAACTGAACTGAACTGGATTCCTGTGATAAATCCTACTCGATCATGATGTATGATCCTTTTAATGTATTGTCAGTTTTGGCTTGCTAGTATTTTGCTGAGAATTTTTGCACCTAAGTTCATCAGTGATGTTGGACTATAGTTTTCTTCTTTTGTGGTATCTTTGTCTGGTTTTGGTATCAGAGTGATGTTAGCATTGTATAACGAACTTGGGAATGTTTCTTTCTCTGCAAATTTTGGAGGAATTTCAGAAGCATAGGTGTTAATTTTTCTCTAAATGTTTGATAGAATTTGCCTGTGAGGTCATCTGGTCCTGGACTTTTTGTTTGTTGGAAGTTTTCAAATCACAGTTTCAATTTCAGTATTTGTGACTGGTTTGTCCATATTTTCTATTTCTTCCTGGTTCATTCTTGGAAATTTGTACCTTTCTAAGAATTTGTGCATTTCATGTAGGCTCCCCATTTTGTAGGTTGTAGAGTTGTTTGTAGTAGACTATCATGGTCCTTTGTATTTCTGTGGTATCAACTGTAACTTCTTTTTTCATTTCTAACTTTATTGATTTTGAGCATTCTTTGTATTTTAGCAGGACAAGAAAAAAATCTTTTAAGTGTTAAAAAATTTTTTGACAGAGTTGCTTTTGTACATATTAATTTATAAAGTATATTCCATATCTATTGGCTTGAAAATAAGTTCTTTTTTATGTTAAACTCACAAAAAGGATGTGTCTATTCAACATCCAATATGCCAGTTAAAGATATTAACTAAAAACCTGCAATATTTTAAGTACAGCCCTTTTGGTCTATTTGCATGGAATAGCTTCACAATTTATATGGAAATACAAAAATACAAAAAACCTCGAATAGCCAAAGCAATCTTGTAAAAGAAGAATGGAACTGGAGGAATCAACTTGCCTGACTTCAAGCTCTACTACAAAGCCACAGTCATCAAGACAGTATGGTACTGGCACAAAGACAGAAATATAGATCAATGGAACAAAATAGAAAGCCCAGAGATAAATCCACACACCTATGGACACCTTATCTTTGATAAAGGAGGCAAAAATATACAATGGAGTAAAGACAATCTCTTTAACAAGTGGTGCTGGGAAAATTGGTCAACAACTTGTAAAAGAATGAAACTAGATCACTTTCTAACACCACACACAAAAATAAACTCAAAATGGATTAAAGATCTAAATGTAAGACCAGAAACTATAAAACTCCTAGAGGAGAACATAGGCAAAACACTCTCCGACATAAATCACAGCAGGATCCTCTATGATCCACCCCCCAGAATTCTGGAAATTAAAGCAAAAATAAACAAATGGGATCTAATCAAAATTAAAAGCTTCTGCACAACAAAGGAAAATATAAGCAAAGTGAAAAGACAGCCTTCTGAATGGGAGAAAATAATAGCAAATGAAGCAACTGACAAACAACTAATCTCAAAAATATACAAGCAACTTATGCAGCTCAATTCCAGAAAAATAAATGACCCAATCAAAAAATGGGCCAAAGACCTAAATAGACATTTCTCCAAAGAAGACATACGGATGGCTAACAAACACATGAAAAGATGCTCAACATCACTCATTATCAGAGAAATGCAAATCAAAACCACAATGAGGTACCACTTCACACCAGTCAGAATGGCTGCGATCCAGAAGTCTGCAAGCAATAAATGCTGGAGAGGGTGTGGAGAAAAGGGAACCCTTTTACATTGTTGGTGGGAATGCAAACTAGTACAGCCACTATGGAGAACAGTGTGGAGATTCCTTAAAAAATTGCAAATAGAATTGCCTTATGACCCAGCAATCCCACTGCTGGGCATACACACCGAGGAAACCAGAATAGAAAGAGACACATGTACCCCAATGTTCATTGCAGCACTGTTTATAATAGCCAGAACATGGAAACAACCTAGATGTCCATCAGCAGATGAATGGATAAGAAAGCTGTAGTACATATACACAATGGAGTATTACTTACCCATTAAAAAGAATACATTTGAATCAGTTCTAAGGAGATGGATGGAACTGGAGCCAATTATACAGAGTGAAGTAAGCCAGAAAGAAAAACACCAATACAGTATACTAATGCATATATATGGAATTTAGAAAGATGGGGATGATGACCCTGTATGCGAGACAACAAAAGAGACTCAGATCTATAGAGTGAACTTTTGGACTCTGGGGGAGAGAGAGAGGGAGAGGGTGGGATGAGATGGGAGAATGGCATTGAAACATGTATACTATCAAGTAAGAAACGAATCGCCAGTTGATGTCAGATGCAGAATGCAGGATGCTTGGGACTGGTGCAAGGAGAGGACCCAGAGGGATGGCATGGGGTGGGAGGTGGGAGGGGATTCATGTTTGGGAACGCATGTACACTCGTGGTGAATTCATGTCAATGTTTGGCAAAACGAATACAGTATTGTAAAGTAAACTAAAGTTAAAAAAAAAAAAAATTAAGTACAGCCCTATCCTTAGAGTAAAATTCTAAACTGAGATGTAGTTTTGCACCCTGATTACTTTAGTAGTTGGTAACAATTGTTATATAATTGTAATGACATACCTCTTAACAAATTCACTCTTTTTTAATGTATAGAGTAAAACAAATAAGTAGATAGCAGAAACAAAAGGAATCTTCTTGGCAATCTAAATCAAAACCCTCCTCTATTACCTTAAAGGAAACTAGCTATTACAAGTGAAAGAAACAAATTTATTTCTCAGGATAATTCATCTTGAAATGAAGTGTTTATATAAATATGAGTTAAATCATATATGCTAAAATCATATGAATTAAATGCTCTTGTGTATAATTTAAAAAATAATGTCAATATACTGAAAACTAAACCCTAGTGGTCTTGAAGAGTTAATGTGTTTTTTTTTTTTAAAAAAAAACACCTTAATTTAACCCCAGGGAATAATTTATGCACTGGGAAAACTGGGTTGAAAAAATGAAAATTTGTATATGAAAGCCAGTTTTTAATGAGTACGAGCATAAAAATCTATAGAATACACACAAGACACCAATTCAAGTTTTAGTTAAATTCTTTTGAAAAGAGATCATCTTGATTAGATTTAAGAAAATGACCCAACAGGGAAATTATGTGTATATATTCTGAAACAATAATTTATGTTAAATGACTTTCTGTATGACATGAGAATAAGTTAAGCTAGAGGATTTGAGATTTACGTTGAGCGTGCACTTGTTCTAATTCTTTTTTTCCAGCTGATGACTTCCTAATGTGGTAAGTCTTAAATCTCTTCTTAAGAAGAAATGTTTCCTGTGCTTAATTGTAAAGTGAATTCTCCTTTCCCTATCAATATCAAATGAAATGGATGACAATGGAGAAAGATATAAACAGTTTTCTTGCTATAAATAAGCAGTTTATATAAAAAAAATACTATTAGCAAAAGCTTGCTTTAACTTAATAAAAATTGAGGATCAGTGCCTAATCTAAATACTAGATAAACACTGGATTTTGCAGAAAATAGGAAAATACCATTTACTAAAATGACAATTCCATAAAGTTGTCCATGTCCATTGTGAATGATTAATCTAGACTGATACATCTATTGCTATACCTTCCCTCAAAGATCAACCATAGATAGCATCTGAACACTATTTCACGTCATTCCCTGAGGGCCATGATCTATCTTGAGTTGTACTCACTCACAATCTGCTCTTCCCCTCTTATTTCTGGCATATTAATTTCATCATGGATATATATTCTTTCTTCATTAACTCTTGGATCTCTCTCAGGGTTTTAGTTTAACGTTCCTACTAGCTCTTATGTTCCCAACTCCACATTCAACTAGTCAAAGACTTGTGGTGTTTTTCCTTCTGAGTATTTACAGAACTTGCCTTCTGTTCTTCTCATTACCACCAGCTTCTTAGTTCACAATTTCATCTTCTCTTACTTCAAATATTACAACACTCTGCTCACTAGTTTTCTTGCCAAAATCCTTCTCAAATTTAATCTATACACTATGTTTTCCTAGAGTAATCTCTCTGAAAGAAAGAGAGGTTCCTGGTTAAAAAAATGTGATACTTTCCTAAGCCTTTTTGAATATTATGCAGACTCCATTGCATTTTTTTGTGGCCTGGCTCTGACCTTATCTGTTTATGACTGTCTCCAGAAGGAACACAATACTCCTGCCATACTGAGCTACTTTCTCTTCTTTGAACATGTATTGTTTCATAACTGTGTGCCTTTGCAGTTGTTGTCTTCTCTGCTTAAAATAGCCTTCTTTGTTTATCTGTGAGAAATTTAAATACATTCTTGAAAAGTAGAAAAATAAAATTACTAAATAATGTATTTCATTTCACTTGAAAAACAATTTTTAACTAAATTATTGCTTTCAAAAATTGTACAGTCAGAAATAAAACCAGAAATAAACATGGTTGCCTAGTATATTGCAGCAGAAGGTATATAGTTGATTTGGGCTAAAAAATAATATTAAGGGATTAAACAATTAAGTGTACATATTACTTGGAAAATGGTTATTAAATTGTTAAAGTAAAACCAACAGGCCCATTACAAAATGCTTCAATATCTCTAACACTACTTATTCAGAGTTATGTAAGATGGTGAAGGCTTAATTTTTTTCAATTAACAATTCATGAATCCACCATGATGTCAACATATCAAAACTGTAGGAGTGATTTCTTACCATACCAAGGTTAAAAGAATATCTTCATTACAAAATGCTTCAATATCTCTAACACTACTTACTCAGAGTTATGTAAGCTGGTGAAGGCTTAATTTTTTTCAGTTAACAATTCATGAATCCACCATGATGTCAACATATCAAAACTGTTAGGAGTGATTTCTTACCATACCAAAGTTAAAAGAATATCTTCACTAATAACTGTAGTAAAGTTAGTCATTAATTAATGTGAAATACTTTAAAAAAAAAAACAAAGATCTTAACTGTACAGTCATAGTTATATAAAAGCTATACTTTAGCAGGAATAATTTCAGAAGCTTTTGCCATTTATAAAATCATTTTGTAGTTTTGTAGTTCAAATATACATGCATTAGAAATATTTTACTTCAGGAAGCTCTGGAAACAATGTTTTGATATTTTATTTCATTTCAGTTATTCTTCCCATGGATTATTTTTATACTTATTAAATTCAGAGTCAAAGAATCAAGTCTAATAACATTTTTGTGTTTTCTATTCTGTTAATAGAGACAATTATAGGTTATTACCTAGTGGAGTTCTGGTTTCTAATATTCAAGAGAACATTTTGTGTCTAAGAGACTGAGAATGATAGAGAATCTAGATATTCTTTCAGCTCACTAAGTCTGCACATTAAATAATCATGAAGCCATTTAAAACCACCAATGGGTTTTTTCATAAAATGTCCCTTTCAAGTGTCTGTTCTTCCTTCCTTCCACTTTACAGAATTAGCACATACCCTTTTGTTCTGGCCTTTGTATTTCATTGGCCCCAAGTGTAACTCAGATATCACACCTATTTTAGCTAAAACATGAGACTATTCTGTAATGTGAGTAAACTCAGATTATTAGGTAGCTCCTATTACAAAAATTCCTGCTTTGCTATTTTTCTCAAGGATAGCAAGAGTTGTTAGCATTCCAAAAGAAAAAGAAACTATAAGAGGAAAAGGAACTAGTCCATCGTGTTTTTTAAATCTAGTGTGGTGAAAAGGAAACAGTTTTTACTTGACTTGTTGAGTGGATCATTTTTATAAATCATTTGAATGATCTCAATGCATATTGAATACATATATAATGTATATATTCATTTTTGATGTATCATTTTAGGAACTTAGAATTTAAAAGTTGAAATAATTGCAAATATGGGGCAAAATAGGTGATTTAGAACATTTCTTCTGAAAGGCTTTCCCACCCTATGCTTCACCTTACATGAATTCTAGACTAAAAGAGACTCTGTTGATTTTACTTGGATTATTTATGGCAACACAATCTGTTTCTGACTTCTTTGGGTAGAGAAGTGTTTGAGGAATATTTTTTATTCAAGTTTTAAAATTGCCATATCATCCATCTCTTTTTTCCATCTAATATAAACACTTGTACTCATATCAAATAGGGCCTAAAGTTCAGTATCTCAAAGTGAGATAGCTGCTGTTGCTGCTGCTAAGTCACTTCAGTCGTGTCCAATTCTGTGCGACCCCATGGATGGCAGTCCACCAGCTTCCTCCATTCATGGGATTTTCCAGGCAAGAGTACTGGAGTGGGGTGCCATTGCCTTCTCCGCAAAGTGAGATAGAACTGTCCTTAAAAATAAAAATAGTATTCACTGTAGGATATACTATATATATATTTACTTATTTGCTTGTTTTGCTTTTATTAGATGAAATAGGATCACCAAGGGCCTATGCCATGAGCAAGCAGTCTGTCCTAATTATTCTCTCATGGGCACCTTGGGTAGTTGCCTTAGGTGGAGAGGAGAGAGGTGCAATGGCTTCCAGAGAGTTGAAATGTTTCAAACAACTTGCAGGGGTACCTCCTAGGATGTAATTTATATGCATAGAAAATCCACATCATTTTTCTTAAACACCAAAATGTACAACCTATCCCCTAACATATTTTAAAGCATTATTTATTATCATAGATGTTAGAAAAGGAAACACTGATTTATACTATCGTTTTCCCAGATGTATATTTTTTCAAGAAACCCTGACAACTTTGCCTAGTAGAACTCTAAATGATTCCAAGGTGATATTTTTAATCATCAACTTGAAAAAAAAATTAAATTGCTCATGCTAAGCTGCTTCAGTTGTGCCTGACTCTTTGTGACCCTATGGGCCATAGCCTGCCAGGCTCCTCTGTCCATGGGATTCTACAGGCAAGAATACTAGAGCGTGTTGCCATTTCCTTCTCCAGGGGATCTTCCTGACCCAGGGATGGAACCCACATCTCTTGTGTCTCCAGCATTGGCAGGCAGGTTCTTTATCACCAGCACCATCAGGGAAGCACCACCATTTAGTAAAACTCTAAATGATACCAAGATTTTTTTTTTTTAATCATCAACTGGAAAAAATTTTAAATTAGCATTGTAAGTTTTTACCCTGATATCTATAATTAATCCTTCAACTTTACTGAAACCAGTTTATCTAAAATAGTCTTCTGTGCTGATAGTCTTCAACATTTGTAGGGCAGAATAATTCAAATTCCTTTCTTTTCTCTTCCAGTCAAATTTCTTGAAATTATTAGTTTTGAGTATCTTTCTTCTTTGAATTGTATATATATTTTACCATATTTTAAAGTTCAGAGTATCTACATTTAATAGTAGAAATCTCATTATTATTTTGTTAAGAAGTATTATTGAATAATGTATTAATAAGTCAGTTATTCAATTATAACCTTGTACTGCCAGTACCAAGCAATGCATCATTCTAATGAAGTAGTTTAATCTTAAATATAATTTTATTTCTGTATTTTCTTTAAATTGATTAAAAGTTTAAATGTACTTCTTATTTATGTACTCATATTAAATACACTTAGTATTCCTGCATTTAACTGATATCTTTTGAAGGTTAGTTATATCACTATTCTAGGCATTTCCACAGGGTAATTTGAGGAGAGAGAGTATGTAAGTGTTACCAAGGAAAGTTAACTTGAGGTCAAGTTGCCTGTTACTTTGTGGTGCAGAAATTGGGAAACCAAGATATATGGCTCTTTTGTCCATTTGCACATTTTTCTATTGGTAATGAGATATATTGGGTTTGGATTAAAGAACTGGACTGCTTAACATTAAAAAGAAATATCTTAAACCCACGGAATTAAATGTTCTCAAGTTGTTCACTAGAATTTGATAAACCTTGGATATGATAAGTTTGTCTTCTTATATGGGGAAATACTTTTTTAAAAGGCTGATCCAGAACAATTGTAGATTAAACACTTTTCCTACTAGGAATTCCAACTTCATAAGAAGTTAAATCACGATGTAAGTTGTTAGTTATTGTAAGTTGTCTTGGTTACCATATTCTAGACAGCACATCCTCTATTGAAACCACTTCTGAAAAGAATAGCTCACTTTTATGGCTACCTAACCTATTTTGCAATATCAAATCCATCTCACAGAAGCTAAAACTCAAGTGAAAAATAAAATGACACAAAGAATATTTCAGGAATTGAATTGTGTGGAAGCTACTCAACTGTATGTGTGTATCTCTCTGTGTGTGCATTATAGATAGAAAATTCCTGTTTTGTACTGGGCTGTAACCTCCCACAGAGTCTGAATTTAGCTCTTAACTGGGAAAGAAATAGGAGACAAAAGACACAAGTCTAAAACAACAAACATTCACATAAATATCAAAGGTAAGACCTTGGGGACTTTCACATTTTTACAAAAGTATGCCTGCTATTTGTTATTACCTTAGGTTAATTCAAGTTTCTTTGAAGGTTTTTTGAATTTCTGTAGGGGTGAGTGTGTGTGTGTGTGTGTGTGTGTAAATGTGTGACATATATCTCATCAGACAACCCACTAAATTCTTCTTAGAGCTTAATTTACATGTTCTGTATTATTTCAATCAACATGAAAATAAGAGTGGAACTAAACTGATCTTGATGATTCATGAGTGAAAGTTCGACTACTGACATAACGATACATCCAGTAAATACACATCAAAGACAAAGTCTAAGCACCTGAAAGTTAATGTGATATATATATACGTTTGTTAGACTTCAGTGCTGGGTAGACATACTGAAAGTTTTTATAATGGAATACGCATACAAACACATAAACATATGCACACGCACACATACTCTTGCATATTTAGAATAAGCTCCCCAAATTCAGATGAATTTCTCAAAGAAAAATTCTCAACTCAGATATACTGAACTTGAGTATTAACACGTTTCTCTTTTCTATGACTAAATATCTATGCAGAGTATAGAAACAATATTGCACTTGTTTTTTCGTGAGATTTAGCACCCTGGAAAAATATTGGAGAAGACATATATTCTTTCCTACTTTTAAAATTTGTGAGACCAATTTTATGCCACATAAGATTCAATTTCACAGTCTCAGATGCCCCCGAAATGTTTTAGAGATTCATTCCCCAAACAAGACATATTGTCTGTCCTCATCAGGTGACAGTTTCATGCTCAAATATTAAATATTCTCAGATAAAATAGTAACAACAGTATTTTTCAAGCAACTGTAAAATACTTGATTTTCTCATGAAGAATCAATTGTGACATTTAGGAGTCTTCATAGTCAAGCCATGCTATTGTACAGTTAGTTATAGTCTTTCATGTTGAAACTAAATCTCTTTTTCTGTGTCCTCTGTAGAAAGAAAGTTTCTGACAATGGTAAACTCTAAATGTATTTTTTGAATGAATAAATGAGCAAATAGCCAATTAAGTGTTTTGCTTGTGAACCTCTGTTGGCCGATATTTAACTATAAACATAACTCACATGGAAGTTTCTCATTGTCCATATTTTCACTGCATTGAGCTCTGTTGTAATATATTAAACATTACAGAGCAGGATGCTAAACCTGAAAATTTCACGTGTAAAATAAAGATCCTCAATTTTTTTGTTGCCCCCCAACTCATAAACTCCTATTTGCCCTTTCCTGGTCTCCCTCGACTTACTCTTTCTAGCCCAAGCCTTTCTTGTGCACTGACTTTCAGGCTCCTGACCTAAGGCAACTTGCTTTACCAGGGATTTCGTTTCCTTTTCTGCGATTGCACTTACTCCTTCAATCTAAGTATCAAGTGTCTCCGAGCTTAAAGCAACAGATGTGACGTGGTTACATACTTTGCTGTCTGTCCTTCTTCACTTTTCATACCTCAACTAGATCCAGATTTCTCCCTCATTATCCCATTTAAGCTATTTGTATAGCTTCATTACTGACCACTCTATGGTACATTTTCCAGTTTTTATCTTACTTGATCTCTCAGGGTCATTGACTGGATGAACAAAGACATTATTTTCCTTGTTCGAAACTTGCTCTCAGAAAAAATATTTGGTCTAGGTGCTTCTAATTTGCTAGGTATGGCTTTTCAAGTTTGTGTAGACTCATCATTTCATGTACTCCTTAAATACTATTCCTTTCCCTTCCCCACCAGAGTACTGCAGTGAATATTCTCATAAATAGGATCATGAGTCTTCATTTCTTATCATCTGACAAACTCTCTCTGTGAAGGCTTCCATACTGACGACAGCTTCCATTGCCCCCGAAAGGAAGGTTGACTTCCTTAAAAAATTTAAATTTCAAGGCCAGAGTTCCTTCCTGGGACATATGGGGCAAAGTGGAGTCTTAGAGTCCCAGAAGTACCTTGCGGCCAACTGCTTTAGCTTCTCAGAGGTAGATACTACAGTTCTCCTAAATCTAACTGGCTTGCCTGAACACTTCATGTTTTTGACATTTTTTTCCTACTCAAGTATATGAAATTCAAAACAAAAATTAAAAATCCTAATTTTAAATTGTCTATCAATATTAGGATTTTTAATTCCATTTTAAAAATAGCAGTAAAACTTAAGGTTTTAATTGAATGAACATAAGCATAGATTGGAGAAGGCAATGACACCCCGCTCCAGTACTCTTGCCTGGAAAATCCCGCGGACAGAGGAGCCAGGTGGGCTGCAGTCCATGGGGCGCTAAGGGTCGGACATGACTGAGCGACTTCACTTTGACTTTTCACTTTCATGCATTGGAGAAGGAAATGGCAACCCACTCCAGTGTTCTTGCCTGGAGAATCCCAGGGACGGGGGAGCCTGGTGGGCTGCCATCTGTGGGGTCGCACAGAGTCAGACACGACTGAAGCAACTTAGCAAGCATAGATTATAATATATTACATTTATATAATTTTTTTATTTTCAAAGGATATCCTCACATCTAGTCAAATTCTCATAACCACCATATAGCTTTATATTATTATTTACTGTAGGAAACTTAGGCTTCTAGAAGCTTGGAGGCTTGCCAAGGTCTACACTAGACAGTGACAGAGCAAGACTTAAAATATTTAGAAAAAATTAAATATCCCTGCATAAATATCACACAGTCTATAATTGTTAGTAATCAAAAATTAATCAAATTCTTTATCATACTAGTCACAAATTAATCAAATCCTGTACCATAACTAAGAATACATTTCCTTAAAGATGTTACAAAGAAGGAAAGGTTGTTTCTTATTTTTTTTTTAGTAACTGGTCCATTTTTTTTGATAAGAGTAATAATTTAGCCCTAAGGCATAAGAAAAAGTGAAAGATTAAAGATGTAAATCAAAACTGGTCCATTTTTTTTGATAAGAGTAATAATTTAGCCCTAAGGCATAAGAAAAAGTGAAAGATTAAAGATGTAAATCAAAGACCATGTATCACCTAAACTTAAGTTTTTTATTCTAGATAATCAATAGTATGTATGCTTTTTTTAGCATGAGATTCAAAATAAATACAAGCTGGACAACATGTATCTAAAATTGGAAATAGACAGACCTTTATTTACTTTTTTTTTCTTAAAGGATTAAAAAGCTCCTTTCCCTAAGATTCAGAGAAGTTTCCTGACCCTAGTGGCTTTTGCCCAATTTGCTCATACAGCGATGGCCTTTTAACATTTGCCTTAAGTGCCTTCGATGATCTTGCCATCCATTCCACAGGTTTAAACCCCAAACACGTGGTTTGCCAGTGTCCTGCTACCAACCAACCAGGAAACATAATCTCTGAGTGAGTCAGGAGCCAAGACCCCAGCAGTTCTTCAGAGTTATGCTGGGATGAAAGTCCCAGCTAGCAGTGAGAGGGCAGCAGCATTCCTCTCTGGCGCCTGCTGAAACAAATCTTAAGAATGGTAATGGCCTTGTTTTAGGGTTCTAAAACTATCAGTCTGGGATCAGCAGCCTGCTCTGAGAGGGTGGCGATGTCAAATTCCAGCTGTCACAACTCGCTTCTGTGAGAACCTCATGCTCAGTCTGAGACTGGGAAGACAAACTTGGTTACGACTAGGCACCACAACTCTTTTTATAGACAGACTAAACCCAAACCACAAATCTCCCTCTTGAAAACCCCAGCCCTTCCTTCCTAGTTTGGAATACAGGGTCAACACAGGGTTATCTGTAGGTTGGGTGTGAGCACCCAAACAAAATATTTAGCCAACTGCATGACTAGTTTGCGGTTTCAGGTTTTCATTTCAAAATCTTTGCAGCCCATTAATCACTAACATGAGAGAGTCTTCATCAAGAAAGAGTTCATGCCCAGTTCACTCATTGGGCTACAGAATCAGTGTTTGTATTTTCAAAGTACAAAGAGAAAAGCAATAATTGACCAAATTTTATCAAAGCATGCCTAGAATTTGGGACCTCCAAACAAAGATTTTCCTCTGGACAAGATTTTCATTTATCTACACATGACTCTACAGTAGTTACTTGGGTGATATTTGTTTTCATAGGGAGGAAAAGGTAAGGTTTCAGTTCCACGTGTGCTTTTCAAGAACCAGAACCATGACTAATGAGTTGCTCATCAACAGGAATAATAGCTGAGCTTCAAAAATTTAGCAATGTTTAGCTGGTTAGCTGCAGTGAACCTTATAATAAAAGTATTTATGGGACCTGACTGATCTCTGATTACACTCCTTAAACAGAATTTCCTAAATTATTATCAAGAACAGTTAAGCAATAGTTAAAAATAGATGAATTCTTAATAAGTGCAGTGGACTGTGATGACCTTTTACTTATGTTAATGCTTTTAATCCTCAAAATACTATTATAAAGTGGCTATTTTCATAAGGCCTGTTTTGTTAATGATAAATTTTAGGCCCAGAGAAGCTAAATAACTTGATCAAAGTATCACAGGTAGGAAAAAAAAAAAAAAGACAGGATTCAACTTTGATGTTGTGATTTAAAATAATAGAAAGCAATATACAACAGGCTATGTTTTTTTCTTATGGAACTTAGTTTTTTGACTTCCCTCTCAAAATCTGAGAGGGAGCTGCTTATATATTGGGTATGTCTATAAAATAATAGTATGTTTGGATTTTCAGTAACAGTGCTCTTCCCATTATTATAATTTAACATTGTTGTCTGAGGGGTCATTTTATCAGTCAGCCATAGTGTTGATACCTTTGGTCAGTATTTCAGATGATACCTGAGGTTAGCAGTCAGAAGGCCTGGGTTTTAGATTCATCTCTGCCACAGACAAAGTCTTGGTCCTTGAGGAATCTCTCAACTGTTTTGATCTCATTTCATCTCTCTTGTGATCATAAGGCTTGCCTTATTTTGCCCATTTGATGGAACCGTTTTATACAGTAGATACAAGAAATCTGTTAAAAGAATTGTGTCCATCACCATCAAATTCAAAGTCATCTAGATATTATCCTATGATTTCTTTTAGAAGTTTTGTAGTTTTGCAATTCACATTTTAGCCTACAGTGAAGTTAATTTTTATGAAAGATTTAAACTTCTAGATTCTCTTTGTTGCGTAGGGTTATTCAATCATTAGTATAATTTGTTGAAGAGACATTAATGTATATGTCTATGCTTAAAGATAAGTTAACTGTATGTGGTAGATCCATTTCTGGGCCCTCAATCCTGTCTCATTGATCAATGTCTAGTCTCTAATCAATCAATCAGTCAGCATTACAACTTGATTACTGCAGTTTCATGGTAAGTCTTAAAAGCTTTCCAACTTTGTTCTCCAGAATCCTGTTAGCTATTCTAGGTCTTTTAAATATTCATATAAAGTTTTGAATAAGGTTGTAAGTATCTGCAAAATGGCTAGCTGAGATTTTGTTTTGGAGTATATTGAATCTATAGGACAAGATACAAAGAATTAATATTTTAACACTATCAAGTCTTTCAATCAATGAACATAAAATAGCTTCATTTATGCATACCTCTTTCATCAGTTTTATAGTTTTTGCATATGGATTCAGTACATACTTTGATAGATACCTAAGTACTTTGTTTATAAATACTTATCTTACTTGTATCTGGGCTTCCCTGGTAGCTCAGCTGGTAAAGAATCCACCTGCAGTTTGGGAGACCTGGGTTTGATCTCTGGGTTGGGAGGATCCCCTGAAAAGGGAGCAGCTACCCACTCCTGTATTCTGGCCTGGAGAATTCCATGGACTGTATAGTTACAAAAAGTCAGACACAACTGAGTCACTTTCACTTTCACTATTTTACTTGTTCATACTATTATAAATGTCATCTTTTCCCCTACATTTCAAATTCTAATTCTTCATTACTAGTACAGAGTAAAGCAAGTGACCTTTATATATTCACCTGTATCTTGCAGTCTTGCTATTCATTCATTATTAATTAAAACATTTTTTTCTTTTTTTATCAATTCTTCAGCATTTTCTACATATAGATATATGTTATCATATATAATTCTTTGCATACATTATTGGGACCATCCCTGGTGGCTCAGTGGTAAAGAATCTGTCTGCCAATGCAGAAGACATGGGTTCGATCCCTGGATCGGGAAGATCCCCTGAAGGAGGGCATGGCAACCCATTTCAGTATTCTTGCCTGGGAAATTCCATTTTACAGAGGAGCCTGAAGTGCTTCAGTCCATGGCATTGCAAAAGAGTCAGACAGACTTAGTGACTAAACAACAACAAATATATTATTGGATTTAAAAGCTTATATTTTATTGAGGAATTTTGTTTCTATGTTCATGTAAGATATTAATTTGTAATTTTCCTTTCTTAGGATGTTTCTATTATAGTACTTAAATGTATCCAAGAGCTAATTCTAGTGTAAATCAGGATGCTAAATCCAGTCAGCAAAACTAATTTATGCATGCAATCAAAAGCACATTTTAGGTAGTTTTTTATTCTCACTTGCTGATCCATATTAATGTTACCTCTATTTGGCATCCTTATCTCACCAGAACATAGCCAAGAACTTAAAGGCAAGTATAAAAGGTCTTTGATGGTTTACAGTGTATATTTATTTATGAAAATACAGAGGAGATTCCCATCAGAGCTTATTTACTTCTTTTTTAAATTATTTATTTTTAATTTAAGGATAATTACTTTATAATATTGTGTTGGTTTCTGCCATATGTCACTATAAATCAGCCATAGGTATACATATATCCCCTCCCTCTTGAACCTCCTTCCCACCTTTCACCCCATCCTACCCCTCTAGGTTGTCACAGAGCATCATATTTGAGCTCCATGCATCGTAATGCAAATTTCCACTGGCTATCTAATTTTCATACGGAAATGCATATGTTTCAATGACACAGCTTATTTACTTCTATTTCATATAGAGTATTAACAATCTTGGTAACATGACCTTTAAGTCCATAGATGAGAAAACACAAATAATTTGATTGAGGCTGGGAATACCAAAAGAAATCTTAGTTACAGAAGTGAAAAGTTGTAACTGCCAGTTTCAGAGCACTCACCATAAGAACAGCTGTCCCAAGAACACTGGTATAGGGATAAGATTAAAGACCTCTCCCATCTCATCAGACAATAGAACTACTACTGTGTTATAACTATACACATTAATTGCTTTCACATTAGTGTCATTAAGTTCTCAAGAATAGCTGGAACTGCATCTCAAATGTTTTCATTCTGCATACCCATCCATTTTAGAAGAGATATATACATGATGAAGTTGAAAAAAACTGCCATAAATGTGACAAAAAATGATAAATTGTTATCTAATACTATTTCCTTTATCTTTGAAATACCAAGGCAGAGTACCATCTTCTCTATATTTCTCAATATAGTGTTTCTTCTGAGCCTTTTCTTTCTGAGGAGGCAAACTCAAATAAAGAATATAGGAATGAGTGGTGACAGGCCAAATAAACGTTCCCATTCACCTTCCATTCACGTAAGACCAAGTCATCTGAGTCAGGTTTTTAAGGCCATATTTGGCACTTGATGCCTTCACTTCTTTCCCTCTAATTTTCTGCTCAATCAACAGTGATCTGGGTGTTACCTTCTACTGCTTAAGTAAACTTACTATTGATTCAAAACCACAGTTTCTCATCATTCTATCACTTGAACTTTTGAGGTATTCAACATTATTGACCACTTTCTTTCTTTAATGCATTTTCCCCTTGGTTTCTTGGACATTAGACTGTCCTGATTTTTACCTATACCTCTGGCCAAATCCTCTTGGTCATCTACACAATCTCTTCCTCTTACCCTAATTCATAGGTATATATATCCCTCTTTCCTAGAATTTTATCCTCCCCAAATTAATTTTATCATGTCCCCCAACTCATTCTTCTAACAATATTCCCTACTGTATTCATTTTCTATTGCTGTCGTAATGATTTACTACAAACTTTGTGGCTTAATACAACATGTGCTTGTTGTCATAATTCTGGAGACCAGAAGTCTGAAGTTGGTCTCACTGAGGTAAAATTAAGGTGTTAGCGGAGCTATGGTCCTTCTCCCTGCTCAATGCTCTGGAGGAGAAACCCATTTCCTGTCCTTTTCCAGCTTCTAGAAACCACTTGAATTACTTGGCTCATGCTCCTTTATTCCAATGTGTAGCATCTTGAGTGTGTCTCAGATGTGACTGTCTGAGTCTTAGCTGTAGAGACCCACTAAAAGAAGCTTTTAATGAAAATAAAATAGTTAACTCTGAATCTTAAAATACATATCTCTATCAATATTTATATCTATATATCTAACTACCTGCAGAGTAGAAGGCAGAGGTTTAAATATACAGGGATGCTAGGATGATGAGAGCAAAGATGCTGTAAGACTGACCACAAGGAGAGCAAGCAGAACGGTACCTCTATTACCTGGCTAAGCGGTGATAAATTACCTGAGTAACCTCTTTGATTTTTATGTCCTTTTCCTGCCTTAATTTTTTCATGTTAAATATTCTTGTGATTACATTGGGCATATCAGGACAATACAGAATAATCTCTTTATTTTAAGGTCAGTTTATTAACAACCTTAATTCCACAAACAACCTTCATCCCCCCTTAGCATATTGTATAGAATATCACAGGCTTCAGGACCTAGACACAGGAATCAGGACCAAGACATATTTGAAGAAGGCCATTTTCCTGCTTACCACACTTACTCCAAGACAAAAGCCTGGAGGTTTTCCTAGACTCCTGTTCTTTCTCAAATCTGAACACAGAGTGTTGCCAAGACCTCTCAGTGCTACACTCAGATTTTTCATAAATCATCCTCTCCTCCACACAATCTCTGATTCTTTCTCAAACATAGAAGCTCATGTTTTTAGCACCGCTTAGTCAGGTAACAGAGGTACCCTTCTGCTTGCTCTCCTTGAGGTCAGTCTTATACCATCTTATATTTAAACCTCTGCCTTCTACTCTGCGGGTAGATAGACATATAGATATAAATTATTGATAGAGATATGTATTTTAAGATTCAGAGTTAACTATTTCATTTTCATTAAAGGCTTCTTTTAGTGAGTCTCTACAGCTCAGACTCAGACAGTCATATCTGAGACATACTCAGAGCACACATGCTTGGTTCCTGCAAATCTATTTGTGCTCACACCCTACACACTCTCTGCCACAGCATATTCTATTCAGTTCCTGGTTAGGTGATGCTACTTGTGCTTTATTTTCTCGTGTACTTTCTGTATCTTCTATATCAAGTGCTTTCCCTCCTCTGTCATCTTCATTTCTAGCTAGCACACTCATCATTCGAGACATAGCATGAACAAGTCTTTCCTTAGAAAGACTCACCTGCCCTGCCTGGTTGGAGAGTTAGCCCTTAACTATGGAGAAGGCAATGGCACCCCACTCCAGTACTCTTGCCTGGAAAATCCCATGGATGGAGTAACCTGGTGGGCTGCAGTCCATGGGGTCACTAGGAGTTGGACAAGACTGAGCGACTGCACTTTCACTTTTCACTTTCATGCATTAGAGAAGGAAATGGCAACCCACTCCAGTGTTCTTGCCTGGAGAATCCCAGGAACGGGGGAGCCTGGTGGGCTGCCGTCTATGGGGTCGCACAGAGTCAGACACGACTGAAGTGACTTAGCAGCAGCAGCATGCTCAGAGAATACTGCATTTCTAACAGATACCCCCATCTACTGTGTGATGATCTGGTTTACTTATCTGTCTCCTTTATGATCTTCTTGAAAAGAGGAACTTTGACCTTCGTTTGGTACCATCAAAGCTACAGAGTGATTGGTAGAAAGCAGATACATAGAAACTGCTTAATAAATGAATGAATCCTGGGGATAGTAATCTATCCTAGGAGCTAAAGGAATATTTCATATTCAGCTTTATGAGAACAGTACCAAAGTTACTCTATTCTTCTAGTTTTTCCCCAGATAGAAGCAGAATTTCTAATTCTTGACATCCTAAGAACTGGAACAGCATGTAGTTGCTTTCTATAAGAGGAGGTCAGGAAAACATTTCTTCTAGTTCTTGTTTAGAGCCCTAGACCATAAAGTAGGCTTATGAAAGTACCAAGGATGCATGCACCAGATAAATGTCACACAAGTTGAAATGACATTTCCCTCTCATCTCAATTCTTAATTGGCTGCTCATGGTCACTGGGGTGTTTATTCAGCCTCAAGGCTGGATTCGTTCTGCTGCCATCTGTCTTAGTTATAAGTACACTACAAATTCCATATGGCTTCATAATTCCAATGACCCTAAAGCATTCTCATATTTCACAGGGCCAGTTGAGATAAATGACTGACTTGATTTGTTTTGGGTTTGGAATAACTAGGATATGAAATTAATAGTACTGAAAATCTCTCAAAATGCTTTTCCTTTAGTAGGGGGAGATATTCTGGACAATTGGCATCACTGTCACATCTTCTCACATATCACATCTTCTCTATCCTCTGAATGGAGAAGACATGTTTGTTCTTGATGTAATGAAAAGTGGATTACATTTTTATTTTTAGTCTAGAAAGCTAACACTGGATTCATGTGCAGCTGTTTCTTTCATAGTACAATTATTAACTTTTTAGATGATATTGATGATGATGGTGGAAGTGCTATTTTACATTCCCAGGGTAACTCTTGATTAGAAATTATATATACATTTATTCAATCAAATATTTTAATTCAATGCAAATATTCCTCAATCATATGTTCTTTCAGGAGAACCCTTTGAATCTTCATTTCCCTTGCTTCTTTATGTGTTTCTTATCTGCTCTACAGAGTCCTAATCCTTGATTTATGTAACCATCTGCATTGCCAATTATAACTAAACTGGAGAATTTTGAAACTATGACACCTGGTCTCAGCATACATGTACTGTGTTCCAGGCTTGATGGGACCTCAGTTTATTACCAATTCCTTCCTTGTCCTTCAAAAGCTTCTATCCTGTTGCCCTCAACAAAGATTCTGAAGCCCCTGAAGCCCTTCCATTCTTTCCATCACCCCAAATCTTACTTTACTCTCCCACATCCTGACTCAACTTCCCACTTCTTACAGCTACAGACTCCTCAGTGGAGTCACCTCATCCTTATCCTCTTTATTCTAATCTAGAAGGATTAATTATCCCATTGAAAGCTAATCTATCCAACTGCAATCTCCCTTTTACTTCTCATTTTCTCAGGGGTCCTTGTTTTATCCATTGCCTACTCTGTCTTGAATCATGACCCACTCATTTTCACTAAATTCTTTTCTTCCTCAACAAGACATTCAGGTTAAAATATCCTTTCTATGTAAACCATAAAACATAAATATCTGCAAATTCTTTTTTTGGTGTACTATGTGTTTGTCGATCCTATTTGCTAGGTAGCCTTTTCTCTCCTCCCACTCTTCCCTAGTCCTGATTGTATGCTATCTTCATGTGCTTGCCTTGCCCTACCTTTTATTATGTTACAATCTAATTTCCATTCTGATTGAATCCACCATGAACTCTTTGAGTCAAGGATTGTGTCTGTTTTCTCGGAATCCTTAAAGCTAAACATAGTAATGTCTGAGAAGGTTACTCTAATATAGAATATCATCTAAACATACTGCCATATGTTAATATTGCTAAAATGTAAACTAAAAGGAGGTTAATGACTCTTGGAATTTGCTACCCCATTCAAGATACATCCCTTTTGAGCCCTAATTCCTGTGCTAAGGATTGAAATGATCCTCTTTCAATATTTTTCAGCAAAATTCACTGTGGTGACAGCCAACTCTTAGTGACACTCACCGCATAACGGTCATCTGAGAGCACAATTATACTTTCCATGTTGAAATTGTAATACAATTGGCCAGGGCCCTCACAAAAAACTCTTTACCTATATAAATTAGAGTTTGGAACGTAAGATGAAATCTCCAGTTGCGTTTTAGGAAGACCTTTGCATTTTGGTTGCACAAATGGATAACAGAATTTACTTTTGGAACTCTGGCCTTTTAGAAACATCGTGGTGAGGGAGGTGGGATGTGGGCTTGCGTGAGCTGATTGCAGCTCCCAAGGATTTCAAACGGTGGATAGACTGCAGTTTCTGCATCTGACACACAGAGTGCTTTCATATACTTAAATAATCATGGGCAGGAATGTGAAAAAGAAGCTGAAGAGGAACTCATGACACTGAGGTTTTGGAAAAATGCTATGCTGGTGAAACATTAGCAGCCTGGCCCAGTTTGGGATTTTAACTATTTGTTGCTGCCATTCCTGTGGTTATGCTGGTCCTACTCACGATTTTTATTTTCAGAAATGGCTATAACTATCACTGTTAGGTTTCCCCTGGTCTCATAAAATTCAAAATCAACAGTTAAGGTATCATCTTTATTTTGAAAAACATAACCAGTTTAAACCTATTTACAGCTATAAAAGTTACTTTTTTATGTAGGCATTTTTAAACTTACAGTTTACTGTGATGATAAAGATCACATTCTTGTCTTCTTTCCAGGTAAAACAATGAGCATACCAAAGGCATTTGATAAATTATTTATAATATCCTCCATAGGCAAGAAACCAACAAGAATAATGGGCTCCAGTTTTTTAGAAAAGTAAAGAAGTCATAGTGATGTTTTATGACTTACTTGTGGCACATGCCCTACAGATTAGTAACAACCAAGGAAGAAAATTGGCAGCCACATAACTACTTGCAGATTCTTGAACATACCAAGCCTGATGGCAGGCATGGTAATAAATCACTGAGTTAAGAACATTATTTCTTCAAATATTTCCAAGTGGAATTTTCCTCAGATACAATATATTTTTTTTTTCACAAAAAGAAATAGGTATGAAGAATAAAAGTTTGTCTGAGACAGTTTTATACATTTCTGTGCATTTTCAGATTATTTACATATTTATTCATTCAAAAGAGATAACGCATGCACACAGTAAAACAAATCATTAAGTACAAGGTGTATGCAATGAAGATATATCTCTGTCACATCCTTCCCTGGATTTTACATCTCTTCACAGAGTCAACTGGTTATGGGTTCTTGACGTATAGTTGACTTGTGTCTGTATGTGTATACATACATTTTTCCTTGTTCAAGAGACTTAAATATGTTCCAGTCTCAAATGAGAATTTTCAGCCTCTAAAAGAAGGCTGATCTTAAAATAATATCTGTTTTCTTTTCAAGGAAAACCACAAACTTAGAGCCATTATCAATCCTAACCAGTTATCTGTCTTTAAAGAGAAACACATTTGTTTCAGTCAAAGCCAGCTGTACTTATAAGGAACACATAAATATTTAAAGAAACAGAAAAAGCTGCAAAGTAGCAAGAGTAATATTGGCCGAACTTTCATAGTGCATCTCATGTACAGTATTAGATGCCTCTTGCAGAGTCATTCTGGAAAAGTTTTTATAGAAGTCTGTTTATGAAGTAATAAATTTAAAAATCAATAAATTTAATGGAAATACTGAATGTCCTTAACTGTATGTTAAAAAAGAAGTTGTTGTTAAAGTATTACAACATTCTTGTCAGGAGAGAATAAAGTGAAATAGAAAAATTACTTCATTTTTCACTTCCGGAAACCCTCCGTTTACTTGATTTTTTTTCCATTTTGTATCTAATATGAATCCACAGGCAAAATAGAGGATCTAGATAAGTCAAGGAAGAGGGTGTCATGTTTGCTTTTATCATCTATTTCTGAATATTTAGGAGTGATGATTTACTCGGTGGAAATAAAATAGCATTTTGGAAAATACAAAGCTTAGAAAAATCTTGTAAAAGAACAGTGAATTAATCGGAAATATCTTCAGCATTTAAGCAGTAAAACATTAATGCAGAATCACTGCATTAATCATTAAAGGATAAATGGATCTTAGTAAAATTTTAGTTCTATGCTCAGGGTTTGGCCATGATGGTTAAGTAAGAATTCCAGTTGCTTTATTTGGGGTATGTTTTCTTTGGTTAATTTTATATAATAAATTGTGAAAAATTATGAACATTAACTTTTGTTTTGACATGATTTCTGAATCTATTTTCTAAAATTGCAATTACCCAATTATAATTTATATTAAATTTATTAAATAACATTTCCCATTGTTTATAATGCTTTCTTTCACATATATCAAATATTTGATATATGCTGCATTCTTATATTGAATATTCTTTTGTGAGCCATTGTTACATAAGAATAATACAACCAGAACATTGTACTTTGCCTTAAAATGAGTTGTAATATGTGCAAAAGAGATAATATAGTTTCTTTCATTCAGTTCAGTTCAGTCATTAGGTCGTGTCCAACTCTTTACGACCCCATGGACCACAGCACGCCTGGCCTCCTTGTCCATCATCAACTCCCAGAGTTTACTCAAACTCATTTCCATTAAGTCAGTGATGCCATCCAACCATCTCATCCTCTGTCAATCCCTTCTCCTCCTGCCTTCAATCTTTCCCAGCATCAGGGTCTTTTCGAATGAATCAGTCTTTCACATCAGGTGACCAAATGATTAGAGTTTCAGCTTCAGCATCAGTCCTTCCAATGAATACTCAGGACTGATCTCCTTTAGGATGGACTGGTTGGACCTCCTTGCAGTCCAAATGACTGTCAAGAGTCTTCTTCAACACCACAGTTCAAAAGCATCAATTCTTCAGCACTCAGCTTTCTTTATAGTCCAACTCTCACATCCATACATGACTACTGGGAAAACAATAGCCTTGACTAGATGGACCTTTGTTGGCAAAGTAATGTCTCTGCTTTTTAATATGTTATCTAGGTTGGTCATAACTTTCCTTCCAAGGACTAAGCGTCTTTTAATTTCATGGCTGCAGTCACCATCTGCAGTGATTTTCGAACCCCCCAAAATAAAGTCTGACACTGTGTCCACTGTTTCCCCATCTATTTCCCATGAAGTGATGGGACCAGATGCCGTGATCTTAGTTTTCTGAATGTTGAGCTTTAAGCCAACTTTTTCACCAATAGTTAGAACATATCCAGTTCTAACTATTGGTTCCTGACCTGCATATAAGTTTCTCAAGAGGCAGGTCAGTTGGTCTCGCATTCCCATTTCTTGAAGAATTTTCCACAGTTTATTGTTTACCACACAGTCAAAGGCTTTGGCATAGTCAATAAAGCAGAAATAGATGTTTTTCTGGAACTCTCTTGCTTTTTTGTGATCCAGCAGATGTTGGCAATTTGATCTCTGGTTCCTCTGCCTTTCCTAAAACCACCTTGAATATCTGGAAGTTCACGGTTCACATATTGCTGAAGCCTGGCTTGGAGAATTTTGAGCATTACTTTACTAGCGTGTGAGATGAGCGCAATTGTGTGGTAGTTTGAGCATTCTTTGGCAATGACTTTCTTTGGGATTGGAATGAAAACTGACCTTTTCCAGTCCTGTGGCCACTGCTGAGTTTTCCAAATTTTCTGCTTTCACAGAATCATCTTCCAGGATTTGAAATAGCTGAACTGGAGTTCCACCACCTCCATCAACTTTGCTTATAGTGATGCTTCTAAGGCCCATTTGACTTCACATTCCAGGATGTCTGGCTCTAGGTGAGTGAGCACACCATCGTGATTATCTTGATTGTGAAGATCTTTTTTTGTACAGTTCTTCTCTGTGTTTTTGCCACCTCTTCTTAATATCTTCTGCTTCTCTTAGGTCCATACCATTTTTGTTTTATTGAGCCCAACTTTGCATGAAATGTTCCCTTGGCATTTCTAATTTTCTTGAAGAGATCTCTTGTCTTTCCCATTCTGTTGTTTGTCTCTATTTCCCTGCACTGATCACTGAGGAAGGCTTTCTTATCACTTCTTGCTATTCTTTGGAACTCTGCATGCAGATGCTTATACCTTTCCTTTTCTCCTTTTCTTTTCTTTTCTTTTCTTTTCACAGCTATTTGTAAGGCCTCCTCAGAGAGCCATTTTGCTTTTTTGCATTTCTTTCCATGGGGATGGTCTTGATTGCTGTCTCCTGTACAGTGTCACAAACCTCCGTCCATAATTCATCAGGCATTCTATCTATCAGATCCAGGCCCTTAAATCTATTTCTCACTTCTGCTGTATAATCATAAGGGATTTGATTTAGGTCATACCTGAATGGTCTAGCAGTTTTCCCTACTTTCTTCAATTTAAGTCTGAATTTGGCAATAAGGTGTTCATGATCTGAGCCACAGTCAGCTCCTGGTCTTGTTTTTGCTGACTGTATAGAGCTTCTCCATCTTTGCTGCAAAGAATATAATCAATCTGATTTTGGTGTTGACAATCTGGTGATATCCATGTGTAGAGTCTTCTCTTGTGTTGTTGGAAGAGGGTGTTTACTATGACCAGTGTATTTTCTTGGCAAAACTCTGTTAGTCTTTGCCCTGCTTCATTTCATATTCCAAGGCCAAATTTGCCTGTTACTCCAGGTGTTTCTTGACTTCCTACTTTTGCATTCCAGTCCCCTATAATGAAAAGGACATCTTTTTTGGGTGTTAGTTCTAAAAGGTCTTGTAGGTCTTCATAGATCCATTCAACTTTAGCTTCTTCAGCATTACTGGTTGGGGCATAGACTTGGATTACTGTGATATTGAGTGGTTTGCCTTGGAAACAAACAGAGATCATTCTGTCATTTTTGAGATTGCATCCAAGTACTGCATTTCAGACTCTTTTGTTGACCATGATGGCTACTCCATTTCTTCTGAGGGATTCCTGCCCACAGTAGTAGATATAATGGTCATCTGAGTTAAATTCACCCATTCCAGTCCATTTTAGTTTGCTGATTCCTAGAATGTCGATGTTCACTCTTGCCATCTCCTGTTTGAACACTTCCAATTTGCCTTGATTCATGGACTTGACAGTCCAGGTTCCTGTGCAATATTGCTCTTTACAGCATTGGACCTTGCTTCTATCACTAGTCACATCCACAGCTGGATATTGTTTTTGTTTTGGCTTCATCCCTTCATTCTTTCTGGAGTTATTTCTCCATTGATCTCCAGTAGCATATTGGGCACCTACTGACCTGGGGAGCTGGCATTTTTAGGCCTAAGTATAACATTTTTTGAGCTATTGTAGAAAGAGTATTATATTTTTAATCTTCATTTCCGCATGATTTTTGTTTGAGAATATCATATTGAGTGAACTATGTCAGAGAAACACCAACGTATGATATCATTTATGTGGAATCAAAACAACACAAATTCACCTTTAGTTCAGTCACTCAGTCCTGTCTGACTCCCTGCAACCCCATGGACTACAGCATGCCAGGTTTCCCTGTCCATCACCAACTCTTGGAGCTTGCTGAAACCTCTATCATCCCCTTCTCCTCCTGCCTTCAATCTTTCCCAGCATCAGGGTCTTTTCCAATGAATCAGTCCTTCGCATCAAGTGGCCAAAATATTGGAATTCAGCTTCAGCATCAGTCCTTCCAATGATTATTCAGGACTGATTTCCTTGAGGATTGATTGGGTGGATCTCCTTGCAGTCCAAGAGACTCTCAAGAGTCTTCTCAAACACCACAGTTCAAAAGCATCAATTCTTTGGTGCTCAGCTTTCTTTATAGTCTAACACTCACATCTATACATGACTACTGGAAAAACCATAACTGACTAGATGGACCTTTGTTGGCAATGTAATGTCTCTGCATTTTAATATGGTGTCTAGGTTGTCCAACACAACCTAGACAACAAATTAGGTCAACAAATCTAATTTGGTCACCACAAATTAATCTATGTACAAAACAGAAACAGACTTACAGATATAGAAAACTAAGTTATGCTTACTGAAGGGAAAGGAGAGGGGAGAGATAAATTAGGAATATGGGACTAAAAAACTAGTGTACATAAAATAGATGAACAATTTTGTTATTGTTGTTGTGTAGTGGCTAAACTGTGTCCAACTCTTTTGCATCCTCATGGACTGTAGCCCACCATGCTCCTCTGTCCATGGGATTTCCCAGGTAAGCATATTGGAGAGGGGTTGACATTTCCTTCTCCAGGGGACCTTCCCAACCCAGGCATCGAACCCAAGTCTCCTGCACTGGCAATCAGATTCTTTTACTGAGCCACCTGGGCAGACAGACGAGCGATAAAGATCTACCCTACAACTCAGTAAGCATGAACAATAAAGATATACTCCATAACACAGGAAACTGTACTTAATATCTTGTAATAACCTATGAAAGAATAATCTAAAAAATAAGTGTAACCAAATCATTTTGCTGTATAACTGAACTAACACAATACTGTTAATCAACCGTACTTCAAAAAACAAAGCAAAAAATAAGAAGTAGACATTCTGCAACCCAGAGAAGGGCACTCACAAGAGCCTGATAATGCTGACTGACACCTTGATCTCAGACTTTCAGCATCTAGAACTGTGAGAAATAAATTCCTGCTGTTTATAAGTTACCCAGTCTGTGATACTTTGTTTTAGCTGCCCTAAATTGCTAAGACAACAATTATGTTATCTGTAAGCAGGTACAATTTTACTTCTTTCTCTTTCAACTGTTTGCTGTTTATTTCCATTTCTTGCCTTTTAAAATAGCTAGAACTAGCAGTGCTGTGTTAGTTAGGGGTGGTAAGAATGAGATCTGTCTTTGCCTGTTCTCAGCCTCTAGAAATGCTGATTACATTATGCTAGTTGACAAAGGTGTTGACTTTTTGCATACTTTTATTGCTTTTTCTACCAATTGTTGACAGAAATGTTGAACTCTCCAAATATAATTGTGCATTTACCGGTTTCTTCCTTCAATTCTATTGGTTTTGCTTTATATATTTTACAGTATTTTGGTTTTTTTTTGGTTTTTTTTTTGGTGCAAACTTGTTTAAACTGTTATGTCTTGCTTGTGGATTGACATTTTTTTATTAAATAATATCCTCCCTACTTCTGGTAATTTTCTGTGCTCTGAAGTCTGCTTTATCTAGTATTAATATAGTTATTCCTGCTTTCTTTTGATTCGTGATTACACAATAGCTCTTTTCCCTATCTTTTTACTTTAGTTTACCTATAAGTTCTTTTTATACTGTATCTATTTAAGCTGTGTTTTTAAAACTGTCTTGTTATTTATCTATTTTGATCATTTACATTTATTGTAATTATTGACATGTTAGACCTTAA
>SJYQ01001194.1:2027789-2051733 GCA_006410935.1 Redunca redunca
ACTCTGTGTATAATGTTACATATAGACAATAAAGTCTATTGGTTTTGTCATTTTCTCAGTTTGTGAGGTGTACAAAGTATCTTTGTCTTTGTGTCCCTTTTTCCTACCTATTTATAACATAATTGTCTTAAGTAATTATTTTGTCTTTGGAATATGTCTTAAATATTGCATGTACTTAGAACTGCATCAGATCATACTCCAATTTTTGCATCAATTGAAAAACATAATTTAGGAAATTTATGAAGAGAAGCAAAGTCTTCATTTACCTATAATTTTCCTTACTGTGTGATTTCTTCCTGATTTTCCATGGACTCTTCTTTTATCATTCCTTTTCTGTTTAGAGAATTTACTTTAGTCATTCTTTTAGTTTAGATTTGTTTGGAAAAAATTTCTTAATATTCCCTTATTTTGAGTTCCCCCTTATTCTTAATGAATATAAGATTATAAAATGAAGTTCTTTTCTTTAGCACTTGCAAAGTATTTGTGCCACTTACCCCTAATCTCTGATTTATGATGAGAAATCTGTTATCATTGAATTGGTTTCTCTTATAAGTAAGATTTTTTTTTTTTTGCTTCCTTTTTTGTTTGTCTTTACTTTTCAAAGTACAACTGTGTTATAGTATAGATTTCTTTTGGTTCATTCTATTTGAGGGTTCTTCAGTTTCTTGAATTTGTAAGTTTATATGTTTAATCAAATTTGGGGTCTCTTTCACTTCTCTGTCCAATTTCCAGTGACATAAACATTAAAAATTGTAATAGTCCTACAGTATCCTGAGGTTCCACTTCTATATTTTTCAATCTATTTTGTCTCTGTTGTTCAGATTGCATGATTTCTATTGTTTTGGCTTCCAGTTCACTAATTCTTTCCCTTCTTCTCTTCATCCTTCTATTGAGAACATTAGTTAAGTAATTTTATTTTGGTTACTATATATTTTGCTATAAAGTTTCTGTTTTGTTTTTATTTATATTTTCTATTTCTTTTCTGAGACATTTCACTTTCCCCTTTACTGCAAGTGTGTTTGCTATTCAAATATCTTTATGATGGCTGCCTTCAATTATTGTAAAATAACTCCTATACCACTGTCACCTTGATGTGGGCATCTATTGATATTTTTGAGTCAGTTGTAGATGTTCCTGGTCTTGGTATGATGTGTGATTGTTTATACTGAGGCTTAAAACTTTATGACACCATGGTGATAAACCCTGGATCTGATGAAAAGCTTCTATTTTAGCTAACTTTGTCTGACGTGACTCCACCAGGAGGAGGGGATCTCTTCTCTGTCACTACCAGGTAGGGTCAGAAGTTCAGGTTCCACCATTAGGAACAGAAGATCAGGTTCCCCATTCAGCCTTTGCTGATATGAAAGGGAAAGTGCTTATCCTTCTGTGAAATGTGAGATTTCTGGCTCCCCACCAGACTTCCCTTGATACTTTCCAGGCTAAAAGGCATAGAAATGCCTCGTTACTACTCTCCATGTAGCCACCAGCTACATCATTGGTTGGGGGGATGAAGGTGGTGCTCCTTACATGGCAGTGGTGAAGGTCCTGGGCTGAGAGGTCACAAGAGTCCTGACTCTTCTGGATTTCCTTCTACATTATCCCAGCAGAAAGAGGGAGGGATGACTTACTACTACTGAATGGAAGTGAAAGTCCTGATGCCCCCATGGTCCCTAATGACACCATTTATTGGGGGACAAATGATCTTATTAATGCCTAATGGGGTAAAAGTTCTGGCACCCTACTTAGCCATCTCTGATACCACCTAGGTGATCAAGGTGAAGTGGATGGGGTCACCTCTTTGCAGTCTGGCAAAGATGGAAATCTAGGCTGACTGTATTGCCTTTGTTGACATGAATGTGGATGGGGCCACATTTTATTTTTCCTGTGGTGTTAGGTTGAATAAGGTTATTGTCTAAAATTTTATGTTGCCTCTTTATTTCCTTTGGTTGAGAGAATAGTTTTTGTTGAAATTAAAAAAAATTATTCATCTGTCCTGCTTTTATTGATGTATCTGGGTTGTAGGCTTCTTTAGCTCCAAGTGGGATATAGATGAGGCAAAAAAAATTAAAAAAAAAACAACACAAGGAGCTCAGTCCTAGTTGGTATGCAATCTCTGCTCCACTTTTCAGAGTTTTCTTATGTTTGTTTTATACACTATGTTCAAGATGTTTAGTTGTATTTAGCAGGAGAAATAGGAAAGTATGTCTATTTCATCTTCCCAAAACCAGATGTCTGAAACTTTTTAAGACTTTTTAAAATCCATAAAGTATAACAGTTTAATATATATATTTTTTATCATTAGGAGAAAGCTAAATACATATTTTGGTAGTGTAGCAATCCAGTATTACTTATGATAACAAGTCTGTCACAGAATTACCTAATCACCAATGAAATAATCACAGATCTCATTCAGAAATGTCCAATTTCAATCTGGAAATGAGCTAACAAAAAATTGACTTCAAGTCCACCATAGAAAGGGTCCAAGGTCTGGAAAGTATGCTGATTAAAGAATCTCATGGGGGTATCATTTATTTTTCTCTATTTTAAAATTGCACTAACATCCCTAGCCTGATCCAATATGATTTCATTTGGGAGGAGTACAACTGCAAAGATAAAATCCCCAGAGTTTTAAATTTGTTAGTATGTTTTACATTATTGTTCTTTTACTTAGTTTTTTTTGTTTTTCTTTCTGTGTCCCACTTGGGCTGCTGTGAGAGCGAAGACTTGCTCAATGTTCCTTGGCTTATGCCCTCTGTTTGGTGAAACAGTACTTTTTTTTTTTTTTTTTTTAGCAACAGCTTGTTGGAGAGAAGCATGATACCTGTGAAGACCTCTCTCATTATTATTTAGCACATGGATGTGGGCTTGTGGCCTGGGGGGTGTGTACACTGGGGCCAGGGGAGCCAGTGGAAAGCACTGCCTGGGGATGTATGTGTCTGGAAGGTCTTTCTCTCTGCTTAGAAATCAGTACTCAACCATGAGCCTGTGCAGATGGCCACTGAAAGGGCCACACCTAACTCTATTCAGGTAGTTCCATGTCATCAGCTGTGGAACAACATTATTACCTCATTTCCTGTTTTTTCCTACCCATTTCCATTTACTAACTAAAGAAAACTGTATTTCAGTAATAAAGTATTCCACCCTTAACTAGATAGAAGAATGGAATTCAATCATTTCTTTAGGAAAAAAATATGTAGTTCAAGATAAATTCAATCTTGGAATGCTCAGACAGGTCAGAATATGAAATATTTTGAGACTGAGAGGCATTCACAACTCACACGAACACACACACACACACACACTTTAGTCTGTCACATCACATATATTCAACAACATCCCATAGGCAACCTTTCAAATAATTTTTAGAGGCATCCTCCTAGAAATTGTTAACCATTGCCTGTGCTAATTTTCCTTCTTGCTCAAAGCATCAAATGTTTATTTAAATTACAGCCACTTTGAAATGAACAGCAGATTTTCAAAACAGTGAACTCTTGAAGTTCTTTTCCATATGCTCAGTATACTTTTGGGAATCATTGGTATTTAAATTGTCCCCATTGAGAAATCAGTTCCTATGGAGGTAAACATAGGAAAATTATTTATATCCCTTTACCATATATCTGTGCTGCTAAGAACAACAATAGAAAACAGAACAAATCACAATATTTATATATTTGATGCAAGTCATTACTTTAAGCTGTATTGACATCTAAGTAGTATGCCCCAGTTTCCAGCCACATAAGAAGACCAGATATTACTTTTGAGTGAAGTTTACTTTCAGAAGTACCAGCAGAGAGGAAGGACATGTAATTTGGACTTTGTTTTAGATTTTAAGATAACTCCATACGTATTTTAGAAAAGCCACATATGGAAGATACGTCTATCAAGATAGAAATGTGTAAGTTATGATTAATAGCTTTTCAAAACTACTCATGTAAGAACTGAGAGGAAAAAAGGGACTAATTGTAAACAACTTTTTCCCTTTCCCCAAACTCTAACTGTATGCCTGATTAATGGGTCTTTGAAAGTGAGGACTCATTCTGAGCATCAAGACTCAGCATACACAAGACTTCACCCTCTAGGAGTTTTTATTCAGATTAGATTTCATACACTCAACTTTGCAATAATTGCTGGAGTCAGGCACCTAGATTTTCTCTTGTGTGGATACTGAAATTGTTGATTAGAGTATAACCTGAAATAGAGAAATTATTAGAGAGAAATGAGTATCTGTTCTTTCAGCAGGCATTTTGCAAAACAGAACACATGATCAGCTATGCTAATTGTTAATAAAGTACATAGCTAGATAGCAAAAGAGACACAGATGTATAGAACGGACTTTTGGACTGAGGGAGAGGGAAAGGGAAAGGGTGGGATGATTTGGGACAATGGCACTGAAACATGTATACTATCAGGTAAGAAATGAATCACCAGTCTATGTTAGATACAGGATACAGGATGCTTGGGGCTGGTGCACGGGGATGATCCAGAGAAATGATACAGGGTGGGAGGTGGGAGGGGGGTTCAGGATTGGGAACTCATGTACACCCGTGGTGGATTCATGTCAATGTATGGCAAAACCTGTATACAGTATTGTAAAGTAAAATAAAGTGAAAATAAAAATTAAAAAAGAAAAAGTACATAGCTAGGCTGAACTGGTGTTACTACTGGTTTCTTCATACAACTGATGAGATTTTAACATCCAATTTTAAAAATATTTCTTTACTCCTAGAAAGGAAAATGGAAATATGCTCTCCTTATGCATAAAGGTGACAAATGCCTTGCCCACCAAAGATTCAAATTCAATTCCTATCTAACTTGTGTCTTGAGAGGAAATGGCAGAAAGAAATGAAAGGCCTAAATCAACCCCAAAAATCCAGTCCCGTTATATAGCACATTGCAGCAAATTTCTGTTTATATGCCTTAAAATAATTTCTCAGTCTGTAAAACTTAGTAATATGTTAATAAATAAATGTCAGTCAATTTGTAAGTTATGGAAGATAATAAAAATAGCTTAGTAATGTCATCATAAAACTTTCCATTTTCAAAAGTGCTTTTATATGTATAATCTCTTTTGTTCCTTATAATAGCCTACTAGAGAGACAAGGAAAATGTCATTTTGCTCATCTTTCAAAGGAAATTAATATTCACAAGGTGATCGACACAAATAAGAAAACAGAATCAGTCTGGTAACCAGGCTTTCTGTTTCCTACTGGTAGTATTTTAATTGACAGGTTACTTCTCCTCAATTCCAAAATAAAACTGTTTAAGGCTAAGTTCCCTAGAAGCAGAATATTAAAAAAAAAATTATTTTGCAGATGACTTCATGAGGGTGTATTCTCAGGAGAATCTTCTAGGGTGATGAGGAAAGCAGAGTAGAGCAGGGGAAGAAGCAAGGAAAAGATAGGGGCTCAGGAGAAGTCTAGCCTCAGCCTGATCCTGAGCTTTTGTGTGAATTGTACCTGAGGTTTCCCACTAAAAGTCTTCCCTGGTGGCACAGTGGTAAATCATCTGCCTGCAATGCAGGAGATGTGGCAGGACCCGTGGGTTTAATCCCTGGGACAGGAAGATCCATTGGAGAAGAAAATGGCAACCCACCCCAGTAGTCTTGCCTGGGAAAGGCCATGGATAGACAAGCATGGCAGGCTATGGTCCTTAGGGTCTAATATCTGGCATTAAAGTTTGTTTGCTAATACAAATTTGTCAGTAAGGAAGGGAACTTGATGTGAAGATGTTTTTAAGGAAAGAAAATGTAAATAAGTTGTTCAGTCACTAATCCCATGTCTCTTTGCAACCCCATGGACTGCAGCACACCAGGCTTCCTTCTCCTTCACTATCTCCCAGAGTAGGCTCAAACTCATGTCCATTGAGTCAGTGATGCCATCCAACCACTTCAACCTCTGTTTCCCTATTCTCCTACTGCCTTCAATCTTTCCCAGCATTGGGGTCTTTTCCAATGAGTCAGCTCTTCACATCAGGTAGCCAAAGTATTGGAGCTTCAGCTTTAACATAAGTCTTTCCAATGAATACTCAGAGTTGATCTCCTTTAAAATCGACTGATTTGATCTCCATGTTGTCCAAGGGACTCTCAAGAGTATTCTCCAGCACCACAGTTTGAAAGCATCAATTCTTTGGTGCTCAGCCTTCTTCATGGTCTAACTCTCATATAAACACATGACTATTGAAAAAACCATAGCTTTGACTATACAGATCTTTTATGGAAAATGGATGCTATGCTTTTTAATGCACTGTCTAGGTTTGTTGTAGCTTGGCTTCCAAGGAACAAGCATAGATAAACTCGATTGAAAATAATTGGGTATTCCCAAGTGGCTCCCCTGGCTCCCTAGGTAAAGAATCCACCTGCCAAGCTGGAGATATGGGTTTGATTCCTGGATTGGGAAGATCCCTGGAGAAGGAAATGGCATCTCTCTCTAATATCCTTGCCTAGAAAATTCCCATGGACAGAGGAGCCTGGTGGACTATAGTCAATAGGGTCACAGAGATCCAGACATGACTTAGCAACTGAGAATACATACATTTCCCACTGAAAGGTAAGAGAGCTGTTGTACTGCTTTCTCCCATCAAGCATTCACTAGCTGCGGATATCCAGGAGAGTGGGATGTGTTGGGGTGGGGCACGTCTCCCAGGCATAGCCATGGGTGATGACTCCCAAACTAAACTAAGGACCATGCTCTGAAGAGGTGTGCATGTGAGAAGCAACAGATGGAGAGGGAGCACCAGACCACTGAAGCACACAAGAGAATCTGCTACACAAAACCAGTTACAATTATTCTTTGAGAATTATTTCATTTTTCCATTCGTCTTGTGAATCATTTGAAACAGACACTAAAGTAGAGAGAAAAGCATAATGAACTCCTATGTACTTATACCCACATACGTAATGATCAACATTTGGCTTATATTATTTTTTCTGTGAACATTGTTTTGAAATATAGTGCCTGTTATTCTGTGTCCAGGACACCAATGTATATAGCATAGTTTAAATAATTATTTTTGACTGGAATATTATTAAGGAACAATTTAGTGTGCTATATTGGAACTAGGATATATGATGTATGTGTTTCAGTCTTGGTTCTGCAAAGTTAGGGAATTGGACAGATTACCCGCGATGATTCTTTGTAGCTCAAACACTTGATAGTTTCCTAACCAAAGGTAGAATAGAATAAATTGCTTATATCCTCAGATGCATTCAGAAGGGTTGCATTAGTCCTCTGCTGACTCTTGAACCCAAGACAAACTCCCACGTATAACTTGTGCAGAGTGGACTTCTGCAGACCACCACAGGAACACACGCCAGTTGGAGCAAAAGGGAAGGGGGCTCTTAGCAGATTCCTGTTGTTTGTAGGATGAAGTCCACACTCTTCAGTGGGATGTGAGGGTCTACACAACTCCACCACTGCATCTCTTTTCTGCTTGTCCTTCCTTAAGTCTCCCACATCTGTGCTGTGTGCCTGGCATGCTAAACTGCTACTCCTAAGCCAACATGCCCTTTGGTGTGACTCTGGGCCTTTCAACTTGCTATTTCTCTGCCTATACTCAGAGTCTCCACATTTCTGTGTGGAAAAACTAGTGAGAGTGCAAAATATCATCTACCCTCAGAAATATTTTTTACCTCCATTATTTCCTCTTTCTATACCTTCTTTTTCCTTCTTTTCCTCTTCCTTCTACTCTCACCCCATCGTTTACTAGGCAAAAAGTGGTTTCTTTATATCCAGTTAATAATCTACCTGCCTGGATATATCTAGGCAGTGCCTCATTGCCTTGTTTACATTTGCGTGAATCGGAAACCTGAAAAATGGTGGCCAATAAATTATTGTTAAAAATGAACAAGTGAACATAGCTCCTACCTTTGATTTCCTTAACATTTAAAACATGTTTACTGTGTATTTTTTGGTGATTATTTGCTTCCATGGCTGGGTTTTTTTTTTTTTTTTTTTTGTGATGAGTAATTTTATGTTTCAACTTTACCGGGCTAAGGGATGTACAGATACCTGGTAAACATTATTTCTGGGTGTGTCTGTGAAGATGTTTATAGAAGAAATTAGCATTTGAAACCATAGACTGAGTGCAGAAGACCATGCTTACCAATGTAGGTGGGCATCATCCAGTCCATTGAGAACTGGCTTAGGCTAAGCCGTAGGCTATTGAACTCAGGTTGAATTACACCACCAGCTTTCCTGCTTCTTCAGTTTACAAATGGAACATTGACAGAAAAATTAATGTCTCAGTCTCCACAATCACATGAGCCAATGCTCATAATAAAGTTTCTGTTGCATTTGATCCCTGAATAAAGTGGGGGTTAGGAGCACGAATCTGCACAGTGGAAAATCCACATGTAGCTTTACAGATGGCCCTCCGATTACACAATTTTGTATCCACAGGTTCAGCCAACCACGGGTCATGTAGTACGAAAGTATAGATTTATTTTTTAAAATTTGCTCACAAGTAAAGCTGCATTAATTCAGCGTTACTCAAGGACCACCTGTATATCACATTAGTTCCATGTCTATGAAGAATCCTAATATACCTATTGTCTTAATTTGTGTTTTCCAGAAATGGATAAGGATTCTAGAACAAGTAGCTTATTTGTGGCATGATAGCAGGAAAGATGAATGGGGAAGTGGAGACATGAGATAGGAAAGGAAAAACCAACATTGTGGGCAGTTAGAGCTTCAATCTGGTGAGGAACTATGGAGTCCGTAGAACATGGATTACCGTGCCATCCCATCTGCACTGATTGGTTTGGGACTGCTTCTGAGAAGCAGTAATTTCTAGCATGTTGGCCTACTGCACATGGGTGGAGCAGGATTTGATGGCCAGGAAAAGCCCTCTGATAAAGAGATTCAGGTGCTGGCTGCTAGAAGTTAGTCAAGCATGGAGGAAAACAGTAGCACCAAGGGCATCAGGTGTGACAGTGAGAGCGTCTGTTTTACTTATGCACTGGGGGAGTTGCTGGATTTTAATCAGGATCTATTTTGCTTTTGTCTTATGCTTATGCTTTTCTTATGTCTTATGCTGTCATACTACAGAGCACCAAAATAAATGCTGTAAAATGAATGAATAAATTGATAAGTGAATGGTATGATGAACAGCTCTACTAAGTTACAAACATGGTAAATCTCACCAAGTTTCAGGATCCAGTGAGGAAACCTCAGACCAACAACACTGTCCTGAAATATAAGTTACTCTCCCATTCTGATAGATTTTAAGACCCTCAAGCTGAGTCCTTTCCAGTGCATATGTACCACTCAAATGCCACCCCTGCTGTTTGTGGTAAATCTACTCTCCAACTGTGGCTTGTTAGCTGAAACCATAAAACATAATCATAAGCGACCTTGATATTGGTACCCTAACGCATTCCAAAATTTTTTCCAAGCCCACTTTCCATTATGTTGCCAATGTGTGGTTATTTTGCGTGGAATGCAATCCATATGGCTCATTTACATTTACCTCTCTGAATACTGCTTTATAAAACAAGTTAATGTCCTGAGGAGCATTTTCAAAGATATTTTAATTTGAATAAATTTCTCTTTGCCTTGGCGATAACTTGACCCAGAAAAATGAAGTTGATTTTGTGGATTTTGAGTATCAGAAAGTTTTAGGACTGAGCTAGGTATGCGTTTAACACAACCCAGATTTTGCCATCAGTGCTATATAAGGCAATGGGGAGCTTTGCTCACAGTTACTATATTTGGAGAATGAGTGTGATTCTAATGATTTGGTGTTAAAAGTTTTTGACTAGGAAAAAATGCGTTGTAGCAAATCTTTTACTTTAAATGAAAGATATGTGAGTTTGGTTTCTTTGAGATATTTGGTATAAAATGATTTTTTAGCACATGCTGAAAATATTAAACAAAACTGTCCATGGATCTTGAAAAAGTAGACAGCAAAACAAAAAGCTTGCCTTCAATTTTATGTCTTATGTTGAATTTTATTAGCATATATACCTTCAGAAACATATAAAAGGTGTTTTTGTACATGCTCACATGCATACACATACATATATACAGGGGAGAAACTTGTATTTGATTTTACTTGTGAATATAATATGGTTGCTGTAGGCAAAGATATACTGTTGTATTGTGAAGCTGATACGCTTAGTAACAAACACCATGTGCATGCTCAGTCACTTTAGTTGTATCTGGCTTTTCTCAACCCCATGGACTGTAGCCCACCAGGCTCCTCTGTGCATGGGATTTTCCAGGCAAGAATGCTGGAGTGGGTAGCCCTTTCTTCCTCCAGGAGATCTTCCCAACCCAGGGACTGAACCCGTGTCCTGCATCTCTTGACTTGTAAGCAAACTCTTTACCACTGAGCCACCAGGGAAGCCCTAGTAACATCACAGTAACACACCTCTTTTATTTGTCTGAAATCTGTGAGAGTTGAAGATTTTATGTTAACATTTATCTCTTACCACTTTCTTATGAAAAAAGTTTCAAATATATAGAAAACCTAAATTTATAGTGAATGCCATATGGCCATCACCTAGATCATAGCATTAACATTTGACTGTACTTGATTTATGGAGAAGGCAATGGCACCCCACTCCAGTACTCTTGCATGGAACATCCCATGGGTGGAGGAGCCTGGTGGGCTGCAGTCCATGGGGTAGCTTAAGAGTCGGACACGACTGAGTGACTTCACTTTCACTTTTCACTTTCATGCATTGGGGAAGGAAATGGCAACCCACTCCAGTGTTCTTGCCTGGAGAATCCCAGGGATGAGGGAGCCTGGTGGGCTGCCGTCTCTGGGGTCTCACAGAGTTGGACAAGACTGAAGTGACTTAGCAGCAGTACTTGATTTATCACATAACTACACATCTCTAACCTTTCCTTTAATCTTCAAGTTTTTAATGATTCATTTAAACAAAAATTGCAAATCTCAGTACTTCTTAAATACTTCAACAAGATAGGTTTCATGATAGATTACCTTTGAATGTTGTAGAAGATTAATAATGAATATAATTTTAATACTATTGCATTTTATTGCCTTTCATAGTTTGCAAAATAAAATAAACATTTTATGAAACTCACAATAAACATTTTAAGTTCCTATTTTTAGAAAAGAATGGAAAAGAATATAGCATTTGTCATAGTTTAGAAAACTAATATGTAATAGGTCCTATAGATCACAAAGGTGTGTCTCATGCCTCCCAATCCAATCTGTTGCCAAATATACTATGTTAGTTACTTAGTTGTTTCTGACTCTTTGCGACCTCATGGACTGTAGCCCACCAGGCTCTTCTGTCAAGGAATTCTCCAGGCAAGAATACTGGAGTGGTTACGAATTCCTTTCTCCAGGGGAATCTTCCTGACCCAGGGATCAAACTTGGGTCTTTTGCATTGCAGTCAGATTCTTTACCATCTGAGCCACCAGGGAAGCCCAAAATTGAGGTATTTATGCTAGAGATACATGGGCAATTTTGTTTAAATATGTGGATATTCTTAGACAATACTATGATTTTTTTAATATTCACTTAAAAAATTAAGATTCACTAATTCTTTCTAAGATTTCTTAAGGTTTTTTTCTTTTGTTTCTTTTTCCAAGAACTTCCATTACCCATTCTTTTAGAGCAGGTCTTCTGGTGACAAACTCTCTTTGTGTTCCTTCATCTGAGAATTTCTTGATGAAACATCCTTCATTCCTGAAGGATATTTTGCTAGATGTGGAAATCTGTGTTAACAGTTCTTTTAGCACTGGAAATGTAGTGTCACTTTCTTCTTGCCTCTTTTGTTTCTGATTAGAAACTTGTTTTCATCCTAATTATTTTTCTACTTCTGAATTGCAATTCCATACTCTTTCTTTTCTTATTCTAGGACAATAAAGCCATGGATATTTGGTCTTTTGTTTTAGTTCTATGAGTCCCTGAAGCTCTATTTATCTTTTCTGCTCTATTTTCTGTTGTTCAAATTGGATAAATTCTATTGTTCTACTATCAAGTTCATTGATTTTCTCCTGTCCCTCCATTCTGCTATTGAGCCCATTCTTTTTTTTTTAATTTAAGAATTTTCTTTCTAAAATTTCAATTTCTTTTTTTGTATTTTCATTTTTTGCTAAGATTTTTCTATTAGTTTATTTCTTTCAAATGTTTCCTTAGTTGCACATGGAAGCATTTTTATGATGGATACTTTAAAATCTTTTCTAGTTAATTCTAATGTTTGTATCATCGCAGTTTTGTTATACCAAAAACCAAGATGATACAAACATCTTTTCTATTATCTTTTCACATTCAAGTTGATATTTTTCTGGTCTTGGTATGTTGAGTGATATATATATACATATATAAAATCAGACAGGAGATTTTGGATTTTATTAAATATCTCACATTACATTGGAGGGAAAGAGTATACTGTCTTGTTACTTCCAAGGGGGTAGTAATTGATTTCCCTGCCTTGGGCTCTGTTGGTACCCCAGTGGGTGAGGAGGCCTCATTACAGCTGAGCTTTGATGAGAGTTCAGGCTCTCTGTTAGGTTTCTAATGACACCACTTTTATTGCAAAGGGAAATTCCTGGTTATTATACCCCATATATCTTCCTCTAACTCTGTGGTCAGGGAGAACTTACTCTTACTGAAAGGTAAGCAAAGTTCCTATTTCTTACTTGGCTGCCTCTGACATTCTCCTTGCAGGAGGGAGAGAAAGTACTACCTTGTTACTTCTGGATGGAGGTAGATGGCTCCCCTCTGAGGTCTGTACTGACACTGCCAGTGGGGAGTCCTCATTATTCCCCAGTGGAAATTAAAATCCCACCTTCTCATGTCTGTTTTCTTTGATATTACACCTCTGACATCAGCTTGGTGGGAGGGAAGTATTTCGTTTTACAATCAGGGCAATGGTGAAACTTGAATCTCCTTATTTGGCCTTTGCTGACATGGAAATATAACCACATCTCTGTGTTATTTCATTAGAGTACAGCAGTTACAGTCTAAAAGTTTTCTATCTTACTAGAATGCCCTTTTCCTGGGCCGATGTCTAAAAGAGCCGGCTTTCCTGAGGCTAACATTATTATTAATTTTTTTTTTTCTGAACCATTGGTTGGCATTTTCATGTTACTTGCTTCCTCAGTGCCCAATCTCTCTCTAAACGAAAATCCCTGGAATACACCACTGTGTCTTTTCTTGGATGCTGGGTATCCTAGCTAGTCTGCCTTCAGAGTGTTCTTAATGGCCCCCAGTCCAGTGCTCTTGCCTGGCAAATCCCATGGACGGAGAAGCCTGGTAGGCTACAGTCCATGGGGTTGCTAAGAGTCGGACACAACTGAGTGACTTTCCTTTCACTTTTCACTTTCATGCATTGGAGAAGGAAATGGCAACCCACTCCAGTGTTCTTGCCTGGAGAATCCCAGGGACAGGGGAGCCTGGTGGGCTTCCGTCTATGGGGTCACACAGAGTCGGACATGACTGAAGTGACTTAGCAGCAGCAGCATGTTTGTCTCACTTATAGTGTCATTGGTATTTAGCTATACTTAGCAGGGAAAATAAGATGTCTACCACACTTTACTGGAACTCAAGTTTGTTTTAAGAGAAGCATAGAAAGAAAAAAAAAAAGGAAAAAGTATCTTCTAAAGAGACCAGGCAGATCACCTTTGTTAATCTTAATCAAATTTGTAAAACTTGTGCATAAAATGGTTAGAAAAGACAGATGGAAGAGAAAGCTATAAATAATAATTAGAAATCGACTGGGCTTCATGTCTAGTGTCTTTTAAGAAAAGTAACCAATATGAACAGATTTGTTTTAGTATATGTATATCTTAAGGAAAATGACATAAACCAGAATATGTCAATATAAAACTAAATATAAATATTACTTTCTAGTATTTTTTAGAAGGGGTAATGTTACGCTTAGAGATATATATCTTTCTTGAGCTCAGCGTATCTTAGGAACAAGTCATAAATACACTGATTTCTTTAGAAGCAAATGTATTCTATCATAGAGCTGCACATTTTCCCCATTCTCTAAAATCTCTTGGGCATTTTTGGTCATAAATAATGTCAACTATTCAAATAACATTGTTTTGTTGTCATATCTACAATATTTTAGTATCAGTGGATTTTGTTGGTCAGAAGGCCCATTCTCTTTTAATTTTGATAGATATATCCTAAAAAGTTGTCCCAGTTTATGCTTCCATTAATAGTATATGGAAGTGTCTCTCCCACAACTCCAGCTGTCATTATCAGTAAACATAATCTATTTTTAAGTTATTATATATATGTATATTCATAAAATGGCTGAAAATCATATATTATTGCAATTTTTAAACTTGTATTTAATTAAGGTTTAGTCTGCATTTTTTTCAATGTTTTACCACTTGTAGCTATTCATCTGCAAACTTCTTATTGAACCGTTTTTAAATTGAGCTCTTCATCTTATTTATTCTCAGGAACTCTTTTTCATAAGAGACTGTCTTTTCTTTTGATTTTATTTATGACATTTTTGTTAAATAGAATGTTAGCTTTTATATTCCTAGTCATATGTGAAGGTCTCATACTTCATAGCTTTTGGGTTTTATTGATTTTCTTCAAATGTCTGAGATTTTGATTGAAATCATACTGAATCTTTAGGTCAATTTGCAGACATGACATCTTCCAGTAATGAATTTTGTACATTATGTATCTTTGCATTTTAAACATTTTATTTATTTCCTCTCAATCATAAGTCATAAATTTTAGTGTAGTGATATTATACATCTTTCCTCAGATTTATTCCAATGAACAGGGTTTTACAAGATATTGTAAATGTTATTTTTTAAATGTAGTTTTTGAATAACTTTTTCCTGCACATAGAAATAGGATTGAATTTTGCTTGCTGACCTTGCACTCAGGTTTTTATGGAATTCACTTATTAATCTGCATATTCTGCTTTCACAGCTTTTGTGTTTTCTGTGTTTAAAAACATACCAAGTGCAAATATTACTGATCTTATTTCCTCTTCAGTCTTCATATCTTTCATTTTCTTATTGCACTGCAAGTCTGCAGTGCAATGTCAATGGAAGCGTTGATGTGGTACATCCCAACCTTTCCTGATTCCACGGAGAATGTGTTCAATAACTTACCAATAAGTATAATGTATGCTGCAGTGCATTTCACTTGTAGATATTCTTTATCAGATAATGAACAGTCCCTTTTTTTTAGTTGATATGAGTTTTTATCATAAATGGATATTGTCTTTTGTCAATTCCACATCTGCATTTCTGAAAAAAATATATTTTTCCTTTGTTGTGTGTGTTAATGTGTCAAATTGCATTGATTTATTTTCATATGTTAGATCATCTTTGCATTCATGGAATAATAATCATTCTTACTGGTGATTTTTTTTTAGTGTTTGGGTATCTCAGTTATATCAACTTCAGAGATGATTTGTAAGTGTTTATTCTTTTTCCAAAGCTTCCAGAGGAAGCTTTCATTACCAAAGACTTGGGATTTTCTTTTTAGAACAGATTTAGATAATGAACTGAATTCTTTAATATGTATGTGTCCTTTAATATGTTTTTCCTTGTCTTGGCTATAGGAAATTTTATTTTTCAAGGAATTTATCCATTTTGCCTAAATGTTCATATGGATTTCCATACAGTTTTTCATTATATTCCATTGTGGGCATTTTTTTTTGTAGTCAATAAGATCTCTAGTGATTTGTTTTTTAATAGAAAGCATATTTTTGTGCATTAATGCAGTCTTGATAGATGTCACAGATAGAATTATTACTACATTATAAAGTAAACTTTCCTTTGTGATTCTTGTCTTAGCTGTGTGAACTTCAGTAAGCTTCCTAACAATAAATATTACAATAGCCATTCATAATGGGAGTCTCTTTTACAGGCTATAATTAAATTTTAATATAATCTATTGCTCATTGTATAACATGATACTATGAAATAAATAGGACCATTTGAAATAAATGCCTATTTAATCAGTATTTCTTTCTCATTTGACAATTGTTTTGCTTCCACAAACATGCATAGGTAATGCTTTGTTCATCTATTGAGTAACTTCATGGAAAAATACAATTTTCGTTTGTTTTTCTAAATGAAATTTATTAAACTTTGATAAGGCTTTAAAGTACATTTAACTGTAGAAACTATCAGCTTTGCAGAGTTTCTACTTATTGCCCATTGTTCTTTTTAAAAGAATTTTCTTTCATCCTTCTGGCCATTAAACCATGACAGACATATCTTCTATGAATTTAGTGAGCTTTATTTATTATAAAGACACCTTATAACAAGCCTTTTAGGATAAGCCAAAGACTTCTGCAACCAAATTCCTAATCAGTCAAGCTATTATTTAAAAGTTGCTATAGTGTTTGTATTTTTCTGAATCTGAGTGAGAAAAAAGAAATGTTGGGTATTATACTTTTTTCCGATGATCTTTATTATTATTATTATCAGCTATATTCCCTGTGTTGTACAACACATCTTTTAGCTTATTTATTTTATATATTGTATAAAATGATGGTCTATATTATTATACTGATGAAAAATCTGATATCTAAAACAGCTAGAAGATAATGATGTTGTTGTTCAGTTGCTAAATCATGTCTGACTCTTTGTGACCCCGTAGACTGCAGCACACCAGGCTTCTCTGTCCTTCACTATCTCCCGGAATTTGCTCAAATTCATGTTCACTGAGTTGGTGATGTCATCCAACCATCTCATCCTCTGTTGTCCCTTCTCCTCCTACCCTCAATCTTTCCTAGCATCAGAGTCTTTTCCAATGAGTCAGCTCTTTGCATCAGGTGGCCAAAGTATTGGAGTTTCAGCATCAGTCTCTTCCAAGAATATTCAAGGTTGATTTCCTTTAGGAGTTTCTTGTTTGATCTCCTTGCTGCCCAAGGGCTCTCAAGAGCCCTTCTCCAGCACCATAATTCAGAAACATCAATTCTTCAGCACTCAGCTTTCTTTATGGTCCAATTTCCATCCATACATCACTACTAGAAAAGCCATAGCTTTGACTATACAAATCGTTGTTGGCAGTGATGTTTGAGTCTGCGGTTGGTTAGAATCTTGAAAAGAAATCTTTGACCCTTTAATAAATCATTTAAGAAATGTCATAACCACATCTGTGCCTACATGATACTAGAATAAACTATTGAAATAAAAAAAAGTGTCCATCCTTACTCAGTACAAACTGGCAACATATTAACAAAAATGATGTTTACATTCATTGTTTTGTGTAAAATATTGAGAGAACAAGTTATGTCTAAACAAATGTTGCTCAGTTCAGTTCAGTTCAGTCACTCAGTCGTGTCTGACTCTGCGACCCCATGAATCGCAGCATGCCAGGCCTCCCCTTCCATCACCAACTCCCGGAGTTCACTCAAACTCACATCCATCAAGTCAGTGATGCCATCCAGCCATCTCATTCTCTGTCGTCCCCTTCTCCTGCCCCCAATCCCTCCCAGCATCAGAGTCCTTTCCAATGAGTCAACTCTTCACATGAGGTGGCCAAAGTACTGGAGTTTCAGCTTTAGCATCATTCCTTCCAAAGAAATCCCAGGGCTGATCTCCTTCAGAATGGACTGGTTGGATCTCCTTGCAGTCCAAGGGACTCTCAAGAGTCTTCTCCAACACCACAGTTTAAAAGCATCAATTCTTCGGCGCTCAGCTTTCTTCACAGTCCAACTCTCACATCCATACATGACCACAGGAAAAACCACAGCCTTGACTAGATGGACCTTAGTCAGCAAAGTAATGTCTCTGCTTTTGAATATACTCTCTAGGTTGGTCATAACTTTCCTTCCAAAGAGTAAGTGTCTTTTAATTTCATGGCTGCAGTCACCATCTGCAGTGATTTTTGGAGCCCCCAAAAGTAAAGTCTGACACTGTTTCCACTGTTTCCCCATCTATTTCCCATGAAGTGATGGGACCGGATGCCATGATCTTCATTTTCTGAATGTTGAGCTTTAAGCCAACTTTTTCACTCTCCTCTTTTACTTTCATCAAGAGACTTTTTAGTTCCTCTTCACTTTCTGCCATAAGGGTGGTGTCATCTGCATATCTGAGGTTATTGATATTTCTCCCAGCAATCTTGATTCTAGCTTGTGTTTCTTCCAGTCCAGCATTTCTCATGATGTACTCTGCATATAAGTTAAATAAGCAGGGTGACAATATACAGCCTTGACGTACTCCTTTTCCTATTTGGCACCAGTCTGTTGTTCCATGTCTGGTTCTAACTGTTGCTTCCTGACCTGCTAACACCTGGTTAAAAACTGAAGGAAATGATTGAAGTGAAGTGAAATGAAAGTTGCTCAGTCGTGTCCAAGTCTTGGAGTTCTTTAGGCCAGAACACTGGAGTAGGTAGCCATCCCTTCTCCAGGGGATCTTCCCAATCCAGGTCTCCCACATTGCAGGTAGATTCTTTACCAGCTGAGCCATAAGGGAAGCACAAGAATACTGGAGAGAGTAGCCTATCCCTTCTCCAGTGGATTTTCAGTTCAGCTCAGTTCAGTTCAGTCAGTTGTGTTCGACTCTTTGTGACCCCATGAACCATAGCACGCCAAGCCTCCCTGTCCATCACCAACTCCCGGAGTCCACCCAAACCCATGTCCATCGAGTTGGTGATGCCATCCAACCATCTCATCCTCTGTCGTCCCCTTCTCCTTCTGCCCTCAATCTTTCCCAGCATCAAGGTCTTTTCTTTGCATCAGGTGGCCAAAGTATTGGAGTTTCAGCCTCAGCATCAGTCCTTCCTATGAATATTCAGGACTGATCTCCTTCAGGATGGACTGGTTGGATCTCCTTGCAGTCCAAGGGACTCTCATGAGTCTTCTCCAACACCACAGTTCAAAAGCATCAATTCTTTGGTGCTCAGCTTTCTTTATAGTCCAACTCTCACATCCATACATGACCACTAGAAAAACCATAGCCTTGACTAGACAGACCATTTTTGGCAAAGTAATGTCTCTGCTTTTCAATATGCTGTCTAGTTTGGTCATAACTCTCCTTCCAAGGAGTAAGTGTCTTTTAATTTCATGATTTTCATGACCCAGAAATTGAACCAGAGTCTCTTGCATTGCAGGAGGGTTCTTTACCAACTGAGCCATCTGGGAAGGAAATGATAAGTTAGTCATTTTTTATACTTTAAATAATAGTCTGGATGATTTTTGCTTTGTTTTACTAAACAGAGTAATTATTATGGACCTGAGTAAGCATAATATCAAAAGCTCTTTTCAGAGCTACTGCAATTCATGTACTTACCCTGGAGAAGAGTCAGGAAGACTAGGAGACAACAATGACAGTTAACTTCAGATTATGAAAACAAAAGAGGAGTCTATGTAGAGTTCAATGGTAGCATGAAATGTGAAAAATAGATAAGGAGATGTCAGATTTAGAAATATGTAAACTTTTAAATGCAAATGTAAAGTTTATGAGAACTCCATCTTGAGCTCACTGCTCAGTGAGTTTTTTCTTGGTCTTTAGATAGAAGATAAATATGAGTTAATTTTAGACATTAAGTAATACTGATATAAACATGATTCCTTTGACATGTCAGATGATAAAAAAAAATTACAGCTGCAGTATGAACATGTAGTCTCATCTCCAGATAGAAACTTTATAAAAAATACTCTATTTCTAAAACACAGATTTTCTATCCTGTGAAATTGAGATGATGACATAAACTTTATGAAAGATAGCAGTCTTACCTACTATAGTTTCAAAGTCACTTTGGGACAATAAATATTAAAGGAATAGAAACTGTCTTACATTTTGAAATTAGGGTTTAAAAATTTATAAAACACAAGATCTGTCAGCAAAGATATGAGCATCTTGAGCCTATGTATTGTTGGATATCTGTCTGGCAGTTTCTAATAAAATTTAACACACTTTCCCTCTCATCCAACAATTCTACTCCTAAGTATATACTCAAATGAAATGAATATATAGCATACACACAGATACATACATATAAACACATGCAACATGTACAAAAATGCTTAAAGAAGTTTTATTTGTAATAACCTCAAAGATAAAATGTCTCAGATATCTACCAAAAGGAGAATGGATAAACAAATTATAGCATATTCATACACTGGAACAATTCACATCCATAAGAAAGAACATACTACTTATATATACCATGGCACAGTAAAATTAAAAAAAAAAAAAACTATGCTAGATGAAGAAACCTGAAACCAAAGTGAACATTCTGTATGATTCCATTCTTATGAAGTTTAGAATCAGAAAAATTAGTAAATAATAGTTGAAATTCAGAGCAGTTGCTAATGGATTAATTTGAAAGAGCATGAAATAATTACTCTGGTGATAGAAATGTTTATCTTGAGGTGGCTGATGGTAATAAGCAGTTTGCTTTGGTACATGCTTTAACAACTGGCTCTCTGAAGGGAAAAGTCCTAATTTGCAGCACAGGTTTCCGAATTTGTCAGTATTTTCACTGCAGTCAAATTTCCAATGTGTCATTACTGAAGCAAAGCTGGAGAGAGATGTACACATCTTGGAAGGACTGATGTTGAAGCTGAAACTCCAATACTTTGGCCACCTGATGTGAAGAGCTGACTCATTTGAAAACACCCTGATGCTGGGAAAGATTGAAGGCAGGAGGAGAAGGGGATGACAGAGGATGAGATGGTTGCATGGCATCACCGACTCAATGGACATGAGTTTGAGTAAACTCCAGGAGATGGTGATGGAGAGGGAAGCCTGGCATGCTGCAGTCCATGGGGTTCCAGAGAGTTAGACATGACTGAGTGACTGAACTAAACTGAACTGTGAGCCAGTAGGAGTAGGCCTTGGTTCATCACTGGCTGCAAGGTGTATAAGTTTTTAAAAAGCCATCAAGATTCACACTGAAAATTTGTTACTGTATTTAAATAACATCTCAAAATTGTAAAAACTTGTAAAAAGAAAAAAAAACATAGAAAATTCTTCTAGCCCCCTTTTAGTAACCTGAAATCTAACAGTGAAATGTCATTTATTAACAGTGACATTTCTAAGACACATTGATGAAGCATCTAAGCTTGTTAAATTATTTTCAGTGAGTCATAAAGATGAGTAAGCCTTGGTCCTTATCCCCCAGGAGCAATTAGAGAAATAGAAGAAATACACTGAATAGTTTCAATGTACAGTAAGAAATGTAAATAAAAGGTACATACATACATTCATACCAAGTACCTGATTATAAGACACAGCTGATAGAAAAGGAAAAGAGAAATCTTCACAGTATTTTCCCTTTAATTCCTTGCTTTAACTGAAACCTTATTCCCAAGTTAGCCTGCGTAAAAGCAGTTCAATATTTTTTCTAACTCTTCAATGATGATCCATGACTTGTATTCTTATACTGCCATGTACCCATGATTTTTAAAATATTTTTATTGGAGTATAGTTGATTTACAATGTCGTGTTGGTTTCTGCTGTAAAGTGAATCAGTTATACATATCATATACCCACTCTCTTTTTTTTTTTTTAAGATTCTTTTCTCATACAGTCCATTATGGGGTATTGAATACTGTTCCCTGTGCTACACAGCTGGTTCTTAGTTATCTATTTTACATATAGTAGTGTGTATATGTCAATTCCAATCTCCCACTTTAGCCCTCCACCCTGTATCCCACGGTAACTCTAAGTTTGTTTTCTGTACTGTGACTATCTCTGTTTCATAAGTAAGTTTTTTTGTACACTTTTTTTTAGATTCCATATATAAGAGATATAATATTTGTCTTTCTCTGTCTCACTCCCTTCAGTCTCTAGGTATGACAGTCTCTAGATCCATCCATGTTGCTGCAAATGGCATTATTTTGTTCCTTTTTTGGCTGAGTAATATTCCATTGCATGTATATATGTATACACACATATATACATATATCATATCTTCTTTATCCACTCCTCTGTTGATGAACATTTAGATTGTTTCTGTGTTCTGGCTTTTGTAAATAGTGCTGCAGTGAACACTGAGATGCATGTATCTTTTCGAGTTATGATTATATGCCCAGAAGTGGGGTTGCTGGGTCATACAGTAGGTAGTTCTATTGTTAGTTTTTAAGAAACCTCCATACTGTTCTCCATAATGGTTGTACCAATTTACATTCCCACTAACACTGCAGAAGGATTCCCTTTTCTCCACACCCTCTCCAGCATTCCTTGTTTGTAGGTTTTTTGATGATAGCCATTCTGATCAGTGTGAGGTGATACCTCATTGTCATTTTAATTTGCCTTTCTCTAATAATTAATGACATTGAGCATCTTTTAGTGTGCTTTTTAGTCATCTGTATGTCTTTGGAGAAATGTCTGTTAGATCTTCCACACACTTTTTGATTGGGTTGCTTGCTTTTTGATACTGAGCTACTTGCATAATTTGAAGATTCATCCCTTTTTTAGTTGCATAAAGGCAAATATATTCTCCTGTTTTTAGAATTGTTTTTTTGTTTCATTTATGGTTTCATTTGTTGTACAAAAGTTTTTTCAGTTTAATTAGCTCCTATTTGCTCATTTTTGTTCTTATTTTCATCATTCTAGTAGGTAGACAAAAAAGATCTTGCTGAAATTTATGTCAAAGAGTATTCTGCCTATGTTTTTCTCTCAGAGTTTTGTAATGTCCAGCCTTACACTAACCCTGATAACTAAACCAAAGAAAAGGAAATTACAGACCAATATCACTGATGAACATAGATGCAAACATTCTCATCAAAATTCTAGCAAATAGAATCCAGCAACACATTAAAAGAATCATACACCATGATTAAGTTGGCTTTATCCCAGGGATGCAGGGATTCTTCAAAACAGACAAATCAGTCAACGTGATACAGCATCTGATCATCTCAGTAAATGTAGAAAAATTTTTAACAAAATTCAACACCTGTTTATGGTAAACCTTCTAGAAAGTGGGCACAGTAGCCTTCCATCCCTCAAATCTTATCATCACAGGAAGTTATTTCAGGGTCCTTGAGGATCCCAGTCCAACTCAGGATTCATTTAATCCCTATGACCTTCACCTTGATTCTATTTATGTATATAGCAGCATTATTAATTGAAAATTCTATAACACTGAACTCAAGTGTCCAACTTCCTGATCTCAAACTTCTTTTTCCAACTTTTTCCAGAAACCTAATTTTTTAGGTTTTATCAGAAATCTTTTTTTCAGAAACCTAATTTCTGACAGCTATTTAAATTATCCTAGATTTCAAAAACATTTCCAGCACTTGCTCTTGACATTTAAACTTTATCTTGAGTTAATAGTTCTATATCGTGTTTTCCTCCCCTCCTTTTCCTTATCTCTGACCCCAAGATTGATTTTTTATTTCTCTAACTATGTGACACTGGAAATACACAAAGGTTTTGATCTGTATTAATTAAATAAATAAAAGCACTTGATATTAATTGCCAGAAATAAGCACATACTGATTCTTGTTAACACATGATTTTAGGAAAAAACCATGGCAAATTGATTGTGAGTTAAAATTACACTTTAACACACTGTACTAAAGTGGGTAAATATACCTTTTCAGGAAAATTACACTATGCCTGTATATTACTCACTGAATTAATTATGATAATGTATTCAACATTAAATAATATACTTTAAAACTGGTAGTCCCTTTGTGTTCTAATATTTTCAAGTTACAGTTGGAAATGTCTTTAAAATTTCCAAACTGAACTTGCATGTATTGTTTAATACCATGTATTATCTGCCTTTAAGTTGTCCATAACCGATGAAGGTTCACAAATCTGTTAACCATTCAGGAAAGGTGGATATTTAAATGTTTAAATTTAAAAGGTAAATATTTAATTATTAATGTCCATTTACACTTACAAGGTGATCTCACCTTGCTGACAGTTTACATTGCTTTTCTTGTTTTTATTTTTAACACCCAGTACTATAACATTATATGTTCATAATTTTAATTATAACATAATGAATTGTCTGTTCTGCCCTTAAAGTAATACTTCAGCTTAAAGTGCATTTTGAGGTTATTCTCAGTAATTT
>SJYQ01001194.1:2051778-2069781 GCA_006410935.1 Redunca redunca
CACATTCCACAATGTTTTAATATCACTTAATTTCAAACTGAGTTACTGTACTTAACAGATATGGATTATCCCCCAACTCCAGACTAATGTGAATAGACACCTAGAGATATACAAAGTATGTTTATTTATTAAGAATAATTAACTTTTGTCTAATCAAGGAATATTAAAAATAAAATCTACTTCATTTAGAATATTTTTTACCTTCTCAACCATCAAATTATAATAATTCCACTGTATGAAAATCTGAAATCTTTTTGCTGTGAAGAGTATATTGGGGTATAATAACAGGAAATAAACAGCTATTCTACCTTGATAGTTGATGGAACTACTTTTTGTAAGAATTGGTCTTTTTCACTATGAAATGATACAGTTAACATAAGCTGAGAGATTTGTTAAGAAATAGCCAATAAAATTCCATGTTATGCTTTCACAGGGAGTGTCCAAGAACACCTATTACAGGCATTTTTGGACTGATTTGTCTATTTTTGTTTTATGTAATTTGTGACTCACAAGTGATTATATAGGACTTTGTACACTGAACAATCAAGTGCCTACTGGTTACTTTTAATTATATTATCTTTAAGGACAACTTAAAGGACACATGGTTAGTCATTTCAATTTTTTTTTAATTTTATNAGTCATTTCAATTTTTTTTAAATTTTATTTTTTGGCAAGAAGAAGATATAAATAAACAAGATATTAAATCATCTAGTTAAGTACATTCATGTTCAAGGGATTTTTGTAGGTACAAGTTTAAACCAAGATTTACTTTCATATTAGAAAGGAGAGTACTCTGTGACATTTAGGATTAGTCAGGAAATCATTCCTTATTGAAATTCTGGTTTAAGAAAGAATCAAATATATCTTCTCATATTGAATCCACATTCCTTTCAGCAAGTTTTGAAACAATTGAGAGCCTATTTTATATTTCATATGCCTTGTATTTGAAAACAAGTATTAAAATATGCTTATATATATATGGTAGAAGGAGATAAGATAACAAGATTGAATTAATTTGGAATGTCTTGACCTCTGATCTACTTTGGCACCAGGAGCAGCTTCTGCTTCTCATAGGCCTATCTAGTGAGTTGTTGTCACATTCAAATGTGTTCACACCCAATAATACCAGAGTGTGTTGGTATGACTATGATTACCAAATATAAAAATGGTGTATTTGATTAATGACCAAACAATTTATTATTTATGAAAACTTCTCAACTAGGTGTGTCTCTATAATAATGTTTTTATTTTGTTTTCAGCATGTGGTTAGATATTTATGGAAATAATTTCTATCACCAAATGGCTTTTCAAATATAATGACTTTCACTTGAAAACAAATTAAGTCTGAAGTTTACCATATATATTCAAGGAAAGTTTGTTTTGACATCCCCAAATTATAGTACAATTAAAGATCTCACTTTGTTATCCAGGGGTTAAATGCCAAAAACATTTTTTTTTTTTTTGCTTTGTTTTAGATGTCAGTTTATGTGAATTGCTTAAGTCTGCAAAATTCAGAAGGAAATCTCTGCAGTACAGATTTTGTTAAAAGATTTCCAGTATTTCCTGCATCTGTTGGGTGGAAATGGCACTGTTTTACAACTATTTCAATAAAAAAACAGAGGTGGATAGAATATAAGTTTAAACAATGGAAAAAATGTTGGTTATTTTTAAAGTTAAAAAATGTGTTTTATACTTGGTTCCTGACAAGGTGAAGCTGTTAGTTACTTCTTATCCTGTCTAAATTCCTACAGACCCTTAGTCCTTAAGTTGGAGGTAACTTGAAGGAAGGTTTAATTCATTATTATGTGTGCATTCATATGTATAACACAGTTTCTAATAGTTTTAATTCCCAGTATTTTTAATTTTTCTGTTAATCTATAAACCATGATTAATTAGGGAAAGTTCTATTTTATAGTATTAAGTCACATTACATCTCCACTGTCACTGGGGCTTTCCAGGTAGCACTAGTGGTGAAGAATCCACCTGCCAGTGCAGGAGAAATGAGACAGGGGTTTGAGCCCTAGGTCAGGAAGATCCCCTCAAGAAAGGAATGACAACCCATTCCAGTATTCGTATCTGGAGAATTCCATGAACAGAGGAACCTGGTGAGCTATAGTTCACTGGCTCGCAAAGAGTCAGACAGGACTGAAGTGACTTAGCACTCAGGTACACATAACAATAGAGAGTCAGACTTCATGTTTGATGATTATCACTGACAGATTTCAACTCCATCTTCTCTAGCACCCTCCTTTTTTTTTGCACTATCTAAGCAAGCTGAAACGTTTACACACATTCTGTCTTTTGGTACCAGCAAGAATTTTAAGCCTTGCAACACTCCAACTCAAGTTTTGGAACTTTTCCCTAGCCACAACTCCTAGCCACTATAAAAACTCAATCTACATGTCCTATCTCATTCAACCCACTTGAACCCACTTATACCTCCACTATTCCCCTCCTTTAGATTGTCTCTTTGAAAAGACACAATACGTTTTTACTTGGCTGCCCATGACAGTATCTCAAATTCTGCCATAATACACAATGTTTGCAGACAAGATCTTAACCACATCCAGCTTTTTCCAGAAACACAGGTATGATATTGCATTAATGACCTCAGCCCCACAATTGGATTCACCCCTTCTTTCCTTTGAGCATTCTTTGGCATTGCCTTTCTTTGGGATTGCAATGAAAACTAAACTTTTCCAGTCCTGTGGCCACTGCTGACTTTTCCAAATTTGCTGGCACATTGAGTGCAGCACTTTCACAGCATCATCTTTCAGGATTTGAAATAGCTCAACTGGAATTCCATCACCTCCACTAGCTTTGTTCGTAGTGGTGCTTTCTATGGCCCACTTGACTTCACATTCCAGGATGTCTGGCTCTAGGTGAGTGATCACACCATCCTGATTATCTGGGTTGTGAATATCTTTTTTTGTATAGTTCTTCTGTGTATTCTTGCCACCTCTTCTTAATATCTTCTGCTTCTGTTAGGTCCATACCATTTCTGTCCTTTATCGAGCCCATCTTTGCATGAAATGTTCCCTTGATATCTCTAATTTTCTTGAAGAGATCTCTAGTCTTTCCCATTCTGTTCTTTTTCTCTATTTCTTTGAATTGGTCACTGAGGAAGGCTTTCTTATCCTTGCTATTCTTTGGAACTCTGCATGCAAATGGGTATATCTTTCCTTTTCTCCTTTGCTTTTCACCTCTCTTCTTTTCACAGCTATTTGTAAGGCCTCCCCAGACAGCCATTTTGCTTTTTTGCATTTCTTTTTCATGGGGATGTCTTGATTCATGTCTCCTGTACAATGTCATGAACCTCATTCCATAGTTCATCAGGTACTCTATCTATCAGATCTAGTCCCTTAAATCAATTTCTCACTTCCACTGTATAATCAGTCATAAGGGATTTGATTTAGGTCATACCTGAATGGTCTAGTGGTTTTATCCACTTTCCTCAATTTCAGTCTGTATTTGGAAATAAGGAATTTATGGTCCGAGCTATAGTCAGCTCCCAGTCTTGTTTTTGCTGACTGTATAGAGCTTCTCCATCTTTGGCTGCAAAGAATATAATCAATCTGATTTCAGTGTTGACCATCTGGTGATATGCATGTGTAGAGTCTTCTCTTGTGTTGTTGGGAGAGGGTGTTGGCTATGATCAGTGCATTTTCTTGGCAAAACTCTATTAGCCTTTGCCCTGCTTCATTCTGTACTCCAAGGCCAAATTTGCCTGTTACTCCAGGTGTTTCTTGACTTCCTACTTTTGTATTTCTGTCCCCCGCCCCNNNTGCTCCCCCCCCCAAAAAAAAGGACATCTTTTTTGGTTGTTAGTTCTAGAAGGTCTTCATAGAGATGTTCAACTTCAGCTTCTTCAGCATTACTGATTGGGGCATAGACTTGGATTACCATGATAGTGAATGATTTGCCTTGGAAGTGAATAGAGATCATTTTGTCGTTTTTGAGATTACATCCAAGTACTGCATTTCAGACTCTTTTGTTGACTATGATGGCTACTCCATTTCTTCTAAGGGATTCCTGCCCGCAGTAGTAGATATAATGGTCATCTGAGATATAATGGTCATCTGAGTTAAATTCACCCATTCCAGTCCATCTTAGTTTGCGCATTCCTAGAATGTCGATGTTCATTCTTGTCATCTCCTGTTTGACCATTTCCTATTTGCCTTGACTCATGGACCTAACATTCCAGGTTCCTACACAATATTGCTCTTTACAGCATCAAACCCTGCTTCCATCACCAGTCCCATTCACAACTGGGTGTTGTTTTTGCTCTGGCTCCATCCCTTCATTCTTTCTGGAGTTATTTCTCCATTGATCTCCAGTAGCATATTGGACACCTACCGACCTGGGGAGTTCATCTTTCAGAGTCTTAGCTGTTTGCCTTTTCATACTGTTCATGGGGTTCTCAAGGCAAGATATTTAAGTGGTTTGCCATTCCCTTCTCCAGTGCACCACATTCTTCCAGATGTTCAAGCTGGTTTAGAACTTCCAGATGTTCAAGCTGCTTTTAGAAAAGGCAGAGGAACCAGAGATCAAACTGCCAACATCTGCTGGATCATTGAAAAAGCAAGAGAGTTCCAGAAAAACATCTACTTCTGCTTTATTGACTATGCCAAAGCCTTTGACTGTGTGGATCACAATAAACTGTGGAAAATTCTGAAAGAGATGGGAGTATCAGACCCCTTGAGCTGCCTCTTGAGAAACTTGTATGCAGGTCAGGAAGCACCAGTTAGAACTGGACACGGAACAACAGACTGGTTCCAAATAGGAAAAGGAGTACATCAAGGCTGTATATTGTTACCCTGCTTCTTTAACTTCTGTGAAGAATACATCATGAGAAACACTGGGCTGGAAGAAACACAAGCTGGGATCAAGACTGCCGGGAGAAATATCAATAACCTCAGATATGCAGATGACACCACCCTTATGGCAGAAAGTGAAGAAGAACTAAAGAGCCTCATGATGAAAGTGAAAGAGGATAGTGAAAAAGTTGGCTTAGAGCTCAACATTCAGAAAACTAAGATCATGGCATCCAGTTCCATCATTTCATGGCAAATAGATGGGAAACAGTGGAAACAGTGGCTGACTTTATTTTTCTGGGCTCAAAAATGACTGCAGATGGTGACTGCAGCCATGAAATTAAAAGACAGTTGCTCCTTGGAAGGAAAGTTATGACCAACCTACATAGCATATTAAAAAGCAGAAACACCTGTGGTGGATTCATGTCAATGTATTGCAAAACCAATACAGTATTGTAAAATAAAAAAATAAATAAAATAAAAAGCAGAAACATTACTTTGCCAAAAAATGTCCATCTAGTCAAGACTATGGTTTTTCCAGTGATCATGTATGAATGTGAGCCTTGGATTATAAAGAATGTTGAGTGCCGAAGAATTGATGCTTTTGAACTGTGGTGTTGGAGAAGACTCTTGAGAGTCCCTTGGACTGCAAGAAGATCCAACCAGTTTATCCTACAGGAGATCAGCCCTGGGTGTTCATTGGAAGTACTTATGCTGAAGCTGACACTCCAATACTTTGGCCACCTGATGCAAAGAGCTGACTCATTTGAAAAGATCCTGATGCTGGGAAAGATTGAGAGCAGGAGGAGTAGGTGACGACAGAGGATGAGATGGTTGGATTGCATCACCAACTCAATGGACATGGGTTTGGGTGGACTCTGGGAGCTGGTGATGGACAAGGAGGCCTGGTGTGCTGCAATTCATGGGGTCGCAAAGAGTCAGACACGACTGAGCAACTGAACTGAACTTCTTTGCTTATACTAACCTCAGCCCTGTATGTGTATTTACTTCTCATGATGATATCAGCTTCACAGCTGGATTCACCTCTAATGATGACATCAAAAGTTGGATTCATTCTGGGTATAATCACCTGCAACCTTGAGTCCCATTATAAAACCCATGAAATAAATATTTTCTGCCCTCTATATTCCCTTCTACTCCTCAACTTTCAGGAACCACATCTAAGGAAACACTCTTGAAGGCTCAGATGGTGGTTAGCATTTTTACCAATAAAATATTTTTAAAATTATGGTTTATACTTTTTATAGATATAACACTATTGCATGCTTGATAGACTACATTAAAGCATAAACATGCTTTTATATGAATGGGGAACCAAAAAAATAATGTGTGTGACTTGATTAGTCATGATATTAACTGTATTGCAGTGATTTGGAATTTACCCCACAATATGTCAGAAATAAGCCTGTACCTAGATTTTGTTTTATCATATTTTGTCAGTTCTTTTGTTTCTGAATTCTGGCAACTGCCAATCTTTTTCTTTTCTTCTTCTTGCACCATATCTGAAAACACTGTCATATCCTCACCTTCCTTTTATGATTTTGACTTTTTCCCTATCTCTGGTACAGTCTGACTGCTTCCCTTGGCTTTTAGCTTCATCCATCCATCTTTTCTTCTGTGGGCATTTGCTCCCCAATCTGCATGGATTTCCTGTATCATGTTGCCTTTTCTCCTCTACACCCATCACCTACACAGTGCCTTCTTGACGTACTAATTTCTAGCTTTAGTCCTTTTTCTTCTCCCAAACCTAATGTCCTTGAAATTTATCACCGATAACATTTTCCTCTCTCAAATTTTGTCTCTGCCAGGAATTAGGAAAATTGTCTATCTCTGGTGGTATCACAGTATGTTGTGTGTACTTGTTATTTATACACCTACCTAACTAGCAAGTATTTACTCTTATTTTCAAAAGCCCTATTTTTCTATGAGATAACACCTTGTACAATCTTAATCCGTGCCATTTTGAGATGAGAAGGTGATTGTACCTCAGTATCTTGGAAGACCAAGTGGAACCCCTTGGAGCTGACAAAATTTAAAGAGAGAACTTTTTTTGGAAGTATAGGAAAATAAATAAATTATTTTCTGGGGACTCTGTAAGATTAGACCTAAGCTTAGAGAGTCATTGTAATCAACCCCTGGCAGAGAGCACTCTCCTTGTCTGTTCACATTGTATGCAGGGAGATCTGGCCTCGATTTATAAATCTGTAAATCATTACCCAGTGTACTGTGTGTAAGCCAAAGATGTAAGTGAGCTCACTGAGGGACTATCTGCAGACTGAGAAATTTTTCCAAATGGAGCTTTGGAAGAGTGTCCAGTATTTCATGATTAGGTGGAGGGAGGTAAACCCCTAGAAGAAAAGAGAATGGCCAAGATAATTAGGAAAAAAGCTGAGAGAGATAGCTAAAATAAGGCAGAGAAATATTTTGAGAAATGAGATATGATCAACAGAATTAAAATCTGCTGAGAGACCAAGCAAATTGAAACTGAAAACTGGCTGGTTTGTGGTGATTTTGGCAACAGATATTGCAGTAAATTGATGAAAGAATGGGACATGAGGAAAAATGACGGTAATACAGCTAGTCTTTCATAAAGCTTGACTCTAAAGGGAGGAGAAAGGTAAGGGAGCATCCAGAGACTGAAAAAGCATCAGAGACAGAGAGATTTTTTTGAGGATGAAAAAGATTAATGTATATTAAAATGTTGATATAAAAAATGGGTGCTGTGACAGAGGGGAGAGAGAGAGAGAAAGGAAATTGAGGATGAGAAGGAACAAAGGGGAAAAAAAAGTGAAAAAAGTCTTATTTGCTGGAATGAAGTCTCTTAATATGCAGCAGGAATAAATTTTAGACCACAAGATGAAAAAAGAAGATTGTCCGTCTTCTCAACCCTGCATCCCCTGTCCCCACCCTGCTCCTAGGACTGAGATTTATGGCTAGTCAGTTTTATCTTAAAGTTATCTCCAATCCTGCATACACCAAGTAGTTCCTTGCCTTTTCTCTGAGACTCTATTTCCTATTGTATCTTATCTTGATACCACCATATATTTTGCATCTACTTTCCAAGTCAATAATCTTACATTCATTCTTGAAATTTTAATATGTCTTATTCTTACTATCTCATTAATCAACAATATTTTTTGTTTTAAGTCCTTATCCTTATTTACTGAATGGACTCAATCTCTGTGTGTGCTAAGTTGCTTCAGTCATGTCAGAATCTTTGCAACCCCATGGACTGTAGCCTGCCCATCTCCTCTGTCCATGGGATTCTCCAGGCAATGACAATGGAATGGGTTGCCTTGCCTTCCTCCAGCGAATCTTCCTGACCCAGGGATCAAACCCACATCTCCTTCATTGCAGGAGAATTCTTTATCCACTGAGATACCTGGAAAGAACAATCAAATCTCTAAGAAGCATCAAAATTCTCTTAAGAATCACTAGTCTCATTTATAGACCTCACAAGCAATCCTTTCTCTATTCATTTATGTTTGAAGAAATAGATTGACTTATGTTGTAGAATTGCTATATATAAAAATCTTAAAACAGGTCCCTTGGTATTTTCATCTCCTTTATATCCTCTTTCCAGATTTGTAGGCTCTTCATTGTGTCTCTAAGGCCTTTCATAGTCAACATCTGTCTGTCTAATAGTCTTCTCTTCTGGAAATGCTTCCCATTCAGTTTCTCTCCAACATTTTGTGTGGTTGGTGTTAGAATTACCATGTTTTTATATGATGTTGATTTCTAGAAATAGCTAATCAGATCTGAAGTACTCTAAGACCTATTACAATACATGACTATTTGGACCAAATTGACGAACTGAAGGAAATGGTTTTTCTTTGATGGTGTTCTTTTTTAAGAAGAGTTCATGGTCTGTAGAATAATTTGGTATGTAGTCAGAGACTACAGACACACACACACACACCACACACACATGCACATATACACTCTCAGAAAGAGAGAGAAGGATATAGAAGTTGGCATACACAGAAAGATAGACAAGATTTTGTGAACAATTTCAGGTTATTTTCAAGTCCTTGATATTATTTGTTTGTAATACTCAGCTTTAACTGTATGCCTACTGTTACTAAGGTAATGCTCATCTCTTATGACTATTTCAGATGGTTTTCTGTTACTTGCAACATAAAACCAAGTTTCAAGTTACTGAACTGAAAGGATTTTTGAATAAAAATATCTATTTACAACTTTTGGTTGAGAAATATAAAGAAGCAAACCTGTTGTTCCTTCAATTTTATGATAACAAAATATTTTGTGGTAAGAAACAAACCTTTACTGTCTAATAGCGACAAATATTTATATCTCTCTTTTTATATATGAGTTGAGCGTCACAGTGGGTTTATTCATCATGTGATCCAGACCAAAGAAATAATTGTTATTTAGGATATGCCATTCTCATGGCAAAGGGATGAACAACTAATAGAACTAGGAAATAACTCTAAAGCTTCTGTCATTCATGGCTTCATCTCTTATTCTATTGGCTAAACCAATCACTTGACAAACCTTGTCACTATGATGCAAAGTATTTCATTCAACAGGAAGTTCTATAAGCCATATCAATAACCTCAGATATGCAGATAACACCACCCTTATGGCAGAAAGTGAAGAGGAACTAAAAAACCTCTTGATGAAAGTAAAAGAGGAGAGTGAAAAAGTTGGCTTAAAGCTCAACATTCAGAAAACGAAGATCATGGCATCCAGTCCTATCACTTCATGGTAAATNCTGGATGGCATCATGGACTCGATGGACGTGAATCTGAGTGAACTCCGGGAGTTGGTGATGGACAGGGAGGCCTGGCGTGCTGTGATTCATGGGGTTGCAAAGAGTCGGACACGACTGAGTGACTGAACTGAACTGATAAGCCATACAGCAGTGAACATGATATATGATTCTTATAAGGATGATGAATAACTGCTAACAAGAATACAAGCTACCAAACCTAGTTTTTCCCTGCATATTCCATGTTCTAAATTTACATTTTCCATTCATCAAGCCAGTTCATCAAAGAATGAAATAAAATTTTACTTCTCTTACCTGATCACAGATACATATCAGAAAAAAACAACAGGATCTATACTAAAGCCTTTCCAGAATTATTTCTGCTGTTAAAATAGAGGTTGGTTTACAAAACACTGGAGTTGTTCAAATAATAAAAAATGGGAAAAGTAAGTGAAATATCTCAGTGTGAGGGAAATACATTTTGAGTTAATATCTGCTTATTTTATCTATCTTATAACTAGTTAAAATATTTCCTATTTTCCCTTAAGCTCCATGAGAGAAGATATTGAATTGGCCCAAAAATTCATTTGGGTTTTTCCATAAGATGTATTGGGAAGTCTGAACAAACTTGTTGATCAATCCGGTACAAGAAGCCGGAAGCATGCATGAGAGTCATAGGTCCCTTACTTTGGAGTTAAACCAGCTGGATTGAAATTCTAGCTGTGCTGTTTCCTAGCTATGTGACCTAAGTTCTTTTTCCTCTCAGTATCTGAACTTCAACCGAGTAATACGTTTTCATGGGGCTAATATTTAAGCAAGTCTAGAAAAGGCAAATAACTTAGAACAGTATCAAGTATGGATATAAATCTTTGTTACTGTTATTATTATAGAGACTAAAAGTCTTGCTTACAGTCACATTCCCAGGGCTTAGCATAATTTCTGTTTATAGCAGGCACTGAAAATATTTATGTATCGAGTGGATGGAAGCCTGTATAAGTGAATGGATGATTATATCTTTATATATATTTTATGCATTTGAATGTACAGCAATATTGTGTGTGTGTGTGTGTATATACACACACATACATGTAATTATTTCATCTTTTTATGGTAATATATTAAGGCAAATACATTTAAAAAGTAGAAGTAGTAAAAGTCTTACATTTTTAAAGCTACAGAATCATTAATTTTGCAAGATGTCAGAATGTGAAAGGAAATTATCAGTGAAAAGTCATGGAGATGTCTCTGTGTAATGGGGGACAAAAGAAAGGAGGAATGGCTTTTATTCTTCTGTCCTGTCACTTTACTTTATATCGGCTGCTTAAAAGGTATCACTGAAGCATGTGATTGGTTTCATAAGAGCCTTAAGAATGGTAAAGGAAAAATGACTCTTGCATATTAAAGCAAAGGTCCAGGAGATTGATCAGACTAAAGGAGAGTGAGGAACAGACATATCTACATTTTATTGTGGATACCAGTGCCTCTTTACTATCCTGAAGCTGATAGCCAAGATGGCCAAAGAGTATTAGGTCACTGCTTGTGTACAGATGATTCTTTGTGTTAGACACATATTTGTAGTTTTAGGGAGCTTCAGCAGTGATAGGCAGTTGGAAACTTCTCATAAACAGAATGATCAAATACTTACGCTAGAACGAAACTCAGGTTGTCTGACTTCAGGTCCAGCAACCTGTCCTTGTTCTACAATAGCTTGGTCTGGTTCTATGGAGCCTGTTAGGCCAAAGAAGAAAATAGTTACCAAATGTGAAAGATGACACTCAACCATTTGAGCATATAATATCATTCAGTCAAATTCAGAGAATCTTTTTATTTTATCGTATTTGAAAGTGAAAGCCGTATTTGACTCTTTGCTACCCCATGGACTATACAGTCCATTGAATTCTCCAGGCCAGAAAACTGGAATGGGTAGCCTCTTCCTTCTCCACAGGATCTTCCCAACCAGGGGATTGAACCAAAGTCTCCCACCTTGCAGGTGGATTCTTTACCAGCTGAGCCACAAGCGAAGCCCAAGAATACTGGAGTGGGTAGCCTATCCCTTCTCCATCAGATCTTCTCAACCCAGGAATCAAACCAGGGTCTCCTGCATTGCAAACAGATTCTTTATCAACTGAGCTATCAGGAAAGCCCTTGTTTTCCTATTTGTGTGTATGTGTGTGTTAGTTGCTCTGTCATGTTTGCTCTTTGCGACCCCAAGGACTGTAGCCCGCCAGGGTTCTCTGTCCATGGAATTCTCCAGGGAAGAATACTGGAGTGGATTGCCATTTCCTCCTTCAGGGGATCTTCCTGATCCATGGATCTAACTCATGTCTCTTGTGTTCTTTACCACTGTGACACCTGGGAAGCCCTATAATAGTAATTAGAGATTTATTTAATAAAACTTCAGGAAACAGCTTAAGATTAACCACTGGAAAATGACTTTTTTTTTTTCTTCTTAAAAGATTACTTAAGTCAAATTTATACACAATAAAATATCTCAGTTAAAGCATCCAGTTCAGTGAGTTTGCTGCTGCTGTTTAGTTGTTTCAGACCTGTCCAACTCTGCATGAGCCTATGGACTGCAGCCTGCCAGGCTCCTCTGAATATGGGATTCTCCAGGCAAGAATACTGGAGTGTGCTGCCATGCCATCCTCCAGGGGACCTCCCTGACCCAGGGATCGAATCCAGGTCTCCTGAATTGCAGGCAGATTCTTTACTGCTGAGCCACCAGAAAAGCCTTCAGTGAGGTTAGTTGTTCAGTCACTCAGTCATGTCCATCTCTTTGTGACCCCATGGCTTGCAGCACGCTAGTCTTCCCTGTCCATCACCATCTCCTGGAGCTTGCTCAAGTTTATGTCCATTGAGTCAGTGATGCCATCCAACCATCTCATCCACTATCGTCCCATTCTCTTCCTGCCTTCAATCTTTCCTAGTATCAGGGTCTTTTTAATGAGTCATCTCTTCGCATCAGGTGGCCAGAGTATTGGAGTTTCAGCTTCAGCATCAGTCTGTCCAATGAATATTCTGCATTGATTTCCTTTAGGATTGACTGGGTGATCCTCTTGAAGTACAAGGGACTCTCAAGAGTCTTTTCCAACACCACAGTTCAAAAGCATCAGTTCTTCAGAGCTCAGCTTTCTTTATGGTTCAGCACTCACATTCAAAAAAGGTCCAAATTTGCCAACAAAGGTCCATCTAGTCAAAGCTGTGATTTTCTGGTAGTCATGTATGCATGTGAGAGCTGGACTGTAAAGAAAGCTGAGCACCAAAGAACTGACACTTGTGAACTGTGGTGTTAGAGAAGACTCTTGAGAATCCCTTGGACTGCAAGGAGCTCATACCAGTCAATCCTAAAGGAGATCAGTCCTGAATATTCATTGGAAGGATTGATGCTGAAGCTGAAACTCCAATACTTTGACCACCTGATGTGAAGAATGGGCTCATTAGAAAAGACCCTGATACTGGGAAAGATTGAAGGCAGGAGGAGAAGGGGATGACAGAGAATGAGATGGTCGGATGGCATCACCGACTCAATGGACATGAGTTTGAGCAGTCTCTGGGAGTTGGTGATGGACAGGGAAGCCTGGCGTGCTGCAGTCCATGGGGTCATAAAGAGTTGGACAGACTGAGCAACTGAACTGAACTCACATCTATACATGACTAGTGGAAAAACCATAGCTTTGACTATACAGACCTTTGTTGGCAAAGTAGTGTCTTTGCATTTAATATGCTGTCTAGGTTTATCAGAGCTTTTTTCCAAATGGCAAGAATCTTTTAATTCAATTACTACAATCACCATCTGCAGTGATTTTGGAGCCCCCAAACTAACATCTATCACTGTTTCCATTGTTTCACCATCAATTTGCCATATAGTAATGCAACCAGATGCCGTGATCTTAGTTTTTTGAATGTTGAATTTTAAGCCAGTTTTTTCACTCTCCTCTTTCACCTTCCTCTAGAGGGAATTTATTCCTCTTTGCTTTCTGCCATAAGGGTGGTATCATCTTCATATCTGATACTATTGATATTTCTCCCAGCAATCTTGATACCTTCTTGTGCTTCATCCAGCCCAGCATTTCTCATGTGTATTCTGCATAAAAGTTAAATATGCAGGATGACAAAATACACCTTGACATACTCCTTTCCCAGTTTTGAACCATACTGTCCTTCCATGTGCTGTTCAAACGGTTGCTTCTTGACTTGCCTACAGGTTTCTCAGGAGGCAGGTATGGATGTCTAGTATTCCCATCTCTTTCAGAATTTTCAACAGTTAATTGTGATCCACGCAGTCAAAGGCTTTAGCGTAGTCAATGAAGCAGAAGTAGATGTTTTTCTGGAATTCTCTTCCTTTTTCTATGATCCATCAGGTGTTGGCAATTTGATCTCTTGTTCCTTTGCCTTTTGTAAATCCAGCTTGAACATCTGGGAATTCTTGGTTCACATACTGTTGAAGCCTAGCTTGGAGGATTTTGAGCATTATTTTGCTAGCATATGAAATGAGTGCAATTGTGCTGTTTTGAACATTCTTTGGCTTTACCTTTCTTTGGGATTGATAAGAAAACTGACCTTTTCCAGTCCTGTGGCCACTGCTGAGTTTTCCAAATCTGTGGGCATATTGAGTGCAGCACTTTCACAGCATCATATTTTAGGATTTGAAATAGCTCATCTGGAATTCCATCACGTTCACCAGCTTTGTTCATAGTAATGCTACCCAAAGCCCACTTGACTTTACACTATAGGATGTCTGGCTCTAGGTGGGTGATCACATCATTGTGGTTATCTGTGTTATTTACTTCTTTTTTGTATAGTTCTGTGTATTCTTGCCAAATCTTCTGATTCAGTTAGGTTCATACCACTTCTGTCCTTTATCGTGCCCATCTTTGCATGAAACGTTCCCTTGGTATTTCTTATTTTCTGGAGGAGATCTCTAGTCTTTCCCATTCTATTTTTTTTAGGCAAACAATAGAATCAGCCATCTAACCATGAAGAACAAGATGTAGAATATTTCTTTTACCCCAGAAAATTTCCTCATGTCATTTTCCTTTAGTTCCTTCCCACAACCCAAAATCAGCTGCTATTTTTACTTATTCTTAAAGTTCGTGGAATTTACATCATGCAGTATGAACTATTTTCTTTCTGTATTTATTCACTCAACATAATGTTTTTGAGATTTTTTTCCCCTCAAATCATTGCATGTCACTGGTTCATTCTTTTTAATTGCTCAGTGGGATTCTGTTACAAAGTGTTATACTTATTTTCTTCATTTTTCCATTGCTGGGTACATCATTGTTTTGCACTTATTATTTATTATGACTAATGTTTCTATGAATGTTTTTGTATTGGTATTTTGTGGATGTATGTTTTCTATTATTCTTAGGAGTAAAATTGATGGGTCAGAGTGTAGGTATGTTTTTAATAAAATGTCAGTTACTTTTCAGAGTGGTGATAGCATTTTACACTCACACAAACAATATATGCAAATTATGATGGCTCCATGTCCTCTGTATGTTGGTATTGCCAGTCTTTTAAATTATAAAGAGTTTGAGTATGAGACATTATCTCATAATGCTATTAATTAACATTTCTTTAGTTACTAATGATGGTTAACATCTTAATAGATGTTTATGTTTAGATATTTTCATTTTTATGCATATGTCTATATTATATCTCAATTTAACTTTTATATATGAAATAGAGATCAAAGTTTTAGTTTGATTTGTTGTTTTTGTTTTTAAACATATGACTATTAGGTTGTTCCTGCACTATTTGTTGAACAGTCTATTCTTTCCTCAGTGAATTATATTGGCGTTCATGTCAAAAAAATGTAATTAGTCATACCTATGTTGGTTCATTTCTGAAAACACTGTTCTTTTTATTTATCTATGACTATATGCAAGTCTTACATTATCTTGATTATTATGGATTTATGTTGAGTTTTAAAATCAGGTAATAAGTTTCTGTAAATTTGTTACTTTTCAAGAACACTTTGGCCATTTTAGGTCCTTAGTTTTTCTATCATTTTTAGAATCAGCTTGTCAATTTCTATAAACAGATTTCTTGAAAGAGATCACATTGAATCTGTAGATAAATTTGTAGTGCATTAACATCTTAATTGGCAAAGGCAACGGCAACCCACTCCAATGCTCTTGCCTGGCAAATCCCATGGACAGAGGAGCCTGGTAGGCTGCAGTCCATGGGGTCGCTAGGAGTCAGACACGACTGNTCCAATGCTCTTGCCTGGCAAATCCCATGGACAGAGGAGCCTGGTAGGCTGCAGTCCATGGGGTCGCTAGGAGTCAGACACGACTGAGCGACTTCACTTTGACTTTTCACTTTCATGTATCGGAGAAGGAAATGGCAACCCACTCCAGGGTTCTTGCCTGGAGAATCCCAGGGATGGGGGAGCCTGGTGGGCTGCCGTCTATGGGGTCGCACAGAGTTGCAGACGACTGAAGGAACTTAGCAGCAGCAGCAACATCCTAATAATAAGTCTTCAAATCCATGAACATGGTATATATCTCTATTTATGATTTCTTTAGTGTCTATTATGTTGGAGAGATTTAGTATAGGGATCTTGAACAGAATTTTTAAATATATTGCTAAATAAATTATGTTTAATGTTATTGTAAATTCTATTTTTTCTTAATTTATTCTCAGTTGTTTATTGCTGGCATATAGGAATTAAATTGCTTGTGTATATTACATCCCTTAAATCTAACTGAAATCATTTTGATTTTAGGAGGTTCTAAATGACTTTATCGCTTGGGAATAGTAGTGTAACTACAACTGGAATCAAGTATGTTCTTAAATATGTGTGTAATCAACTAGGCCATAACCATAAGTATTTACTTCATGCTACTCCTATATTTTCATAGCTATTCTCTATCCTCTAGCCATCCCCAATTCCTGCCAAACACTAATCCATTTTCTACATCTATAATTTTGTAATTTGGTAGACATTATATGAGGGAATCATATAGTATGTGATCTTTCGAGATTTTCTTTTTGACTCAGTATAATGCTTTTGCAATATATTCTAGTTGCTGTTTATATAAACAGTTACCTTTATTCTTGGGTAGTATTCCATGATATAGACATGACATTGTATTTACCTGTTTATCTATTGAGAGACATTTTGATTGTTTTCAGGTTTTGTTTTTTTTTCCTACCCCAAATATAGCAGCTGTAAACATTCATACACAGGATTTTTCATTTATTTGGGAAAAATGCCCGGCAGTGTGATTCTTGAGTCATATGATAAATGTAGTATAATGTTTCAAAGAGACTGCCAGACTATTTTTCACACTGGCTTATCCATTTTACATTCCTATCAGCAATGTATGAGGGACTCAATTTTATTGTATCTATGCCAGAATTTTATGTAATCACTATTTTGCTGTTTTAGGTCTCTAATATATGTTTTGCAGGATCACATCATGTTCATATTTGCCTTTTCCTAGTATCCAGTCCCATCACTTCATGGGAAATAGATGGGGAAACAGCAGAAACAGTGTCAGACTTTATTTGTTGGGGCTCCAAAATCACTGCAGATGGTGACTGCAGCCATGAAATTAAAAGATGCTTACTCCTTGGAAGAAAAGTTATGATCAACCTAGATAGCATATTCAAAAGCAGAGACATTATTTTGCCGACTAAGGTCCATCTAGTCAAGGCTATGGTTTTTCCAGTACTCATGTATGGATGTGAGAGTTGGACTGTGAAGAAGGCTGAGTGCTGAAGAATTGATGCTTTTAAACTGTGGTGTTGGAGAAGACTCTTGAGAGTCCCTTGGACTGCAAGGAGATCCAACCTGTCCATTCTGAAGGAGATCAACCCTGGGATTTCTTTGGAAGGAATGATGCTGAAGCTGAAACTCCAGTACTTTGGCCACCTCATGTGAAGAGTTGACTCATTGGAGAAGACTTTGATGCTGGGAGGGATTGGAAGCAGGAGGAGAAGGGGATGACAGAGGATGAGATGGGTGGATGGCATCACTGACTGGATGGACGTGAGTCTAAGTGAACTCTGGGAGATGGTGATGGACAGGGAGGTCTGGCGTGCTGTGATTCATGGGGTCACAAAGATTCGGACATGACTGAGCGACTGAACTGAACTGAGTGACTACTGAAGTTTAAGATCTTTTCATGTTTTTTCTTTTTTTTCCCATTTACATACCCTCTTTGGTGAAATGTCTTCTCATGTACTTTGCTCACTTTTCAATTATATTGTTTTCTTTTTATCATTACATTTTAAGGCTGCTTTCAAAATCCTAGATACAAATTATTTGTCATGTATCATTAACCGATATTGTGTAGACTTTGTATCTACTTAACAGGGTCATTTGTAGGAAAAAGATTTTTAATTTTATTGAAGTCCTTTTTATCAGTTTTTTCTTCTTTTATGCATCATGATTTGCATTATTTTTAAAAATTATTCCCCAAG
>SJYQ01001194.1:2083584-2100251 GCA_006410935.1 Redunca redunca
TGGTCAGTAGAGGTGGGAAAATATGTATTAGCATAACCTTCACAATGTTGTGTCCAAATCTGTTATGGCAACTGTATTTGCTATCACAATTATATGATTTAATTAATGTCACAGTAAACCAAGTATTATCACAAAAAAGACTAATGAGAAATAGTGACAAATGGAATAAAGTTGTTATTTCTATGAACTCAGTTAAAATTTTGGAAATATTACCAATATTAAGATGAGTTGCTAAAAAATGTTAAATTGACTTTGGTCAGAGAATTATATGGTTTAGAGGAAAATATGGTAAAAATCTTAAACCAGCCTACATCCAGAGGGCTTCACAAGTGTCTATATTTAATTGCTTGTTCATCTTTAACAGTCTGGTAATCACAGATGATGTTTTATGAATGTGACTTATGCACAAAGACTAGGAACTCCAATAATTTGATCTTCACCCAAAGACTCACCCATGCATTAAAAGAAGATGAATGAACGTACCTTTTTTATATACATATATTATATATATATATATATATAAAATATGTGTGTTTCCAATCTTGATAGACTTAAAAATTAATCTACCAAGGACTGTTTCTAATCATTTGAGAACAGAGGGTATCTATTTTAAATGCCAGGCAAATTATGGGCATAGAGAATGGGATGGTGAAGAAAGTCCTTGCACCTTTACACATCACTTTCTGTATTTGTCCTGATAATCTCTTAGGTGCTGTTTTAAATTCTTTAACTATATGAATATGCTAAATACCCACAACATCCCTATTAGACATATGAATAAGAAAGTTGCCTAAAGTAACATTGCTGATAAGTGGCAAAGCTAGTGTTTGTATTAAGGGAGTCTGCCTCCAGAGCCTGAAATCTTTTCATTTTGTAAGGGGGATTTTTTTTTTCTTTGTGTTTTACATTTGTTTTGGGGTACAAAGTACATAAAGTATCCACAAAGAAGATATACAGATAACAAATAAGCAAAGGAATATATGTTCAAAATCATTACACATTACAGAAATTCACATAAAAATTATAAGATATCACCCCTATCAGAATGGGTAAGAGGAAAAAACAATGATAACTTCAAACGCTGAATAGAATTCAGAGAAAGTGGATCACTCACACATTGCTGGTGGGAATTAAGATGGTTCAGATCTCTAAGGAATAGTTTGGGAATCTTTCAAAACTGAAAATGAATTTAACATAAAACTCAGAAATTGCACTCTTGGGCATTTGTCTCAGAGAAATGAAAACTTATTTTTAATCATGTTTGTAGCAGCTTTATTGATAATAGCCAAAACTAGGAACGACCCAAGTGTTACTCAGGGGGTAAATGATTAAACAAACTGTGGTACATTCACACATGGAATACTACTCAGAGATAAAAAAGGAGCAAACAATTAATATGCACATCAACTTGAATGAAACTTAAGGAATGCTGAGTTGTTAAAAACAAAAAACAATCTCAATACATACTACATGATTCCATTCAGTTGCATTCATAAAATAATACAATTAGAAAGAAGGAAAGCAGATTAGTATTGTCAGAGGTTAACAATGGTAAAGATGTCCTTTTCATTATAGGGGACTGGAATGCAAAAGTAGGGAGTCAAGAATACCTGGAGTAACAGGCAAATTTGGCCTTGGAATGCGGAATGAAGCAGGGAAGACTAATAGAGTTTTGCCAAGAAAATGCACTGGTCATAGCAAACACCCTCTTCCAACAACACAAGAGAAGACTCTACACATGGACATCACCAGATGGTCAACACCGAAATCAGATTGATTATATTCTTTGCAGCCAAAGATGGAGAAGCTCTATACAGCCAACAAAAAGAAGACCAGGAGCTGACTGTGGCTCAGACCATGAACTCCTTATTACCAAATTCAGACTCAAATTGAAGAAAGTAGGGAAAACCGCTAGACCATTCAGGTATGACCTAAATCAAATCCCTTATGATTATACAGTGGAAGTGAGAAATAGATTTAAGGCCCTAGATCTGCCAGATAGAGTGCCTGATGAACTATGGAATGAGGTTCGTGACATTGTATAGGAGACAGGGATTAAGACCATCCCCATGAAAAAGAAATGCAAAAAAGCAAAATGGTCATCTGGGGAAGCCTTAGAAATAGCTGTGAAAAGAAAAGAAGTGAAAAGCAAAGGAGAAAAGGAAAGATATAAGTATCTGAATGCAGAGTTCCAAAGAATAGCAAGAAGAGATATGAAAGCCTTCTTCAGCGACCAATGCAAAGAAATAGAAGGAAAGAACAGAATGGGTAAGACTAGAGATCTCTTCAAAAAAAATTAGAGATATCAAGGGAACATTTCATGCAAACATGGGCTCAATAAAGGACAGAAATGGTATGGACCTAACAGAAGCAGAAGATATTAAGAAGAGGTGGCAAGAATACACAGGAGACCTGTACAAAAATGATCTTCATGACCCAGATAATCACGATGGTGTGATCACTCATCTAGAGTCAGGCATCCTGGAATGTGAAGTCAAGTGGATCTTAGAAAGCATCACTATGAACAAAGCTAGGGGAGGTGATGGAATTCCAGTTGAGCTCTTTCAAATCCTAAAAGATGATGCTGTGAAAGTGCTGCACTCAATATGCCAGCAAATTTGGAAAACTCAGCAGTGGCCACAGGACTGGAAAAGGTCAGTTTTCATTCCAATCCCAAAGAAAGGCAATGCCAAAGAATGCACAAACTACCGCACAANCTATGCAGAGTACATCATGAGAAACGCTGGACTGGAAGAAAGAGAAGCTGGAATCAAGAATGGTGGGAGAAATATCAATAACGTCAGATATGCAGATGACACCACCCTTATGGCAGAAAGTGAAGAGGAACTAAAAAGCCTCTTGATGAGAGTGAAAGTGGAGAGTGAAAAAGTTGGCTTAAAGCTCAACATTCAGAAAATGAAGATCATGACATCCGGTCCCATCACTTCATGGGAAATAGATGGGAAACAGTGGAAACAGTGTCAGGTTTGTATTTTTGGGCTCCAAAATCACTGCAGATGGTGACTGCAGCCATGAAATTAAAAGATGCTTACTCCTTGGAAGAAAAGTTATGACCAACCTAGATAGCATATTCAAAAGCAGAGACATTATTTTGCCGACTAAGTTCCATCTAGTCAAGGCTATGATTTTTCCAGCAGTCATTTATGAATGTGAGAGTTGGACTGTGAAGAAGGCTGAGCGCCGAAGAATTGATGCTTTTGAACTGTGGTGTTGGAGAAGACTCTTGAGAGTCCCTTGGACTGCAAGGAGATCCAACCACTCCATTCTGAAGGAGATCAACCCTAGGATTTCTTTGGAAGGAATGATGCTAAAGCTGAAGCTCCAGTACTTTGGCCACCTCATGTGAAGAACAGACTCACTGGAAAAGACTTTGATGCTGGGAGGGATTGGGGGCAGGAGGAGAAGGGGACGACAGAGGATGAGATGGCTGGTTGTCATTACTGACTCGGTGGACGTGAGTCTAAGTGAACTCCAGAAGTTGGTGATGGACAGGGAGGCATGGCATGATGTGATTCATGGGGTCACAGAGTCAGACACGACTGAGCTACTGAACTGAACGATGGTGTGATCACTCACCTAGAGCCAGACATCCTAAATGTGAAGTCAAGTAGGCCCTAGAAAGCATCACTATGAACAAAGCTAGTGGAGGTGATAGAATTCCAGTTGAGCTATTTCAAATCCTGAAAGATGATGCTGTGAAAGTGTTGCACTCAATACACCAGCAAATTTGGAAAACTCAGCAGTGGCCACAGGACTGGAAAAGGTCAGTTTTCATTCCAATCCCAAAGAAAGGCAATGCCAAAGAATGCACAAACTACCTCACAAATGCACTCATCTCACACACTAGTCAAAAGTAATGCTCAAAATTCTCCAATTCAGGCTTCAGTAATATTTGAACTATGAACTTCCAAATGTTCAAGCTGGTTTTAGAAAAGGTAGAGGAACCAAAGATCAAATTGCCAACATCTGCTGGATCATGCTAAAAGCAAGAGAGTTCCAGAAAAACATCTATTTCTGCTTTATTGACTATCCCAAAGCCTTTGACTGTGTGGATCACAATCAACTGTGGAAAATTCTGAAAGAGATGGGAATACCAGACCATCTGACCCACCTCTTGAGAAACCTATATGCAGGTCAGGAAGCAACAGTTTGAACTGGACATGAAAACACAGACTGGTTTCAAATAGGAAAAGGAGTATGTCAAGGCTGTATATTGTCACCCTGCTTATTTAACTTATATGCAAAGTACATCACAAGAAACACTGGGCTCGAAAAAGCGCAAGCTGGAATCATGATTGCCGGGAGAAATATCAATAACCTCAGATATGCAGATGACACCACCCTTATGGCAGAAAGTGAAGAGGAACTAAAAAGCGTCTTGATGAAAGTGAAAGAAGAGAGTAAAAAAGTTGGCTTAAAGCTCAACATTCAGAAAATGAAGATCATGGAATCTGGTCCCATCACTTTATGGGAAATAGATGGGGAAACAGTGGAAACGGTGTCAGACTTTATTTTTGGGGGGCTCCAAAATCACTGCAGATATTGATTGCAGCCATGAAATTAAAAGACGCTTACTCCTTGGAAGAAAAGTTATGACCAACCTAGATAGCATATTGAAAAGCAGAGACATTACTTTGCCAACAAAGGTCCATCTAGTCAAGACTATGGTTTTTCCAATGGTCATGTATGGATGTGAGTGTTGGACTGTGAAGAAAGCTAAGTGCCGAAGAATTGAAGCTTTTGAACTGTGGAGCTCCTGCGAGTCACTTGGCCTGCAAGGAAATCCAACCAGTCCATCCTAAACAAGATCAGTGTTGGGTGTTCACTGGAGGGACTGATGCTGTGGCTGAAACTCCAATACTTTGGCCACATCATGAGAAGAGTTGACTCATTGGAAAAGACCCTGATGCTGGGAGGGATTGGGGGCAGGAGGAGACGGGACGACAGAGGATGAGATGGCTGGATGGCATCAGTGACTTGATGGACTAGAGTTTGAGTAAACTCTGGGAGTTTGTGATAGACAGGGAATCCTGGTGTGCTGCGATTCATGGGGTCACAAAGAGTCGGACACGACTGAGCAACTGAACTGAACTTAAAAATAGGGGAGAGAAGGGAGAATGTGGCTGTTAAAGGCTAGGACAAGGTGATCAAGTTGAGTATCTTGAATGTGATAGTAGTTTCATAAGGCTACACATTGTTAAATTGCACTGACATGCATAAAAGAGTGTTTGTGTAACCTATGACATTTGAATCAGTTCTACCATTTGTAGTCATCTCAATGTCTTGCTTTTAGTATTCTAATATAAATATGTAATATGTTCACTTTGAGAGAGGCTGGGTAAAGGAAGCATATGATTTCCATTTTTTGCAACTTGTGAATCTATATTTATTTCCAAATAAAATGTTTTTTTAAATATAGAAAGCAAAGTACAAAAGTGTGCCATTACCAATATATAGTTTAATGACTTTTCACATGTAAATATGTCCTTTTACCAACCACCATACAAATTAAAAAATAGAGTAATTCTAGCACCCTATGAGGATTCCATGTTCCCTTTCCTAATCAATACCCAGTCGCTCAGACTTCTATCACTATTCTGACTTACATTACCACTGACGAGTTTTTGTTGATCTTGGAACTTTATAGAAATGGAATCCAATGGTATACTCTTATGCATGTGGCTTTCATCCATGCAGTTGAATGCATCAGCTATTGTTCTTTCCCATGGCTATGTGGAAGTCCATTGTGTAAATACACCACATATTTTTTTACTTTGCTATTGATGGATATTTGGGTTGCTTTTCCGTCTTTGGCCATTTTGAATTAAATAGCTATGATTGTTCTTACACATGTGTTTTGGTACATATATATATACATATATATATATATTTTTTTTTTTTTTTTTCCCCCTTGGGAATGTGCCTTGAAGTGAATTGCTTCTACATACAGCCAAATAATTTTGGATCAATTACATTTCCACTTCCACCTGCAAAGTGTGAGTGATACAGTTGTTTTCCAGCTTTACTAGCACATAGAAACTACTATCATAACCTGAACCTGAATGCTATACATAGGAGTAAGGAAAAGATGTGAAATAAGCACAAAAGAGAGGAGAAAACAGAATTTACTTGGAAAGTATAGTAGGATTGATGACAACTGTAAATGTCCATTTTGAAATTTCCTGATACTAGTTTTAAAGGAAAATGAGTAGTCCTAAGTGTGTGGTTCACTCCATAAAAATTTATCTACTTGAGTGCTAGTGTTGCTCATTGGATTCAATCAACAGAAAGTTGAACAAATTGGAGGCCTTTGAAGTTTGTTTTTGTAGCTAGGAGGTTTGTATATGGTGACAACAAGGACAAGTGATGCATGCTTGAAAAAGTATGAGTTGCTATCCTTTGGGGTACTGTATATTTCTTGCTTAAAAATCTCAATATCTTCTCTGTATCTTCTTAAACTTTTTAATACATCTTTTAGAGAGCGTGCAAATCTATGGTATTGATAAGAAAATACTTTAAAGAATCATGGCAGATAAAACTGCAGTAATATATCATTGTTTATCCATTAGTATCTCCCATTTTGTATGTTGCTTGTGCTTTTTACTTGTAAAGCCCATTGTTTGATATTCTGTATATAACCTCATGACGTTTACAGTTTATATATCCTATAGTACATCCATTATGTTCTCTTTCAAAGCTTTTAGAAACATAAAAGAAGATAGCATTGTTATCACAAATCTCTGATTCCAGTTCGCCACATGTTTTTTAAATCTGTTCTATAATCCTGCCATTTGGAAGGTTTCTTTGAGAATTCCATCCAGAGATGCCATTGCTTTTTCATATTTTATCCACTAAGGAGACTTAGCCAAGAAATGTCAGGAAAAAAAAAAAAAAACCCAAACAAGATAGTCTTAATTAACTTTTTACCAACATAATTATTGATAAAGGTATCTCAAAGTAACTCTGAATTTTACAGAGTCAGCTATTATTTCTTCATCATCATCTTGGGTTTTCATAGTCTTGTGCAAACAAAATTATCTCTACATGCAGATGTGTTTATAGTTATGCACTGAATAAAGTTTCATTAGTTTTTTGATTGAGCCATCCCTTTAATAACATAATTTTGTTTCATGACACAGAATTCTTGACCAAGAACTTTGACTGGAGTAACTTAAAAGTATTTTATTATGGTTTTCCTCATTTAAAATGACAGAAGTCATTTAAAAATTTTGACTACATGCTGCTACTGCTGCTGCTGCAAAGTCGCTTCAGTCGTGTCTGACTCTGTGCGACCCCATAGACGGCAGCCCACTAGGCTCCCCCGTCCCCGGGATTCTCCAGGCAAGAACACTGGAGTGGGTTGCCATTTCCTTCTCCAATGAATGCAAGTGAAAGGTGAAAGGGAAGTCGCTCAGTCGTGTCTGACTCTTAGCAACCCCATGGACTGCAGCCCACCAGGCTCCTCCATAGTAAGTCGAATTTTTCCAATGCTATTTCAAAAATTTCTAGAAAATACCTTTCTGTAGCTCATGACAACTTAAAATGTAGGATAATTCCTCATATTAGAACAGACCTATCCATTGTATTGGGAGGTATTATGATTTTTAGTGGTTTTAGTAACAATTTGTCCAAAAATATCCTATGTTTCAATCTGTTTATGCCACATGATTTTGAATGTAGTTGGAATAACCTTGTAGGTGAAATATATCAGCTCAATAGTAAGTTAGTTTTTCTTTGTTGTTGTTCTGTTGCTAAGTCATGGACTAAAGCCTAGTAGGCTCCTCCGTCTATGGGGTTTCTCGGGCAAGAATACTGAATTGGGTTGCCATTTCCTTCTCCAGAGGATCTTTCTGACTCAGGGATTAAGCCAGTATCTCCTGCATTTACAGGTGGATTCTTTACCACTGAGCCATCTGGGAGGCCCAGTGGGAGTAGTTAGAGGTAGTCAAATCTGGAATATATTTCAGATATAGAGCTGATGAGATTGTCTCATGAACAATATATGGGGTGTGAGAAAGACATCAAGAATGATAGCAAGATATTTTGACCTGAGGACTGAAATGGTTGCTAATTAAGATGGGAAAGACTGTAAGAGTAATTTACATGGTTTGGTGCATATTAAGCTCAGGTTATTATCAGATAGTCAAATGAAGATATCAAGCAGACAGTTGGAAATATTGGATAAGATTCAGATATATTATTTGTAACATGGACAAGTCTTTACATATAACTTGAGTACAAAGATTAGTGATTTAGATATCAAGGTACTTTATAGTAACACTGCAGTTAATTATACTTTTCCTATTCTTAGTATACCACTCTAGAATCACAGTGGATCCTTGTACTGATAGAATGTTTAGCCTTTTAACTTTTTTGACACATAATCCAAGCATCTAACTCAGGACATTCAGATATGCTACAAAAACTATGTTTTGAACCAGTTTTCTTAAAACTTTATCAAAGAAAATTTTATCTTCTGAATTGTGTTTATGCTTAGTTATCTCTGACTCTCTACAGTCACATGGACTCATGGGGTCCCATGGAGCTCACCAAGCTTCACTGTCCATAGGACGTTTCAGGCAAAAAAAAAAAAAAAAAAAAAAAGTGTGTTGCCATTTCCTACTCCAGGGGATCTTGCCAACCCAGGAATCAAACCATGTTTCCTGCATTGGCAGGAGGATTCTTTACCACTTGACACCTGAGAAATCCACCTTCTTAATTAAGTAGTTTTAACTGTTGGTTGAAATGGCACTTTCCATGTTGATAACTACTTTTGCAAATCTGAACTCTCTAAACACATTTTTTAAACCAATTAACACTCAGTAAATTGGTCCAAGTTACAGTTTCATGGTCAGTTCTCTTCATTTAGATTCCATAGTTGTTTTCCTGTGTGCTTTGCTCCTTGAAGAAAGGCGCATCCAATATTGTCTCCATGTGTTGCTTTCCAACATGGTCACATTCTCTTAGGTGAAAAGAGGGCTTGGTCTTCTTTGAAATTCTCTGGCTGAAGCAATAGGATTTTCTCTTCCACTCTGTTCTTGGCCTGGAATCCTTGGTGATGCAACTTCATCCTAGGGAAAATGCATCTAAATGGCTCTGTGGTACTCTTTGAGCTCTGCTTAAGAACAATATCCACGAAGATGGTGAATGAGTTTTGTTTTAGTTTGCCCTGTTGTCTTGCTGATCCTGTTCCTGATGCCGATTGTCTTGCTGTTCACACAGTTCGCTGAACCTAGGGTAGGCAAGGCATGAGCTAAGTGGCTCTAAGGAGACTTGAGGAGCCACAGGAACTACAGACATGTTTATTCTCTCTTGGCTGGCACAGCCTCTCTCTCCTGCACAAAGTACCCACAAAGTGACCAAGTGAGTACCTCCTGGTGCACACATGCAGGGCTACAAGTGATCACAGCTGTTACACAACCATGCAGAGTCATTGTTTACAGAACATGGGGTGAGAGGGCATGAGAAGGTGGGGCAAGAGAGGCTGGCTGGAACTATTTTGTTAATTTCCCCATACCTGCCATTCATCCAGCCATCTTCATGAACTCATTTGCCAGGATGGAACTTCTTCTGAACTCTGCTGTGTACCTTTCACTCTCTCCTCTTCAGAAATACAAAAGCCAGTAGTCCTTCCCCCAAGGAAATAAAAGTATGTTCATATTACTACAGTATCATTTGCTACTTCTGTTGAGAATATTTACAGTAGTGATTTTTTAAAAAGACAAATGTTGTATAGATTTCAAAATTCCAATTACAAGGAGAGACAATTGTCAACCCCCTTCTAATTTTAAACCCATAGACCTTATCTTATTCTCTTACTATGCTGAGAGAACATGTCTAGCGATAAAGATATTGTTGTTATTCAATGCTATAGAAATTATTGTTCTTCAATGCTGTAGCTCTTTTATGTAAAACTACCAATTTGATAGTTTTAAAAATATTTTTTGAAAAGAAATCTTAGATGGCAAGTTTGAAACAGAATCCGTTCCCAGCATTTGCATTGTCTATAGTATGATTGGCTATCAGAGGCAGAAACTTATTCTGACTTGCTTATATGAAAATAAAGAATTATTAAATGGATAGGAAGGGCCACAGCTTTAATGGGAATCGGGGAACCATGCTGGACACTACAAGAGCTGCCTAGAACCAAAAAACTGGAAGCACAACGACTTGTCTTTTAACAGAAAGAGTAAAGCTAGATCTTCTGAGGCTCTGGGATATGGTCTCTTCTGAAGAAGAAAGAATTCTTCTTTCTTATTTTTTGTGTCATTCACTCAAGACAGATGCCTACTGGGGCATCTGATCAGCTTTTGCAAAGTGGCACACACGTGTGCTGCTTGCCAGCATAGAGCAAAAGTGCTTGCCTTTCTGGTACTGGTATTAGGAAACAGATCATTGCTCTTCAACAAGGTGACACAAGCAATAGGGAACTCCTGCTGAATAGAAAATAAGGATCAAAGCTCATCAATCAAAAGATGGTCCCAAACTTAGAGATGAGCTCTTCCCCATTAAAAAAGTAAATCTATACACATATATACATATAAATGTATATATATGTATACAATGTATTACACATTTTAGAAGAAATAACATTCCCTGGAAAAAAGAGATCAGTAAGTACATTTTGTATGACTCTTTCCCTCCTTTTCCCTTTTCTGAGCCATAGTATTTTAATCTAGAGAAAGTGTATTCTGACTGCTGGTTTCCTCAACTGCATGCAGCACATTAGTGTGTTAACAATGTGAATAAAATACATATAAATATTTTCCAGTGGTATTGTCCTCTATAATCCAGGGGGAAAAATGTACAATTGTCCCATTATTTCACTTTCCAAATGACAAGAGTGAGGAGAAATTCCAAGTTGCTTATTTTAATAAGGAGGAGACACGTGATGCTGTCACAGGTGCTGCATGACCCTGTTGCCCCAAGAAGGCTCCCTGACATGCTTGCATCAACCCTCCCTTCATCAGGGGCTGCACATTCCGAGGAGACTCTGCAGACAGAGCTAACCTTCCCCAGCTGTGCCCCAGTCTCCCCCGCCTTTCACTCAGTACCTTGCCAGGAAGAGGCTCGAGGGTTCCAGCAGCTCCAGCCACAGGGGTTCTGGCTAATTAGATTTCTACTCTAAATGGATTTTTCAAATAATATAGTTTAAAGTTCTGACTTTTGAAAAAGTGCAATTTCTTGTGCTAATGCTACATCTCACATGGGAACCAGAATCTTTAGTCTGGAAGTTTATAATTAGAGGTGAAGCAAAGTAGAGCATTATATGATATCAGATTAACCAGGAGATAGACAGCCAGGCACATAGATGAACAGATAATTACTTAAAGATAATCATACTTCAGACTTGTAAAATGTCTTTGAGGAAAAATAGTGCTTCCATTTTCTTGTCCTTATATTTAACTAAAATACACATTTTAAAAAACAATATATAGCTATTTATGATTTCAGAGTCCTATCTGAAGCTCTGTTACTTACAAGGTAAAGAGTAACATAAATGGATTGAATCTGGGTTACAACAGTACACAGTTGAGAAAATAATTCTCTGTTAAGTTTGTTCCTGTGTGTAGGGCCACTCTTAAATTCAATCTTTCTGTGACCCACAGTTTTTAACAAGAAACAATTAATTTACAAACTTTCAGATATTCTTCCTTTGGACTTTCTTGATATTTATATTTTCTATTAAAATACAAAAGAATAAATTTCAGCCCACTTCTCATATGGAAAGTGTGACACTTCTAAAATATTTTTGGCATATTTAAGTTGCGGTGTAACAATACAACATTTTCTAGTGTTTAGAGATAATGTATGAAAGAAAACTGTTAGAGAGCAGAGTTGGCTTAAATCCTTCACAAATGTAGTCGGCACAATTTTAAAAGTAAAGTAGAAAACAAATACATCCGATGTGATCTAGGTATATCTCAGCTGTAATCGAAGCCTGTCTTTTCTTTCCCTTTGGAAACACTGAGTCTTCCCAGAAGTGGATTAAAAGACAGGACACCTGCTTCTCATTTGCGAGTTGACAGGTCATCAAACATTAGTGGGTCTTGCTTAGTTCTTAACCTTCTTTGCCCTGTTCTGATTTTAGTTTCATTCTCTACATTTCACTGTGAATTAATTTTTCTGAATATCCAAACTCATTCTTTCTTTATGAACCAGCTTGTCCTTTACCTTCCTACCATCATCTTTTCCTTGTTTTGTTGAGTCATTTCTTTATTCCTCCTCTTTAGTGAGTCACTCACACTCAGAAAATCCCCACTGAGCCACCCTGACAAACACAAAGTCACATTATAGCAGCTACTCTTAACTACCAAGAGGAAAAATAAAATTTAAAGCAAACCTTGTTCTTTGTAAATGGAGGTGTGAAAGGAAAGCTGCACCTTTGTTTTCATAGCCACATTCTCTCGGCTTTTCTTTTTCCAGTTTAGGAGTAGGATGTGAGTGTATCTGACACAGAAGCATATCCCCAACCTGAAGAAGAATGGCAGGAAATAGTTTTAACCCAGTGATAGAATGACCAACTTTTGCCTGTTGTGGTAGTACATGGAGAGAGTATTCACATTGCCGAGTAAAGAACCCTTTCTAGAGGTTTTTGCAATCAAATATATTTCATCCACACTAATGCCTTTTCCCTCTCCCTATTAAGTTTCTAAAACTTCATTAAAATAATTAGACTAAGGTTGGGAAGAATCTACTTTCTTTAGATATTTCAAAAAGGAGCTATTTTTTCTGTTTATTTTTTTTTAATTCCTGAACATTTTTTCCCTTTTTCCCTCCTTTGCTCTCACATCATTGAGTGCCAGAGAGGTTAAGTTACTTTGAGTACTTTTTGAAAACTGACAAATGAAAGTTAACCACAGTAGTGGATGTCTGTTCAGACTTAATTTAAAGCAATAGAAACTTGATTCAAGACTCTTTACCATTCCAGTCTGAGCTTTCTTCAGCTTGCTTCCAGCAGTACTGAAATGACTTCTTTATAACTAAAAGTTTTTGCTCATTAATGTGGCTATGTGAGGCAGGGTCACTTCACGGCTTGGGTGAGTTGAGTGGGGATTTCTGGGTGAACAGGACTGGCTGTCACCTGCAGACAAAAAGGCTTTGGCTTCTGTAGCCCCAACCACATCAGCCCTTGCCTCGGGGCTGAGGGAATGGACACTGAAGCCATTCTGCAGACTCTAGTGGAAGGGAGGGTGGTCTCCTTTACCAACATTTATTGGGAAAAGAATTTCAGAGAAATTTGCGCTGAGTGCAATGAACACAATGGGCCTCCATGGAGACAGCAAAATAAGGGAGCCTGAGTTTAAAATGATGGTGTGGTTGACAATATAATGGTGTCCTTATCATGCCCATATCCTAACCCCTGGAACCTGTGAATATGTTAGGTTAAAGGTCAAAAGTACATTAAAGTAGCAGATGGAATTAAGCAGTTGTTCATCATTAGCTGACCTCAAAATGGATTATCTTGGATTTTTCCAAGTGGTCCCAATGTAATCACAAGGGCCCTTAAAAGTGGAAGAGGGATATAGAAGAGAAGGTCAAAGTGATACAGTATGTGAAGAACACATGTTGTTTCAACATTCATGGAGATGATACAGGCAGCAATTCCCCTGAAGAACTTCTGGACCATTTTAACTTTCATCTCCACATTATATCAGCTACAGTACCAAGAGAAAATCCATGAACTTAACCATCGCCTGTAAATGGTCCACCTTAAAAATCATAAATATAACTTACCATTCTTTGACTATACTTTTCCATTCTTCAGTCTCACTCTAACTCTCCTAATATGCCCAATTTTTAAACTAAGAGAACCGCCTACTCCTTTATGCTTTAGTTTTTCTCCTGAGCCTATCAGTCCTACTCACTGCTAATCATCTCCTTCTTTGTCTCCCTCTCTTCCTGACCTCTTCCCTTCTTGATACCAATAATCCCAACTCTGCTGCCTTTGACTCCTATGCACAGGGAGTAGAAAATCACTTGGCTTTACATGCCTCTCCTGCAAATCCTCATCTATAATCCTGGAAGTAACCTTTTAATTATCCTTGGTTCATTAATGATAATAGGCTTGCTTATGCTGCCATAGCAAATCCCAAAATCTCCATGGCTTAATACATTAGAGCTTATTTTTTTGTTTCTGTTATACTCTGATAATACTTGATAGCCCTTCTTCAATTTATAGCTTTTCTATTGGAAACTCACAGCCTTTTTTCATAGCTGGAGGGGAGAACATGGAGCAGGTATAATCTAAACTGTCTTAGACTGAATAACACTCTTCTCACATGAGCCCTGCTAGATGTATGAATGTTCGGGAAATGTAGAGGACAAAGTGGATATTTCCTGAACGCTAAACGATGTCTGGCATATCATTAGCTCCAACTCTATTTTCCAAAATAAATGTTTTAACATTTTTATCACTCTCCTTAAGATCTTAAATCATTTTCTGTCTCCTCCTTCCCTACTTCTCTTACCATTTTCAATAGATTGCCCTTTCCTTCTTTCATGAGAACTTTGGGTGCTTTATGTTTGATTTCCTTGTATTTTTCAATCCTATCCATCCATCTTCATTTCTCTTTCACTCTCACGACAATGGGTCTACCCTAACCCTTCCTCATCAAGACCATGCTCCCTTAATTCCTTTCTAGTCTATATCTTTAGACAACCTCTTTTATCCTTGGATCTTTTCCTCAACCCATAAGCTTAGATTTAAAAAATCTATCCTAAATGCTTCTTTAATATCATTTTCTTTTCTGTCCTCAAAATATATCAGTGTTCTGGTGTATTACCTCTCATACACTCATGATGCCATTGTAATCTAGCTTTTGCACTTACTAGATTTTTGAAATTTCACCTTACAAGCCCTAAATACAAAGGCTATTTCTATCCCACTAGAAGGAAATGGCAACCCACTCCAGTGTTCTTGCCTGGAGAATCCCAGGGACGGGGGAGCCTGGTGGGCTGCCGTCTATGGGGTCGCACAGAGTTGGACATGACTGAAGCGACTTAGCATAGCATAGACTCATCTATTGCATATGACTCTGCTAATCAGTATCTAGTTCTGAAAACTTTATTTTTTTTATAAAAAGAACAGAGCCCTTTGAGTCTTTTCCTATCTTTTCTTTTTTTCACGTAATGAATTTTTCTCCACCAGTCTTTTCAACACTGGTATTCCTGGAGGCTTTATCCTTGGCAGCTGTTCTTTTCATTTTGTACTCACTATGGGAGAAATTGTCCAATTACATGTTTTCCAGAGATCAGCTATATAAAAGAAATAACTCTAAAGTCCATGTCTCTAGTTAAGTTCACTTACATGACTTCAAGACCTTCTATCCAATTGCCTATTTTACCATTCCCACTGACTGTTCTAAAGATGCCTCAAAAAAAAAAAATTTAGAGAGTAAACTCATTTTCTCAGCACTGTCATTCAGTTGACACTTCTTCCTGAAGTCTATTTCAGTTGGCGATGACATATTCCTCCATGATAACAAAGTAACATTCTGGTCAGCACCTTCCATAGCACAGTTAGAAGCCTTGACCTCCTCTCTCAATCTTCGCAATGACCAACCAGTGATGAGGGCTGTCACTGTCACTTAGCATGTGTTTCTGAAGTCACTGTAACCATTCCTAGTCCCGCTGCTATAGTTGAGATATTTTTCAACTTTAAAGTGTATTATAGCAATAGGCTCCTACATGATATTTCTCCTTGTAGTCCTATTTTTCCCAGTTTATCTTGCATATCCATAACCTAAAGTAATATCAATCTACTGCTTAAAAGTCTTATTTGATTTCTCACTACCTACAGGAAAAATTCCAACTCCCTTAGCAGGACACATAAAGACCCTTTCCATCTGAACCTGTCTTGATAGCCCATCTTCACCTCTTTACCCATTTTGTATGTTACACTCTCACAACATTAAGCTGTTAGAAGAGAGGAGCTTGCCATACTGTTTCTCCATATGCCTTAAATCATGATGTTGCCTTTGCCTAGAATGTTTCTTCTCCCCTCTTCTTTCTGCTGGATCTTCCTCTTCTCCCCATTTTTCACAGCTGTGAACTAACAGGAGATATATACACATGCATATACATGAGGATTTATTTTAAGGGATTATCTCAAGTGATTATGGAAGTTGGCAAGTTGAAAATCAGCAGAACCAATGTTCTTGTTTTAGTCTAAAATCTGGTGGGTTGCTGTAGTACCAAGAAGAGTCAGTGTTTCCATTTGAAGAGTTACCAGTGCCTTTGTGGGTCAGTGGTGGGTCAGCATTTGTGATATATAGGACTTCAACTGATTGACTGAGGCCCACCCACATTACGGTAAACAATCCGCTTTTACTGCATCTACTTATTTTTAAATGTTAATCACATTCAAAATAGCCTTTCTTGTAAATTAGTATACTTTAATAAAAGACCTAGCCTCCCAGAAATACCTAGAATAACATTTGATGAAATATCTGTTCACCCCATGGCCCTAATTATACCACCTAATAGTATTCTAATGTATTTTGTGCCTGAACCCTTTTAAAGATGACCTTATTGTAGTTCTGTGCAATTAAAGTATATTTATATTAAAATTAAAAAATTTTTTTCTAACCATCATGTTCTGTTAAAAATTTCCCTCTATTTTAAGATATAATTATGATGATTTC
>SJYQ01001194.1:2100288-2111044 GCA_006410935.1 Redunca redunca
GATATTATTATGATTATTTCTATAAAATGGATCAAGGTATAAATACACTTTTCATAGATTGTCAAACATAAAATTCAAATTTTTACTAGGAATTCCTATTTTAATTACATAGATAGCTGCTTTCTCTTCAGATAGTTTCCATGTATTTGGATGAACTGTACTCAATGCAAAACTGAGAATGGGTTCAGCATCAATTTTATTCCTTTTGTTCATTTTTATAAATGTGAATGATAGTGAATCTTGTTTTGAAATAGCAGTGCCACTTGACTCTGTCATATGCCAAAAATCACGTAGTGATTTGTGATTTACAAAAAGTAAAGTAATCTTTTGGTGGACAGCTTGATTAAGTCCTCTAACTCTTGAATCAAAGAGTCAGAGGCCATCCCAGTTTGATAACATGACCTTTCTTAAATTGTGACAGGTAACACTGTATAAAATAACCATATATGTGCCCCCTTTCCTAGTGGTTTGTCAGCCTCATGAGGACAGGGACAATGTGATATCTATTTTTGTTCCCACAGTGCTACATAATATCTGTCACATAGTAGGTACAACTTAAAATTAAATTTATATACTGTGGTTTGCTTTATAGTAATTTTTATTATCTCTGAAGGTAAATAAATTAATAATAGGTTTCACATGAGGCATTAGATAGTTGCCTATATATAAAAATATTGATAATTTTTTAAGGAAAAATCCTCTCATTCAAAGACTAAAGCAGTAATTCCTGCATTATTTTACTAGGAGTATCATATTGAAGTACCACAGACTGGGTGGCTTAAATAACAGTCATTTATTTTCTCAGAATTCTGGAAATTAGAAGCAGGAGAGTAAAGTGTTGACAGGATTGATCTTTTTCTGAGACCTCTCTTTGGCTTGCAGATGACTGTCTTTGCCTTGAGTGTTCGCATGGTCTTTCCTTCATGCATGTCTGCATCCTAATAGAATCTTCTTATAAGCAGGCTAGCCATACTGAATCAAGCCCCATCTTACTGATACCATGTTAAATCAATTACTTCTTTAAAGGATGTATCCCCCCATACACTCAGTCATCTCTGACTCTTTGAGATCCTGGAGACTGTAGCCCACCAGATTCCTCTATCCATGGAATTCTCCATACAGGAATACTGAAGTCAGTAGCTATTCCCTTCTCCAGGAGATCTTCCCAAATGAGGGTTAGAACCAGGGACTCCTACACCACAGGCAGATTCTTTATTGTCTGAGCCACAAAGGAAGCCCTTAATTTCCTCTTCATAGGCTTTATCCCCAAATAGAGTCAAATTGTGAGATACTGGGGGGGTTAGAGCTTCAACTTATAAATTTGGAGGGGCCACAATTCAACCCATAATAATGCCTAATTAATAAAATGTCTGAATTTTATCTTAATTTTATTTTTGTTTTTACTTTTCGATTGAAATCTTATCCACCCCTCCCCCCCATCCTCACTCAAACTACTGAGTTATTTTATGCTAGGGCCAATTCTTAATTGTTTCAGACTGCAAAGGAAATACCTTATTCACCTTCCTGCACCCTTGTTCTATGCCTGCAGATCTAATAGCTAAATGTTACCAAAATTGCTCTTGTCAATGGGAAACCTTTCTATTTCTAGGTGTATATAAACACTGATCAAAATAAATGTAAGTATATAGTTCTATAAAGAACCTGCTAGAAAACTTTACCATGGAACAGATGGTATTCTTTGTTTTGTTATTTTTATGTGCTCATCTGCTCTCCTAGTTTATAAGTTACTGGAGGTCAGGAACCTATCTAATTCAATGGACTTAGAACCAAACATAGTACTTATAATGTGCATAGTGGTGTCTATTAGTCTTGAATGAAGAATGATCAGTTAAAAATCATGTTCAAGGTTTTGCTGCATTTCAACTAATTATGTGTTGATATTCCTTTTAGTTGGTGTAAATCTCCTCCAGACTTTTGGTGAGCATAAAGGAATTGAATAGTAATTCAGTTTTATTTTTGTATTTAGTAAAGAATGTTCTCAACATCCAGATGGGAGAAAAGAATGGGATAAAAGCGTAACATTTGAGCCTTTTGAGTTTTCTGTCCTTTAATGTTCAAAGCAACTGATGCTTTAAATCTATTTCCTCACTTTCAGTGCTTGTAAGTAAATGTCAGTGTTTCAGGGGAGGAAGCATCTTGTTCTATTTAGAACTTCTTTTCCTGTGTAGGAAGCGGCTTTTTTTCCCCTTTATTCCCTCTTCCCAGAGAATTGTGTTGTATACCAACAGACCTGTGTCTTGTCTTTTTCTATTTGCTGATTCATCTAACCAACCATCTACATTTAAACTTCACAATCAGCTGGGAAATCACAACTGATCCTGAAAAAGCTTGTCTGTTTCAAACTTCTAAGATGGATAGACAGTTCCCATAGCTATCTCCCTCATTTGATCAGACAGAACCACTGAAGGGGACAGAGGACCATAGTGATCAGTACTACTCTCATTCTCATTTTTATTTTCCTTCAAGTGTGAGTCATATGTGTTCATAAATAAAGAATGAGAAATCATTTTTCTGTATATGTATCAGTTCAGTACAGTTGCTCAGTCGTGTCCGACTCTTTGTGACCCCATGAATTGCAGCACGCCAGGCCTCCCTGTCCATCACCAAATCCCGGAGTTCACTCAGACTCATGTCCATCAAGTCAGTGACGCCATCCAGCCATCTCATTCTCGGTCGTCCCCTTCTCCTCCTGCCCCCAATCCCTCCCAGCATCAAAGTATTTTCCAATGAGTCAACATTTCTCATGAGGTGGCCAAAGTATTGGAGTTTCAGCTTTAGCATCATTCTTTCCAAAGAACACACATTGTTGATCTCCTTCAGAATGGACTGGTTGGATCTCCTTGCAGTCCAAGGGACCCTCAAGAGTCTTCTCCAACACCACAGTTCAAAACCATCAATTCTTCGGGACTCAGCCTTCTTCACAGTCCAACTCTCACATCCATACATGACCACAGGAAAAACCATAGCCTTGACCTTAGTCGGCAAAGTAATGCCTCTGCTTTTGAATATGTTATCTAGGTTGGTCATAACTTTTCTTCCAAGGAGTAAGTGTCTTTTAATTTCATGGCTGCAATCACCATCTGCAGTGATTTTGGAGCCCCCAAAAATAGTCTGACACTGTTTCCACTGTTTCTCCATCTATTTCCCATGAACTGATGGGACCGGATGCCATGATCTTCGTTTTCTGAATGTTGAGCTTAAGCTGTGGATGTGACTGGTGATAGAAGCAAGGTCCATGCTGTAAAGGGCAATATTGCATAGGAGCCTGGAATGTCAGGTCCATGAATCAAGGCAAATTGGAAGTGGTCAAACAGGAGATGGCAAGAGTGAACATTGACATTCTAGGTATATATATATATATACATACACACACACACACACATATATATATGATTGGAGAAGGAAATAGCAACCTACTCCAGTATTCTTGNGGGAAATGGTGGAAACAGTGTCAGACTTTATTATTTGGGGCTCCAAAATCACTGCAGATGGTGATTGCAGCCATGAAATTAAGACACTTACTCCTTGGAAAGAAAGTTATGACCAATCTAGATAGAATATTAAAAAGCAGGGACATTACTTTGTCAACAAAGGTCTGTCTAGTCAAGGCTATGGTTTTTCCAGTGGTCATATACGGATGTGAGAGTTGGACTGTGAAGAAAGCTGAGCACTGAAGAACTGATGCTTTTGAACAGTGGTGTTGAAGAAGATCTTGAGAGTCCCTTGGACTGCAAGGAGATCTAACCAGTCCATCCTAAAGGAGACCAGTCCTGGGTGTTCATTGGAAGGACTGATGCTGAAGCTGAAACTCCAATACTTTGGCCACCTCATGCGAAGAGTTGACTCAGTGGAAAAGCCCTGATGCTGGGAGGGATTGGGGGCAGGAGGAGAAGGGGACGACAGAGGATGAGATGGCTGGATGGCATCACTGACTCAATGGACATAAGTTTGGGTAAACTCCAGGAGCTGGTGATGGACAGGGAAACCTGGCCTGCTGCGATTCATGGGGAAACAAAGAGTCAGACACGACTGAGCGACTGAACTGAACTGAATTGAAGTGCACCAATAATTTTAGAGGCATTCCACAAAGAAGAAATAAAAATCAATTATAAATTAAAGCCAAAATGCTATGTGAACAGAAACCATGTACAGTAGGCTAGCATAACACAGTGACAAAATTCAGATAATTTTCCAACTATAACCCAGTAATGTTAAAAGTTCAATCTTTATCTTCCATGTACAAGATTGCCTATATTTATTGATGTATTTTTGTTGATAACCACCAACCATGTTCTCAATGAAGTGTAAAAAATACATGCAAGAAATATATTCTTAAATGTAGGCTGCTAAGTCGCTTCAGTCGTGTCCAACTCTGTGCACCCCATGGATTCAGCCCACCAGGCTCCTCTGTCCATGGGCTTTTCCAGGCAAGAGTACTGGAGTGGGGTGCCATTGCCTTCTCCTAAATGTAGGCAAAGTGTATTTATCCTTTTATTCATGAATTCAGTCCAGGAAATTTATGGTTTGAAGCTTTTATAACAAGTTATCTAAAATAAAATTAATCTATAAAAACTTGGGAGCGAACAAAATAAGGCTGGTTAAACCACAAAGTTTTGATTAAAAGTAAACAATTGTGTATGTATGTCACATATAGAAAATATCAGTATTGCTGTTTGTGTAACTGTCTTATATTTATAAACTCATTTCCTAAATATTTATTTTAATAATCATGACAGCCCTATTAGCTAGATGTACTCTTCCTAATTTCTATGTGAAAGAAATTGAGTTTTAAAGCAGTAAGTCAGTAGCCCAAGATCACACAGTTAGAAGTAGAACAAAACTTGAATTTCTGTTTACTGAATTTAGTGCATCCCAGCTTTCTGTCATGTTGCTGTTGTTCAGTCATTCAGTTGTGTCCGACTCTAAGACCCCATCCTTCACCACTTCCTGGAGCTGGCTCAAGCTCCTGTACATTGCATTGGTGATGCCATCCAACCATTTTGTCCTCTGTTGTCCCCTTCTCCTCCTGCCCTCAATCTTTCCCAGCATCAGGGTCTTTTCCAATAGTTGGTTCTTCGCATCATGTGGCCAAATTATTGGAGCTTCAGCTTCAGCATCAGTTATTCCAATGAATATTCAGGACTGATTTCCTTTAGGATTAACTGGTTTGATTTCCCTGCAGTCCAAGGAATTCTCAAGAGTCTTCTCCAACACTACAGGTCAAAAGCATCCATTCCTCTGTGCTCAGCCTTCTCTGTGTTTCAACTCTCACATCCATGCATGTCTACTGGAAAAACCATAGATTTGACTAGATGTATCTTTGTTGGCAAAGTGATATCTCAGCTTTTTAATATACTGTCTAGGTTTGTCATAACTTTTTTTGTTTTTCCCCACAAGGAGCAAGTGTCTTTTAATTTTATCGCTGCAGTCACCATCTGCAGTGATTTTGGAGCCCAAGAAAATAAAGTCTATCGTTGTTTCCATTGTTTCTCCATCTATTTTTCATGAAGCGATGGGACCAGATGTCATGATCTTAATTTTTTGATGCTGAGTTTTAAACCAGCATTTTCACTCTCTTCTTTCACCTTCATCAAGAGTCTCTTTAGTTTTTCTCTGCTTTCAGCCACAATGGTAGTGTCATCTACATATCTGAGGTTATTGATTTTCTCTCATGAGTGGAAGCTAAAATGTTTTCTTAGTTTATTTTTGAAAATACCCTTAAAAATGTGATAACACCAGATGTCCCTTAAGTATTTTCTTCCCCCATTTATTTGCCCTACTCATCAATTCATAAAATCATAGAGCTGAAAGAGATCCACGTCTCCTTTTGTTTATGAGAAAGTAACTAAGAAAAACAAACATATGTGTCCTAGATAGTCCAAATAATTTTTGGAAAATTTCAAATAGGATTTAGCTTTTCCAATCCCCATTTCAGGGATTCTCTCAATGAGTTCCTAGTGAAACATATAATCATTCAGATGTATTTATTGAAATTCTGCTTACTGACATGATAAAAATCTTTGTCATTTTTTCTGACATCTATGTGCCTTATAAATCAGCTGGAAAGATATAAAGCATGAAATAATTAATAAAGTGATTGCCACTGACCATATGCCTACTGATACACTTCAGAGAAAGTGAATATCAATTTAGGATATGATGGGAAAGGAGCCCTAAGTGAGGAGGCTGCCCTTAACTAAACACTTCAAAATAGAATGATTTCTGATGGAACATGGGGAAAAAGAGAATAGTTTAGGGGAGGATAACTGTCTGACCTTAACCTGTATGCTATGAATTTTTTATAGGTATTCCATTAATTTGTGAACAATTTGTTAAATTTATTGTTATTACAAAATGCAGGCTCAGGTCTCTGGTGATGGCTGTCAGATGGGATGTTGAGCTGAGCAGGGATAAAGTGGGCAAGTAGCTGATCAATATATGAAGGATGTACAAGGTATGGTTCAATGTTTAGCTAACATCAAGGAGAGGTTGCTTTTTTTCTCTTATATCTGTGAGAAATTTGTTTTGTGAAAATAGACAAGGGAATTATCAAGGAGGAAAATGGTGCCATTCCAACAGTTGTAGCACAAGACAACCAAATAATAGATGGAATAGCTAATTTTCCAAAGATGTACTAAGCCAAGAGTGATTATGTAGTCAGTGTTACTGATTTGTTTGATGGTTCCTACAAGAACAGACCCAAAATACTAATTAAAAAAATAGGTTGCAAAAACGGAAATTTGTTGGTCTCATAGGAATGTCTACAATGACTGTCAGGAGTCAGTAAAGATCTGAAGGAGATTCAGTCTGCAATATGGCCTGAATTGATGTGGGAAAGGAAACTCAGCTGCCAGTCAAATGGAGGAGAAACTGACAAGCATATTCTCTAGACTTCACTGGAATTTTTGTTGTTGGTTTCAGTAAGGTTTAAGTTACAATGGAATTCAGTCTCATTGCTGTCCCTAAGTTTCCTTTAGGAAACAATATAAAATACTTATTTTGGTCAAGCAAACCAAAAACAAATCACAATATCTAAAACTTAAAGAGATGTAATAGTCTTCCCAGCCTGCCTTAGACCTGAAACTTGTTACTGTGTCCATCCAATATATTAAAGAACATGATCTCCATCAACAGGAATCAGATTACCTTAAATATACATAAATGATCAATCTTTTTCTTATTCTTAACATGGTTTGCAGATAAAAAAGCCTATGAACCTACAAGGAGTGAAACTTAAACACTGAAATGAAAACAGTAACAGCAATAGAAAGGCCCTAAAGGTTTTTAGTTTTATTAGAATCACGATAGACTAATGAGTTAAAAGAAGCCAGTTCAGTTCAGTTCAGTTGCTCAGTTGTATCTGACACTTTGCGACCCCATGAATTACAGCACACCAGGCCTCCATGTCCATCACCACTCCCGGAGTTCACTCAAACTCATGTCCATCGAGTCGGTAATGCCATCCAGCCATCTCATCCTCTGTCGTCCCCTTCTCCTCCTGCCCCCAATCCCTCCCAGCATCAGGGTCTTTTCCAATGAGTCAACTCTTCGCATGAGGTGACCAAAGTATTGGAGTTTCATCTTCAGCATCAGTCCTTCCAATGAACACCCAGAACTGATCTATTCTTCTCCTAAGAGAAGCCAGTTGCAAACAAAAAGCAGAGAATAAGTCAATATGCATTTAATAAAAGATCCAGGGTTTTACAAAGAAAATATTCAAAGATTATTCATTCAAAATAATCAAAGATTATTATAAAATGTTACACAACTATATCCCCCCAAAAGATTAGGAAATAAAGGAAAAATATATTAACAGGGTGAAATTGGAAAGTTAATATGATTATATTAATAAGCAGATTGCTACTGCTGCTAAGTTGCTTCAGTCCTGTCCGACTCTGTGCGACCCTATAGATGGCAGCCCACCAGGAAATTTTTGTTTGCAACTGGCTTCTTTGGAAGGACTGATGCTGAAGCTGAAACTCCAATACTTTGGCCACCTCATGCGAAGAGTTGACTCATTGGAAAAGACTCTGATGCTGGGAGGGATTGGGGGCAGGAGGAGAAGGGGACGACAGAGGATGAGATGGCTGGATGGCATCACTGACTCGATGGACATGAGTTTGAATGAACTCTGGGAGTTGGTGATGGACAGGGAGGCCTGGTGTGCTGTAATTCATGGGGTCGCAAAGAGTCGGACACGACTGAGTGACTGAACTGAACTTAACTGAACTGGATTCTCTTAACTCATTAGTCTATCATGCTTCTAATAAAACTAAGACCCTTTAGGGCCCTCCTATTGCTATCCTCATCCTTGGGATTCTTCAGGCAAGAACACTGGAGTGGGTTGCCAGTTCCTTCTCCAATGCATGAAAGTGAAAAGTGAAAGTGAAGTCAGTCAGTCTTGCCTGACTCTTAGCAACCCCATGGACTGCAGCCTAAACCAGGCTCCTCCATCCATGGGATTTTCCATTCAAGAGTATTGTAGTGGGTTACCATTGCCTTCTCTGCTAACTAAATAGATACCTATCTAAAACAGCCATTACAAATCTTCAGACAATACTAGAGTTTAGAATACAGTGACTTTTTGCCTATTTTTTTAAAGTATAAACAGCAGATAAACATATCCTGACAGGGTCAAATAATAAAATTTCTAAGAATATTTAGAACAAGAATTGATTTGTTTGAACTGTGTTGTTGGAGAAGACTCTTGAGAGTCCCTTGGACTGCAAGGAGATCCAACCAGTCCATTCTGAAGGAGATCAACCCTGGGATTTCTTTGGAAGGAATGATGCTAAAGCTGAAACTCCAGTACTTTGGCCACCTCATGTGAAGAGTTGACTCATTGGAAAAGACTCTGATGCTGGGAGGGATTGGGGGCAGGAGGAGAAGGGGACAACCCAGGATGAGATGGCTGGATGGCATCACGGACTCGATGGACGTGAGTCTGAGTGAACTCCGGAAGACGGTGATGGACAGGGAGGCCTGGCGTGCTGCGATTCATGGGGTCGCAAAGAGTCGGACACGACTGAGCAACTGAACTGAACTGAACTGATAATTAATTTTTAGTTCTTGCTGAGTGCATTTTGCTAAAAAGACTCTTAGAAAAATACTTAAATGGTAACAGACTCAACGTTGAAATATTTTCAATAAACTAAGGAAAGACTTGCATTTTAAAATAGAATGGAGAACTCACATGACAAGAATGTTGTTTCAAAGAGCTGGTCATCATGATTTTGAAGGGAAAAGTTAATGATTTCTCACCATGGCTATAGTCTGGCAAAATGAAATCACAAAAATTTATGAATACACAAAATTAAAATGTAAAACTAAAGTAATAAAAAAGTGGCAAGCAGAAATGTAAAGACAGGGAGAAAAAGAATGCTAAACTTTTATTCCTAAATATTTCAGGAACTCATTTGGAAGCAAATATTGGGAAGTATTGAAGATTTTAAAGCAAAAGTAGTAAATAGAATATGAAAGTAAAACCATTATTGGTGGTGGGATATGTCTATATTGTTGATAGTGGGGTGTGTGTGTGTGTGTGTGTGTATGTGTGTGTGTGCATGCACGTGCATGTGAGAGAGAGTGAGAGAGAAACTCTGTCCCCAAAGGAAAACTACCAACAGGGTTTTGTGGCTAGATTTAAAATAACTGCAAGTTGATCTGTTAAGCTTGGTGGTAAGAAAACCATGTAGCTTTAAAAGAACACCATACTCTGTAGGGTCATTTACTTTCTTTCAGGTATTAACATATATAATTGTGGATTAGTAGTGTTCTTAAGATTTGGCATTGCATGGCTCATTTGACAGAATCATCAACTCATGGATCAAATCATACATCTAGTTTAATAAGTCTAATATTTATATTGTGTGATATATAAAATGTAGCTACACTTTGGGATACTAAGACATCCAGAGACACCTTTCAAACTACACTAAGAAAACACACTGCACTGTAGTTTTATAAATCTTAATGCTCACTTAGAAGAGTGAGACTAAAACAGAATTTGAAAATAGAGGGAAAAAATGTAAAAACGCTTTGGATTCAATAAAGTGATTCTGATGTAAGAAAATAATTTAAAAAGTGGGATTGAAACGGAGGATATATATTTGGGAGTAGACTTCCAAAAACACCAAAAGGACAGACTTGTAAATGTACAACCATGGAATATTTGTAATAAGCCTGAAATATCACCATGAACAAAGAGTGGGCCTGTGGATTCAAGTGGATCTTTGAGAACATAGAAAACAATATGCTATCCTGTATCGGCATCATTCATGCATTTACCTTTTTACTTTACAATATTGTATTGGTTCTGCCACACATTAACATGAATCCACCACGGGCATATGCATGTTCCCCATCCAGAACCCCTCTCCCACCTCCCTCCCCATACTATACCTCTGGGTCATCCCAGTGTACCAGCCCCAAGCATCCTGTATCAAACCCTCTCCCACAGAGTCCAAAAGACTGTTCTATATATCTGTGTCTCTTTTGCTGTCTTGCATACAGGGTTATCATTACCATCTTTCTAAATTCCATATATATGCATTAGCATACTGCATTAGTGTTTTTCTTTTCTGGCTTACTTCACTGTGTATAATAGGTTCCAGTTTCATCCACCTCATTAGAACTGATTCAAATGTATTCTTTTTAATGGCTGAGTAATACTCCATTGTGTATATGTACCACAGCTTTCTTATCCATTCATCTGCTGATGGACATCTAGGTTGCT
>SJYQ01001194.1:2112805-2142935 GCA_006410935.1 Redunca redunca
GGTTAGATTTATGGTCCAGGATGTGATCTATCCTGGAGAAGGTTCCGTTAGCACTTGAGAAAAAGGTGAAATTCATTGTTTTGGGGTGAAATGTCCTATAGATTTCAATTAGGTCTAACTGGTCTATTGTATCATTTAAAGTTTGCATTTCTTTGTTAATTTTCTGTTTAGTTGATCTGTCCATAGATGTGAGTGGGGTATTAAAGTCTCCCACTATTATTGTGTTATTCCTAATTTCCCCTTTCATACTTGTTAGCATTTGTTTTACATATTATGGTGCTCCTACGCTGTGGGCATATATATTTATAATTGTTATATCTTCTTGGATTGATCCTTTGATCATTATGTAGTGACCTTCTTTGTCTCTTTTCACAGCCTTTGTTTTAAAGTCTATTTTATCGGAAATGAGTATTGCTACTCCTGCTTTCTTTTGGTCTCTGTTTGGGTGGAATATCTTTTTCCAGCCCTTCACTTTCAGTCTGTATGTGTCCCTTGTTTTGAGGTGGGTCTCTTGTAGGCAGCATATATAGGGATCTTGTTTTTGTATCCATTCAGCCAGTCTTTGCCTTTTAGTTGGGGCATTCAACCCATTTACGTTTATGGTAATTATTGATAAGTATGATCCCATTGCCATTTGCTTTATTGTTTTGGGTTTGGGTTTATATGCCCTTTTTGTTTCCTGTCTAGAGAATATCCTTTAGCATTTGTTGGAGAGCTGGTTTGGTGGTGCTGAATTCTCTCAGCTTTTGCTTGTCTGTAAAGCTTTTGATTTCTCCTTCATATTTGAATAAGATCCTTGCTGGGAACAGTAATCTGGGCTGTAGTTATTTTCTTTCATCACTTTAACTATGTCTTGCCATTCCCTCCTGGCCTGAAGAGTTTCTATTGAAAGATCTGCAGTTATCCTTATGGGAATTCCCTTGTGTGTTATTTGTTGTTTTCCCCTTGCTGCTTTTAATATTTGTTCTTTGTGTTTGATCTTTGTTAATTTGATTAATATGTGTCTTGGGGTGTTTCATCTTGAGTTTATCTTATTTGGAACTCTCTGGGTTTCTTGGACTTGGGTGATTATTTCCTTCCCCATTTTAGGGAAGTTTTCAACTATTATCTCCTCAAGTATTTTCTCATAGTCTTTCTTTTTGTCTTCTTCTTTTGGGATTCCTATAATTCGAATGTTGGAGCATTTTATATTGTCCTGGTGGTCTCTGAGATTGTCCTCATTTCTTTTAATTTGTTTTTCTTTTTTCCTCTCTGATTCATTTATTTCTACCATTCTATCTTCTATTTCACTAATCCTATTTTCTGCCTCCGTTATTCTACTATTTGTTGCCTCCAGAGTGTTTCTGATCTCATTCATTGCATTGTTCATTATATATTGACTCTTTTTTATTTATTCTAGGTCCATGTAAAACCTTTCTTGCATTTTCTCAATCCTTGTCTCCAGGCTATTTATCTGTGATTCCATTTTGATTTCAAGATTTTGGATCATTTTCACTATCATTATTCAGAATTCTTTCTCAGGTAGATTCTCTATCTCTTCCTCTTTTGTTTGATTTGGTGGGCATTTCTCCTGTTCCTTTACCTGCTGGGTATTCCTCTATCTCTTCATCTTGGTTATATTTCCGCGTTTGGGGTGGCCTTTCTGTATTCTGGCAGTTTGTGGAGTTCTCTTTATTATGGAGTTTCCTCGCTGTGGGTAGGGTTGTATCAGTGGCTTGTCAAGGTTTCTTGGTTAAGGAAACTTGTGTCGGTGTTCTGGTGAGTGGAGCTGAATTTCTTCTCTCTGGAGTGCAATGAAGTGTCCAGTAATGAGTTATAAGATGTCAATGGTTTTGGAGTAACTTTGAGCTGCCTGTATATAGAAGCTCAGGGGTGTGTTCCTGTGTTGCTGGAGAATTTGCATGGTATGTCTTGCTCTGGAACTTGTTGGCCCTTGGGTGGTGCTTGATTTCAGTGTAGGTGTGGAGGCGTTTGATGAGCTCCTATCGATTAATGTTCCCTGGATTCAGGAGTTCTCTGATGTTCACAGGATTTGGACTTAAGCCTCCCACTTCTGGTTTTCAGTTTTATTTTTACAGTAGCCTCAAGACTTCTCCACCTATACAGCACCAATGATAAAACATCTTGGTTAAAGCTGAGAAGTTTCTCCACATTGAGGGACACCCAGAGAGGTTCACTGAGTTACATGGAGAAGAGAAGAGGGAGGCAGTAGTTAGAGGTGACTGGAATGAGATGAAGTGGGATCAAAAGAGGAGAGAGCAAGCTAGCCAGTAATCACTTCTTTATGTGCGCTCCACAGTCTGGACTGCTCAGAGATGTTCATGGAGTTATAAAGGGAAGAGGTGAGGGGGGGAAGTATACAGAGGTGGCCAGGAGGATAAAAGAGGGAAATGAAAAGGAAGGAGACAGATCCAGCCAGTAACCAGTTCCCTAAGTGTTCTCCATTGTCTGGAACACAGAGATTCACAGAGTTGGGTAGAGAAGAGAAGGGAGAGGGAGGAGACAGAGACAACCTGGTGGAGAAAAAGGAGAGTCCAAAGGAGGAGAGAGTGGTCAAGTTGGTAATCTTGATCTCAGATAAAATTGGGTACTGAAGATTGGGTTTATAAATGTACAAAATTGACAACAAATACCAAAAAGCAAAGATTAAAAATCTGTTTTTGATGACAATGATCTGCTTTTCTGGATGCCTGATGTCCTCTGCCAGCATTCAGAAGTTGTTTTGTGGAATTTACTCAGCGTTGAAATGTTCTTTTGATGAATTTGTGCGGGAGAAAGTGGTCTCCCCGTCTTATTCCTCTGCCATCTTAGGACCGCCAAGCTCCAGGCATTTCTTAAGATTCATTGATCTCTGTCTCTTTGCTTGCTAATTGTGAAAAAAGGAGAGGCAAAAATAGATGAAAAAGAGTTCCAAGAAAGTATAATTACTCATTTCTTCCCCCCCCCCACTTTTTTTTTTGCCTCTTATATTATGGAAGGCTTAAAGATGACCAACTGATTGAGAAACTGGAGAAACAGCAGGGTGCAAAACCACATCTGTTATAAAGGAAAAACAAAGAAAAAGAAATGTGTCTCAACTATTGGTGGCCATTGCTTCAAAATATAATTAAATTTTATGATAGAAGAGAAAATTTGAACTTTGAGTCCTTGAGACACTTTTCAAAGGATAATTCTTGACTTTCACCTGTACTTGTATAGACTCAAGTACTCTTGAGATCATTCCTTTCTATGAATAAATAGCATTGAAACAACAGAGTTTACTGATATCCTACTTCTACTATGTTAATGCAGTTATAAACAAGAAAAACAAGGTCAGTATTTTGACAAGTTGTAGAAAACCAGGCAAACCTCAGGCTAAACAAGTAACTGCTATATTTCCCATTTTCAACTATTGACTCTTTCAATTCAGTGGAGTATCAGGTTATCTGTGATGAAGTGGTGTTGCTCAGCAACAAGCGTAGCCCCTGGTACTCTTGGGCAGAAGGAGCTGCTGCTGTGGTAAATCATTCCACAAACCTGTATTTGTTTATAAATAGCTAGTACCTACCACTGTCCAACTCAGTGGACATGAATGTGAACAAATGCTGAGAGATAGTGAAGGACAGGGAATCCTGGCATGCTGCAGCCCAGGGGGTCACGAAGAGTAGGACATGATTTAGCAATCAAACAACAACCACCACTGTCTTCCTGCTGAGTCACAAATGATAGCAAAACCTATTAATAATATTTAACGAATGAATATTGGGTTTTGAGGAAAATTATTCTGAGGAGTCAGTCAAGGGATTCACAAACTAGAAAGGAGTCCATCCAACCCCCCCACCCCCAAAAAGTTAACAATTCCTGACTAGAGACAATAAAGAATTATATAAAATCAGAATTTGATTAAGGTCAGAAAAATTACCTGTCTATATAGATATCATCCCTACCATGAAATGTTGATGTTTAACCAATTAAAAAAAATTAAATGTGATGGGAATTCTCCATCTATCTATATTAGGTAACACGTGCAAGGTCAAAGCAGAAGGCAAATTCTAGGTGATGTCTGATGTGTTTTAACATTTTCTGCAAGTGTTTTCCTAACACTAAGTACTGGATTCCTTCATACCATTTCAGACATGCCTGTCATCATGTACTGTCTTCAAATATTTTTCTATATTATTGAATTATCAGATCAAACACTAATATCTCATTACTTCTCATTTTGCTATTCCTGCTGCTTTTTATACTTGTCAATATTAATGATCTTTCTCCTTTGGATATGCTCATGATAATCTTAAGGGAATTTAAAAATATCATAGAAATTAAATTGAATATCTTTAATTCATTTAAATATACTTTGTTTTGCTTTTTGACCTATGAGTCTCATTTCTATATAAGGTAGATAATTATAGTCCTCAGTTCATGACAAACTAGAATCATTGGTCTGTTTTATCTGAGGTTAACAGTTTTCCACTCGAGCCCCTCCCTCCAGCCTCCATCACCAATAGGAACCCAATCTAATGTGTTTAATATCTGACTTCAGTATGGTGGTACTATATGTGATTACAGTATGTTGCTTTAGAAAAGTGATACTGTGTTATATTCTTGTTTTCTTTCTCACATTTTTCTATGTAAAATCATATCTTTAGAACCTATTCATCCTGATCTATAACACATGCACAATGACTTGAGTGAGTTTGATTGCCATGTAGTGTACTGTTCTATGCTTCTACCATATGAGCTTCCCACCCCCCACAAATTACCATGATTAACAGTCCTATCCATGTCCTCCATGGATATGAGTCATATCCATGGCCCTGTGGGAGAAAGTCCCTGTGGACACACTAAAAAGTGGTATTGCTAGGTGAGAAGGAATAGGTTGCTGTGTTATTTTCAGAAAGGTTGCAATTGTCAAAACAGAGTAATTTATTAAGGCTTTTATTTCCCCATGTATTTTTTTTATTAAACTTAGTATTATTGAGCATATAAAAAACTTACTAGTTTTTATGGAGAAAAGTAGAACCCCACAGGCATTTCTCTGATTACACTATCAGTTGATCATATTATTCTTACATCAAAGCTACATAGGATCTCCTTTTGTAATATATGCCTCTACATATATTTAGACCATTTTTCTGTTGTGTTTCCTATAGTTTCCTTGATAACTAGTGAGAATTCCTTGTAATAGATATATTATTCATGTTTCTGGTTTAGGCCTCCAGTGGGTTCCCCTTTAGAAGGTTTGTCTGTTGTATTCTTCATTGAATAGAAACTTTTAATTTTGATATAGCTGTTATACTATTTTTTATGCCTTTGGTTTGTGTTTTTGCATTTTATTGAAGAAATTTCCATCCCAAGATCACAAATATATTCTCATATATTTTTACTATTTACCTTATAGTTTTACCTTTCCATTTAGATACTTAATTAATCTAGATTTTATTCTTCTATGTTATTTGAAAGAAGGGTTGCATTTTAGTTTTTCCTATCAGAGAGCCAGTAGTACAAACTCAGTCACTTAAAGATGAACTACTTATTCTCTCACTGATCCCTGATGTCACAGCTATCACATAACACTACCCTCTTGTTGTTCAGTCACTAAGTTGTGTCCAACACTTTGCAACCCCGTGGACTGCAGCACACCTGGCTTTCCCCTCCTTCACTATCTCCTGGAGTTTGCTCAAACTCATGCCCATTGAGTCAGTGATGTCATCCAACCATCTCATCCTCTGTCAGCCCCTTCTTCTCCTGCCCTCAATCTTTCCCAGCATCAGAGTCTATTCCAATGAGTTGGCTCTTCACATCAGGTGGCCAAAGTATTGGAGCTTCAGCTTTAGCATCAATCTTTCCAGTGAATATACAGGTTTGATTACCTTTAATATTGAGTGGTTTGATCTCCTTGAGTCCAAGGGACTCTCAAGAGTCTTCTCCAGCACCACAGTTCGAAAGCATCAATTTTTCAGTGTTGCTTCTGGGCTTTCTTATTTTTTCCCTGATTTTATGTGTCTGTTCCTGTACCAGTACATGCTTTTTATTGCTGTGGTATAGTATGCATTAAAAGAATACATTAAAATTTTTCTTCTACTTTCTCAGAAATTTCTAGGAGGACAAAATGTTTATTGATGCATTTTTCCATCATTATAAAATTTGTTATATTCAAGCATGCTGAAAAACAACACATTAAAAAAAACTTTCTTGCCCACTTTATGGCATATCAATGTATAATTGTGCTCTGCATTGGAACCACTCACCCCTGGTATTTGGTATGTTAGTATAGGAACTGGCAGCAGTATTTTAATATTTGATTTAGAAAAAAATATGAGTATTGAAGCTCAGCCAGCCACATATTTCTCCCTAGTCTTTATGTTGTCCATCACTTCTCAAGAACTTAATGTGAGATAGTTCATTAGCTCTTAACCAGAATCCCGTATAATACTTTATTTTTTCTCTGCCAATCCTACTCCTTTTTTTTAACCTCTACTAGCAAAAAATATAGGAGAAGGCAATGGCACCCCACTCCGGTACTCTTGCCTGGAAAATCCCATGGGCAGAAGAGCCTGGTAGGCTGCAGTCCATGGGGTCACAAAGAGTCGGACACGACTGAGAGACTTGACTTTCACTTTTCACTTTCATGCATTAGAAAAGGAAATGGCAACCCACTCCAGTGTTCTTGCCTGGAGAATCCCAGGGATGGGGGAGCCTGGTGGGCTGCCATCTATGGGGTTGCACAGAGTCAGAAACAACTGAAGCAACTTAGCAGTGGCAGTAGCAAAAAGTATATGAAAGGGCTTGATAAATGTGAAGGTTCTTGTACATTACATTCCCAATATAAAGAGTAGTGTTTGGGGGACTTCCTTCATGGTCCAGTGGTTAAGACTCTGCTCTTCCAATACAGGGGACTCAGGTTTGATCCCTGACTGAAAACTAAGATCCTACATGCCTTACAGCACAGGCCCTCCCCACCGAAAAACAGAGTAAAGTTTTATAGATAATAATAGCAACAAAGCTTTGTGTTTATATAATGCTTTATAAGTTTATGCAGTTAAGAATGTATTCCTTCCTTTACTTACTGATGAGAACTCTGACTCAAAAATTTTTCTTATCAATAAGTTACAAACAAGGAATCTGAAATTTAGTGTGGTTCTCTTATTCTTTTGAGATACTAAGGCTGAGTGAAAGGCAGAGTAAGAACTGGACCTCAGATCTCTCTCTCTTTAGCATGCTGATGCCATTTCATTGTTTGTACTGGCAGAGAAGCCTTGTCTACTCCAGCAAAGCACAGAGAGACCCCTATAATCCACTATAGGTTGCATTAAACTAGTACCTCTTGGTAAGAAAGATAACCATGAATAATGTTTTTATGCCTGCTTTATAAAAGAATATAGTATATCTGTCAGGCAAACCAGATTGTGGTAACAAGAGCATTAATAATCCTCTATTGGCAATATTGTTCTAATATTACCAAGTATTAACTATCCTTAAATCCTTTTTTCTCCCTGGCTCAGCTTATGTCATACGTTTTTCTGGATTTGCACACTTATGCCAGATAAAAGCTTTCCCTCACAGACAAAATTGGCAAACACACATATCGAGACAAATGCAAGAGGTACTACGGCATTTGTGAGGCTCAGAATATTAGGAACATATGATCACTGATGATAAACAGACTAAGAAAAACTAAAAATGTGCCCATTATGCCCCAATTTTCTGAAACTGTGATGTGGGAAGATGAGAAATCTTTGATTTGTTGCCTCTAAGAACTTTCTCACCAAAATGAAGATAACAAAATAATTTAAATACATCTAAATATTTTAAATATTCATGAAGAAATGAATGATAAGATAAAGTCTATTTCTTGTGTTCTTCATTACATCATAATATATATAATGTATTTTTAATATATGTGTGTGTGTGTGTGTGTGTATATATATATATATATATATATATATATATCTCCTAGGGACAAGGCCGAGCCCCTGCACCTTTGTAATAATCTCTATTACCACTATCTTTACCTCAATAACTCTTTCCCAATAACTCTGGGACCTATGAAAATAAAAAATAATGTAGCCTTTTAAGACACATCTCATAACACTGTGATCTATTTTATACATTGCTGCTGCTGCTAAGTCACTTCAGTTGAGTCCAACTCTGTGAGACCCCACAGATGGCAGCCCACCAGGCTTCCCCATCCCTGGGGTTACTTTCACATTAATTCTTGTGTCAAACAATTCCATTGAAGATTTTCCTTCCCTAATCAAGTTTTGTGAGCCTGTGAACAGCCCAAGGACAGATTTTGATAACCTAGGCCCATTCACCATGCCACTCTGCCTGCTTTTCTCTGGCTATGCCTCTGTTATGTATGGTTGACTTTTAATTGCTCCAGACCCTTCAGATAACATGTCAGCAGAATACATTTCTTACCGGCTTCTTCAGCAACCACAGTGGTTCAACATCAGATGCTTTATATGTGTCCCAAGCAAGATCCATTTATATCCACCCTAGTCAAAATTCATTTGCTTCAACTTTTATTATATTTAAATGTTTGACATCAAAGCATGACTCAAGGTATATAATGATGGAAAAAGGAATTTACAAGCATTTCTTCACACAGTTCTGATAGGCACAAATATTGGTTGCTATGATTAAGTCTCATCTACCAATAACACTTCAAATTTCAACCATCAATGTATTAGCTGTGAGTACTTAGTCTTATTATTATCTGTGAGTACTTAGCTCTGAGTACTTATTGGGTGTGAACTTGGAAGCTAACTCTCAGTGCACAAATCACTACATATATAAAAGATGCCTTTAGATGAGGGACCAAACACATCACTTCTTTCTAAGTCTGTCAGTGATTGGTCACTGCATATCTGTTAATTTGGTTCACCCACAGACAATAAAAGGTAGAGTTCAGTAACTTCCTTGTCTCTCAGTGATAAAACCCATGTGACATTTTACAAAAATGGACATTCAGAAGAGGAATTGAAGTGAAGCAAACAAATGATAAATGATAATGCTGGAAGTAAAATATGAAGTAGACAAAAATAGATGTGTAAATAAATGGCTGACCTGGGCATGTTGACATGACCCTAGTTGGAGACAGTCTACGTGAGAGCCAGGACTTAGGCTGGGAAACTTTATATAAATGAAGAAAGTGGTTGTGACAAAAAGGATAAAGACTCTCCAGGGGAACAAGCAGGCAAAACACTTCACATGAAAGCAACTCCTGGAGTTATTTCACAACACTGAAATCACAAAGGATAAAATGTCAGAAGCATATTCAAAGTTGGGAAGAAGCATGATGTTTCTCCAAGACTTAGGAAAAAAATGGTAGCTCCCTATCCCATTACATGACAAGAAGAAGGCTAGCACTGTTCAAACAACCACTTGATAGGTTTTTTTAAATGTAAAATAAAACACTGTAATTCTCATTTTTTCAAGTGGTTGAAATTACAGTATAAACATATAATAATTTTACATTAAAATGTATTAATGTTTTAAACTAACATTAACAGAAATTTTAATGTTCCAACAAAATTTTTGAAAGTTACAGAACAATTGTAATTTTCCCTTTTGATTGTTGTTATGATCACTCTACACAGTTTCAATTTATATGTTCATTTTTGCAGTCCCATACTGTACAAAATGAGGAATACACACACACAGACACACACACACATGTGAAGTGTGTATCTCTTAGGTGGTGGTGTGTGTGTATTTTGGGATATAAAAATGACAAATCTTTTCAAGTAAAATTTAGATGGAAAATTTATAAAATATAAAATGACTAAGCCCACATATATTTTATATTCAAGTTATATATTACTAAAAAAGTCATGAAAAGCAATATTTTATTGACATGATTATATTTATAAAACCTTAATTGGAGCTTCTCAAAGTCTATCTTTCAATTCAAATGTTTTCAATAGTTTAAAAATGCTCATATAACCAAGTATTGAGTTCATATGTCTCTGCCAAATATACCAGCCTCGCTGGCTAGTGCACCTATATGGCAGTATAGCAGCAAGCACTTTCCGAGCCCTCCTGCCAAAAGGAACATTAAGTGGTTTCAATAGTGAATTTCAGCCACTCACATTGAATACAATGCTGCAATCCTTTGCCTTCTAGAAACAGGATCTTTAACACATTCTGTCTGCTGTGATTCTGTGACTCAGTTGTCATACAGATATGAACAAACCATACTCAATAATGGAATGTATATTGCAATCCATTGTGCAAATAAAATGTCAAATTTTCCTTGATATTGAAGTTTTATAGAGCAAGATATTACCAATCTCTATTTTCAGGATTAAGGCTATCAAAACATAAGGCTATGTTCATCTGTATACATATATGCTACTTTAAAAAACACACACAAAAAGCAGAACACAAAACCCTCTTGTGGTACTGAAATCTTGTCCACATGTACAATGAGTACTGGTTAATCAATAGATTGGAGAATGGAAAGTTCAAATCATTCTAATATTCTTAATAACCCACAGTTACTCTACATTCAGTTCAGTTTAGTTGCTCAGTCATGTCTGACTCTTTGCGACCCCATGAATCGCAGTCTCAAATATTAATGTTTTGCAAAAATAGGCACCAGTAAAATTGCTTTTAATACAGTTCTTAATGGATTAGAAGACATTTTAAGATATTCTTAATGCAAAGAGATCCAACCAGTCCATCCTAAAGGAGATCAGTCCTAGGTGTTCATTGGAAGGACTGATGCTAAAGCTGAAACTCCAATACTTTGGCCACCTCATGCGAAGAGTTGACCCATTGGAAAAGATTCTGATGCTGGGAGGGATTGGGGGCAGGAGGAGAAGGGGACGACAGAGGATGAGATGGCTGGATGACATCACCGACTCAATGGACATGAGTTTGGGTGAACTCTGGGAGCTGGTGATGGACAGGGAGGCCTGGCGTGCTGCGATTCATGGGGTCGCAAAGAGTGGGACACGACTGAAAGACTGAACTGAACTGAACTGAATGAAGAATAGCCGTTGTAGACCTCTCATTAACAACGATGGTTAATGGGAATTTCTGCCTGAAGGGAGAAAAATTGCCAGGTTTCAGGATGCTCTGTTTAAATATAAATGCATATATTTATATATATATATTTATATTTATATATATATGCTATTTTAAAGGAGTCCTGTGGTTTAGAAGATTTTGACCAACTGTCATAAGGAAAAGCAAAAATTACCCAACGGGGTCGAACTCATCCTTAGGCCATAGGGCTCCAGTATGTTCTGAGGAGTTTCCTCTCTAAAAAATTGAACTAAACTGAATATCTACCTTACTCCATAACTCTCTCTTAACCTGTCATCTCTAAAGTTATTACCTGAACATAGTTGAATTTCAGTCTCTATCAACCCCTTGACAGTGAGATGATCCATATAGTCTTTACCCTGTAAAATGCATGTTCATAATTTCTACTTATCTCTTAAGGTTTTATGGGTAGGCTTTGGGTTTTATGTTTCAGACTTAATGAAGGAACTGTCTGCTTTTTTTCAAATGCTTCATGCCCTTATAAGCAGCAATCAAATCTCATTTGGCACTTAAGTTAAAAACAGGCAATTTACTAAATTTGTGGCTTGGATATTGAAACTTATCACCATTTACAATTTTTTTTTTTAAGTTTTTATTTTAACTTTAGTTTACTTTACATTACTGTATTGGTTTTGCCAAACATTGACATGAATTCACCACGAGTGTACATGCGTTCCCAAACATGAATCCCCTCCCACCTCCCACCCCATGCCATCCCTCTGGGTCCTCTCCTTGCACCAGTCCCAAGCACCCTGCATTCTGCATCTGACATCAACTGGCGATTCGTTTCTTACTTGGTAGTATACATGTTGCAATGCCATTCTCCCATCTCATCCCCCCCTCTCCCTCTCTCTCTCCCCCAGAGTCCAAAAGTTCTCTCTATAGATCTGAGTCTCTTTTGTGTCTCGCATACAGGGTCATCATCCCCATCTTTCTAAATTTAAATGCATAACTCTAAAAGGCCTTAGAAATGTGAACTTGCAGAGAGGTGGTTAAGAGGTTACAGTATAAGAGATGGAGTCAGCAATCCTGAGTCCACTGCATGATATTTAGAGTCACACAAACTCTATTCTCAGTTTTTTCATCTATTGTGTGTGTGTGCGTATTAGTTGCTCAGTTATGTCTGACTCTTTGTGACTCTATGGACTGTAGCCTGCTGGGCTCCTTTGTCAGAGTTCTCCAGGCAAGAATATTGGGGAGGGTTACCATTACTTTCTCCAGGAGATCTTCCCAACCCAAGAATCGAACCTGGGTCTCCTGCATTGCGGGCAGATTCTTTACCATCTGAGCCACCAGGGAACCCCTTTTTATCTATTAAATGGGTATGATATAAGTTATGCTGCATAGTGTTATTAATAGGATTAAATGAGATGATACATATCTTTATAGTTAATGGCAGATAATAAGCACCAAAGTATTTTCAGCTTTTGCTAGAACTCAATCATTTATAACCAAATCTAGAAGTTTTGCCTGGGAAAAATGCCAAACCAGACAGTGTATGGGACTGAACATAGAATCACCTCCGGAAAATCAGGATGTATGGTCAGCTCAGTTCAGTGGCTCAGTCATGTCTGAGTCTTTGTGACCGCATGGACTGCAGCACTCCAGGCTTCTCTGTCCATCACCAACTTCTGAAGCTTGCTCAGGCTCATGTCCATCAAATTGGTGGTGCCATCCAACCATCTCATCCTCTGTCGTCCCCTTCTCCTCCTGCCTTCAATCTTTCCCAGCATTAGGGTCTTTTCCAGTGAGTCAGCTCTGCTCATCAGGTGGCCAAAGTATTGGAGCTTCAGCTTCAGCATCAGTCCTTCCAAAGAATATTCAGGGTTGATTTCCTTTAGGAGGAACTGGTTTGATCTCCTTGCAGTCCAAGGGACTCTTAAGAGTCTTCTCCAACACCACAGTTCAAAAGCATCAATTTTTCAGCACTCAGCTTTCTTTATGGTCCAACTCTCACATCCATACGTGACAACTGGAAAAACCATAACTTTGACTAGATGGACTTTTCTGACAAAGTGATGTCTCTGCTTTTTAATATGCTGTCTAGGCTTGTCATAGCTTTCCTTCCAAGGAGCAAGCATCTTTTAATTTCACAGCTGCGTTCACCATGTGCAGGATTTTGGAGCCCAAGAAAATAAAGTCTGTCATTGTTTCCATTGTTTCCCCATCTATTTTTCATGAAGTGATGGGATCAGATACCATGATCTTAGTTTATTGAATGTTGAGTTTTAAGTCAGAATTTTCACTCTCCTCTTTCACTTTCATCAAGAGGCTCTTCAGTTCCTCTTCACTTTCTGCCATATGGGTGGTATCATCTGCACAACCCTAGTTATTATTATGTGGTCTTTAAATTAGTTTTATTTATGGCAACTGCAATTAACCTTTCTACCCACCCATTCTTAAATTGTTTTGTGTATCTCAACCTATCCAAAATGGCAGATATGTAAATTATATGATGACATTAGCAAATGGTATACCACATCCAAAATCTCTGGCCATTCAATTGATTGCTGGAGTGGGTCAGCCCCAAATATGTTTGGTAGATGTGATAATGACAGTAACTCAATTCATCATGGCCAGCACAAAGGTGGATAACCCAGTTTCTAGATTTGAGTCCTATATAGCAACCTTCCCAACTTCTTCAAAGCCTTCATTGCTATTACTTTTTACTAGTGTAATTTGACTAGCATAAATTTAGGGCTATGAAAGTTCAGTTATGATTCATATTATTATGTGAATTCCAATTGATAGTTATGTGCTTTTCAGCTAAACTCAATGGTTCTTGTGTAAGTAATTCTTGAGAGTTAAATAATCCTTACCCATGAACCTCATTTTACTCTTCAGATAAAACATTTTCTTATTTTTATACCTACAAACTCTAGAAACATGATAGTATTTTTCTTCCTAGAGCTAGAAAGATGTAATAAGAAACCAAGCACATTTATGCAACCATGGTGCTAGCAGCTGGATAGTGTCAAAATTCCTTCATTTATTACTTTAGATTTACCAACAATTATGGGCATTTTTTTTTTTTTTACTTTACATTACTGTATTGGTTTTGCCAAACATTGACATGAATTCACCACGAGTGTACATGCGTTCCCAAACATGAATCCCCTCCCACCTCCCACCCCATACCATCTCTCTGGGTCCTCTCCTTGCACCAGTCCCAAGCATCCTGCATCCTGCATCCTGCATCAGACATTGACTGGCAATTCGTTTCTTACATGATAGTATACATGTTTCAATGCCATTCTCCCTATTTTAAAGCGACTTTCAGAGTATGAACATACTTTACTTCCATAATCAAAGTATACTCCAAACAGATGGATAAAGAAAATGTGATCATTGACCTGTGAACTGACAGTTGGGGCAATTGGGGGAGAATATGCAAAGTATGCGGGTTGCTGGAAATTTCCTCCTTATATACCAAGTTTAGGAATTGAAGAAGCATAATGCTTTTCTGACTAGTGGTGGCAAGCATATTCATTAGTTGCAGGCTTAGTGGCAGACTAGGATAAAGGAAACCTGAGTGTCAGCTAGTATTTTCACTTAACCTATGGAGTTCAATGTTTTCTTCTTAATATAAGAGAATTGATGTAGATCATCTTTAAGATGTGTGCTCTATCTGTAATTCAGTACTTCTAAGACTCTTGAGAGTCCCTTGGACTGCAAGGAGATCCAACCAGTCCATTCTGAAGGAGATCAACCCTGGGATTTCTTTGGAAGGAATGATGCTAAAGCTGAAAGTCCAGTACTTTGGCCACCTCATGAGAAGAGTTGACTCTTTGGAAAGGACTCTGATGCTGGGAGGGATTGAGGGCAGGAGGAGAAGGGGATGACAGAGGATGAGATGGCTAGATGGCATCACGGACTCGATGGACGTGAGTCTGAGTGAACTCTGGGAGATGGTGATGAACAGGGAGGCCTGGCGTGCTGTGATTCATGGGGTCGCAAAGAGTCGGACACAACTGAGTGACTGAACTGAACTGAACTGAACTGAGGACTTTCTTGACAATTTAGGAGAAACTAATCCTACTTCAGATGGTGACTGTAGCCATGAAATTAAAAGATACTTACTGCTTGGAAGGAAAGTTATGACCAACCTAGATAGTATATTGAAAAGCAGAGACATTACTTTTGCCAACAAAGGTCTTTCTAGTCAAGGCTGTGGTTTTTCCAGTGGTCATGTATGGATGTGAGAGTTGGACTATGAAGAAAGCTGAGTGCCAAAGAATTGATGCTTTTGAACTGTGGTGTTGGAGAAGACTCTGGAGAGTCCCTTGGACTGCAAGGGGGTCCAACCAGGCCATCCTAAAGGAGATCAACCCTGGGTGTTCACTGGAAGAACTGATGCTAAAGCTGAAACTCCAATAATTTGGACACCTCATGAGAAGAGTTGACTCATTGGAAAAGACTCTGATGCTGGGAGGGATTAAGGGCAGGAGAAAAAGGGTACGGCAGAGGATGAGATGGCTGGATGGCATCACTGACTTGATGGACATGAGTTTGGGTGAACTCCAGAAGTTAGTGGTGGACAGGGAGGCCTGGCGTGCTGCGATTCATGGGATCGCAAAGAGTCGGACACAACTGAGTGACTGAACTGAACTGAATCCTACTGCTGGGATAATAAATCTTATAATTGCATGATGCAAGAGAGAAAATTGAAGGAAGAGAGATAAACTCTCTAACAAGAGTCAGAACCAGGCCCCTTGATGTTGTCCCCATGTTTGGAAATGTTTGCAGTAGGGACTGTAGGCATTTTTGCCTAAGATCAAGGTCAACAGTTGCCACAGTTGTCCTGAGTTACTCTTAGTATTAAGCAGTCAGCTACGTAAGTTCGTGTGTGCCTAAAAATCCTTCACATCTCAGCATCTTGGCATTCCTTGGAGCCACTTGATACTTCTGCCTCAGTTTCTCAAGATCAGTCATGACACAGTAAGTCAATCAGGAAGGTGCACTTGGCATATAGTCAGTCCATCATTTGCTGCAGGATGACCAGTTTAGCTTTAGTGAAAGAATTGATGAAATTGAATTCTACCAAAATGGAATAAAGTTGGACTAGCTGGATGTTACATGAGAAAGATAAGTTCTTTTTCTATGTGGGAAAGAGAATTAAAGGAAATTTTAATGTACCCTTTCCTTCAAACCTCTGATTACAGAGACTAAGCCTTCATTTTATGGTTGTATACTGTCTTCCTTTCTTTTGCTTTTTCATGTAAATGTCATCTCTCTGACCTTTCAGAATCACTAATTGTGTGGCACTTATCCTGAATATATTTTTGAGTTGTATTTAAATGGAATGATAATAGAATTTCTTATTACTCTGTCTCTAAGCTTTGGCCAAATGTCCTCAGATTGCTGATAACCACAATCAGAGATCTACTCTTCAGAAATTTGGCCTCACGTATGTGAATCACAAGAGAAGAAAGTAGTTATGACCTCATCCCCAGACACCTATAAAAGGTGAAGAAAAACAGAACCAAGTCGAGCTGACATCCACACTGAAGACATTGCAGAGGAGGTTACTCAGTGTCTGCCAAGACCATAGACACGCTTCATCATATGTCCCACTAGGAACACTGAAAGTCCAAACTGAAGGAAATTTTAATATGATTGTAGCTACAGAACAAATATTTTATATCTCCAAGAATAATATGCCTTTTTGGGGAGTTGACATTTCCTGGCCTGCTTTCCTGTATGAAGAAGCTCAAGTTTCAGTACATTAAATTTATGATGCCACTTGGGCCTGCCAAGGGAACTTAAACAGATACTTGATGTCCTAAACTGAAATTGTAGTTTTAAACCCAACTCTATTTTGCATAAAACTGAGCTATGTACTTTAAAAAAAGAAAAAAAAAAAGCAGTAATTACTCTGCATTTACCACATTTCCAGATCAGGATGCTGGATTCTTTTTATAATTGGTTGAGAAAATGTAATTTTAGCCACTGAAAGTTGGACTTCAAATTTTATACCCAATTAGAGGTTTCATTAAGCTTCATGTCATGTGAATTTGATTCCATGTCTATTTCTTTAATTCTTGCCAACTACAGCAGCCTTGAAATACTTGCCTACTATAAAATTGTGCTTTGCATAGTAATTCCCAAAAGAAATCAAATTTAAACTTTGTCCGTTGGGGTTTTTTGTTTTGTTTTGTTTTGTCTTTTAATCTCTCTTTTTATTAAGACTATTCTCACCTTGGTAAAAATAATCAATTTCATATGGGTCCTGGTGCCAATGTACAGCTCCCAGACTGGGAAACTTTTCTTGGTGGATCTGAAACAAATACTGCCAGACTTCCTAGGATCCCTAGTCATTGTGGAATGTCTTTTGTTTCTCACTGTGCAATCTCAGGAACCCTGGGGGAATATAATTTTTATGTACTGGAAAGTCTTAAGAGCTACAAAGTATTGCCTTAGTGCAAGTCACTAGGCCTGGAGGAAAGAATGGTGACTTAGGAAAAGCTCTAAGTAAAATATCGTTTTGTTTTTATTTTTTTTCTGAATATTCAGAAGGATTATGTTAGAAATACCAAGCCAGTAGGAAAAGATTTATGCATTAAGGCACAACACATCAGATTAAAGAGAACTGAGTTATTTGAGTTCTCAGGTATTTTCTCAAGGGTCTGAATGACTTGGAGCTCTCTTCTGTGAGGGCAAGGGTGGGAAACACCTTACTGTTGCAACAAGTAAGCTTTTTTACTGCTAAGTGAGGGCCTAGCACAGTTTCTGATTCAATAGTAAGTGCCCTTAAAAAGTGGTTGTTATATTTCCTTGATATATTGTGACTTTAAACAGTTAAAAATATTCTTTTTGTCCATTATGATGTTTTTCACTTTAAATTTTATTTGGGCTTATGTTAAAAATGTTACTGGCATTTTTATCCTGTATTTTTTATATATATGGTCATTCTTTGATTTTCACACTTTCCACGTACACCCTTTTTTATTTTTCTTGTTAAAATTATACCTTGGGATCTTCTTTTTAAACAGATATGAAAACCTCTATTTTTTGATCATTTTTATTCACTTATATTTGATGCTTACCCATTTATTAGCTCTAATTATTCTTGTATTTTCCTGTACACGCATGTCTGTGTGTATATATGTGTGAGAGACTTTTAGCGCCCCAAGTTCCATGGCCAGCTAGCTAATATCAGTTGAACTTTATTGCTACGATAGACAAGGTGACACCTTTCTCAGGCTACCCAGTGGCAGCTTTCTGGCTTAACCCAGCTCAGGGCAGTGTGAGAAGAGAACACAACACAAGGAGAATGCTCTCCAACTTAGTCTGCTTTAGTTGGAGATTTCCTGCCTGTCAGGGCTCTTGTTCCCTTTCTGATCTTTCTTAAATAGTTTCGAGTTTTTCCCATGAATGTCCTAGGACCAATGCTTCTCTACCCTCACAGCACATTATTACCATCTCAGTGGTATAGGGGCACCTTAAGGAATTCCAGTTTAATTGGTGTAAATTGAGATCTGAGAGCTGGTAGTTTGTTTTTAGTGTAGAGTTGATTTATAGTGTTGTGTTAGTTTCAGGTTTACAGCAAAATGAATCAGTTATACACACACACATACTATTTTAAGATTCTTTTCCCATAGCATATTGAAAAGCAGAGATATTACTTTGCCAACAAAGGTCCATCTAGTCAAGGCTATGGTTCTTCCAGTGGTCATGTATGGATGTGAGAGTTGGACTGTGAAGAAAGCTGAGTGCCGAAGAATTGATGCTTTTGAACTGTGGTGTTGGAGAAGACTCTTGAAAGTCCCTTGGACTGCAAGGAGATCCAACTAGTCCATTCTAAAGGAGATCAGCCCTGGGTGTTCTTTGGAAGGACTGATGCTAAAGCTGAAACTCCAATACTTTGGCCACCTCATGCAAAGAGTTTAGCCACTGAAAGTTGGACTTCAAATTTTATACCCAATTAGAGGTTTCATTAAGCTTCATGTCATGTGAATTTGATTCCATGTCTATTTCTCACTGGAAAAGACTCTGATGCTGGGAGAGATTAGGGGCAGGAGGAGAAGAGGAAGACAGAGGATGGGATGGCAGGATGGCATCACCGATTTGATGTACGTTTGAGTGAACTCCGGGAGTTGGTGATGGACAGGGAGGCCTGGCGTGCTGTAATTCATGGGGTTGCAAAGAGTCGGACACGACTGAGCAACTGAACTGAACTGAACTGAAGCAGAGTTCCATGTGCTAAACAGTACGTCCTTTTTAGTTATCTATTTTGTAGTGTGTATATGTCAATCACAATCTCCCAATTTATCCCCCCCACACACTCTTATCCCTAGTAACATAAATTCATTTTCTGCCTCTGTAATTCTATTTCTGTTTTTAGATAATTCATCTATACTCTATTTTTAGATTCCATATGTTAGTGATACCGTATGGATATCTTTCTTTCTCTGTCTGATTTACTTAACTCAGTAGGACAGTCTGTCCATCCATGTTGCTGCAAAATGCGTTGTTTCATTCTTTTTTATTTGTAACATTCCATTGAATGTGTATCCATTCTTCCATTGATGGACATTTAGGTTGCTTCCATGTTCTAGCTATTGTAAATAGTGCTGCAATGAACACTGGGTACATGTGCCTTTTTGAGTTATGGTTCTCTCTGGATATATGCCCAGGAGTAGGATTGCTGGATCATATAGTAGCTCTATTTTCAGGTTTTAAAGGAGTCCTAGTACTGCTTTCCCTAACGGTTACATCAGTTTACACTCCCACCAGCATTGTCGGAGGGTTCCCTCTTCTCCACACCCTCTCCAGAATTTATTGTTTGTAGGTTTTTTGATGATGGCCATTCTAACTTCTTTGAGGTGATACCTCACTGTAGTTTTGATTTGCACTTCTCTAATAATTAGTAATGTGGAGCATTTTTTCGTGTACCTATTAGCCATCTTTATGTTTTCTTTGGAGAAATGACTTTAGATCTTCCACCCACTTTTTGATTGGGTAATTTGTAGTTATTTAAAAATTCTGCCACCCCTGGGGATTCTAATGTGCAGCCAGGATGGAGAACCCCACCACATTACAAATATCTTCTTTCATGATTCATAATATTTTCCTAGTACAAAGAACAAAAGCCTAGTACTGAGTGGCTGCTCTTCCTGGAGGCTTTTGGAAGCTTCATATATGTGGGGAGGTATTTGTAGGGCTGTGAATACCTTGAGTTCTAGATCTATCCAAGAAACCCTAACAACATGTGTGATGCGGTAGAGAGAGTGCCACCCTGCTCAGACTATCTGCTAGGAGCTTCTAGGTTGTCCGCAGCTGGTGTAATCCAGAGGGAAGGGCTTCAAAACCAGGCCCAAGGAGAGATTTCTTCCTCTTCTTGTATCCCATATTGACTTTCCCTAGCCCTATCCCACTCCAGGCTTCTATCTTCTCCCAACCCAAGGACTTAACCTCCTTTTGCCAACAGTCTCTCATAGGAGTGAGACTTTAGGTTCTGTCAGCCTCTCCTATGTTCTGTCTGGTTTTGAATGCTTGGTCTGAAATGAGCATTTTCCCTCAGTTCTGTTTTTCATCTCTCACTGACTTTGTTCATTAGCAATAACAGGTTTTCATGTCTACATGCCTTCTAGACTGATGAGACTATAATCTTTTTGAGGGTCAGAGCCCTTGCCTCTAGTAGTCATTATTGTTTATTCTGTGCCAAGAGTGGTGTTTGATTTGGTGAATTTATTTGGTGCATAAAATTATCTTTATTTATTCCTGTTATCTTCAAACAGGTTGTCCATCCTAACCACTTTGATTTATGTTTCAATAAAAATATTTCTCAATATTCAGATACAAAACATACATTAAACAATTTATAGAATTTATTTTACTCATTTCATAGGAGGTAAGCCTATAATTTCAATTTTGTTGTTGCATCCAAGAAAGGTGAGCTTGTAAATCTCACACTATTCTTAGCATGTGACAATGTTGCTGTTGACACAAATCAATCTGATGTGTTTATTCTGGAAAAAAAATCACATTTTATGAAAGACATAGTCCTCTAAGATATTTTAGTTTCCTGGCTTATTTCTGCATACTGCTTTTTATGATACCTAAAGTCCTGACAGCAAATAGAACCTTATAGAGAAAGTAAAACAGTTGAAGGTGTTTTGTTACTCCTTGGGATAGAAGAAAGAGAAAAACAATGCCAAGCTTTCGAGGGAATACCAAGTATAGAACATATTGGGAGACTCAGGAAACAGAATCTGATGCCTTCAATTAGTCACGGAAGATGAAGAGGGAAGGCGTAGAGCACAGTGAACAAGCTATCTTGCAATAGGCTTTAGAGCAAACCTAGAGTCAATTACTTGCCTGAAGATGTGGAGGTGGTCCTTATGAAAAAATTAACCTAAGAGTCTATCTCTGCCAGGAGAAAGGGGAAGAAGAAAGACCCAATATTGGGCTTATAAAAAATTTACTGAAGAAACAAACTATAGGGACTGAAGGAGGGATGGAGAGAGTGAGAGTTCACAGAGCAAGAGGGAGTCAGAAGTACTTTCCATAACTAAATGATCTGTTGAGAGAATTTCATATTTTCCTTTTGAGAAAACATTCCAGTTTAAATGGAATATAATGTTTCTACCCTTCACTTTCTGCCAAAAGGGTGGTGTCATCTGCATATCTGAGGTTTTTCTCCCAGCAATCTTGATTCCAGCTTGTGCTTCTTCCAGCCCATCATTTCTCATGATGTACTCTGCATATAAGTTAAATAGGCACAGAGACAATATACAGCTTTGACATACTCCTTTTCCTATTTGGAACCAGTCTGTTGCTCCATGTCCATTTCTAAATGTTGTTTCCTGACCTGCATACAGGTTTCTCAAGAGGCAGATCAGGTGGTCTGGTATTCCCAACTCTTGAAGAATTTTCCACAGTTTATTGTGATCCATACAGTCAAAGGCTTTGGCATACTCAATAAAGCAGAAATAGGTGTTTTTCTGGAACTCTCTTGCTTTTTCAATGATCCAGCAGATGTTGACAATTTGATCTGTGATTCCTCTGCTTTTTCTGAAACAAGCTTGAATATTTGGAAGTTCTTGGCTCACATATTGCTAAAGCATGGCTTGGAGGATTTTGAGCATTGCTTTACTAGTGTATGAGATGAATGCAATTGTGTAGTAGTTTGAGCATTCTTTTGCATTGCCTCTCTTTGGGATTGGAATGAAAACTGACATTTTCCAGTCCTGTGGCCACTGCTGAGTTTTCCAAATTTGCTGACATATTGAGTGTAGCATTTTTACAGGGTATCCGCGTCCATGGAACATTGGACTAGTTCAAATTTGGGAAAGGAGTACAACAAGGCTGTATATTGTTACTTTGCTTATTTAACTCATATGCAGAGCACATCATGCAAAATGCCAGCTGGATGATTCACAAGCTGGAATCATGATTTCCAGAAGAAATATCAACAACCTCAGATATGCAGATGATACCACTCTAATGGCAGAAAGCAAAGAGGAATTAAAGAGCCTCTTAATGAAGGTAAAAAGCAGAGTGGAAAAGCTAGCTTAAAACTCAGCATCCAAAAAACGAAGATCATGGCATCTGCTCCCATCACTTCATGACAAATAGATGGGGGGAAAGTGGAAACGGTGACAGATTTTATTTTCTTTGGCTCCAAAATCACTGTGGACAGTGACTTAAGCCCTGAAATTAAAAGACACTTACTTCTTGGAAGAAAAGCTTAGACAGACTAGACAGCATGTTAAAAAGCAGAGACATCATTTTGTGAACAAAGGTGCATATAATTAAAGCAATGATTTTTCTAGTAGCCATTTATGGATGTAAAAGTTGAACCATAAAGAAGGCTGGGCACTAAAGAATTGATGCTTTTGAATTGTGGTGCTGGAGAAGACTCTTGAGAGTCCATTGGGACTGCAAGGAGCTCAAACCAGTCAATTCTAAAGAAGATCAAAACAGTCAATCCTAAAGGAAATCAATCCTGAATATTCATTGGAAGTATTGATGCTGAAGCTGTAGCTTCAATACTTAGGCCTCTGATGCAAAGAGCTGACTCACTGGAAAAGACCCTGATACTGGAAAATATTGATGGCAGAAGGACAAGGGGATAAGGGGGCAACAGAGGATGAGATGGTTGGGATGGCATCACTGATTCAATGGACATGAGTTTGAACAAACGCTGGGAGATAGTGAAGGACAGGGAAGCCTGGCACACTACAGTCCATAGGATCACAAAGAGTTGGACTCGACTTAGTGACTGAACAACAATAACACTATGCTGCATTAATCTGAAGCATCAAATATGCTTTTAAATTCAAAGGAGACATGTTTGAAGTAAGAATTTTATGGGAATTTTTTAATTCATTAAGTCTCATTGCCATTTGGATCTAAAATTTGTTCATTCCTAAGCTTGAAATCATTTCAGCTCTACATGTAATTTTAAAGATTCAAGACTAAAAACAACAATGTTATCTAACTGGTGAGCTTAGCTAAAGGACTGAAAGGTTTTACAAGTCAATTTCAAAAGGAATTCAGAGATATCAACCACCATGGCCAATGTCCTGCTTTCAATTAACGAATGAAAAACTCTGTAGAAACTCTACAGACTCCTATTACTAGAGAATGCCTGAAACAGCAATTGTTCTGTTTAACTTATTGTTAAACAATAAAACATTGTCTTTTCCTTCATATAAAATTTGAATATATTAGACAAAGCAGAATACCACCCGTCACTTGAAGAGCTCTTGCAGCTGTTGCTCCCAGAATAAAAAGTCTATTGTTTTATAAACCAGATCTGCCTGGAGCTATCTACATTGCTAAAAAGAGCCAAACTGTCAGTGAATGGTTCATCTATAATCTCAGCAAGTTGCTTTATTGATGATTCAGTAATCCTTTGATTCCCTGAATTGAACAACTGGATTTTTTTTTTCTCCTCAGTTGATAGATGTGTCTGCCTTCAGGCTAAAACTTTACCTAAAGCTTTTAAAAGATAAATGCACATACTTTATCAGTTATGGAAAGCATGTTTGAAGTCTCAGACCATTGATTCTCTGATGGTAGGAACCTCCTTAATTTCATTTTAGGTTAGTCTTCTGAAAAATGATGAGATAGAGTTTATATAAATTATGGAATAAGTTTCTTATACCTCTAAAGTTCTATAGCATTACCAAAGGATCTCACCCCATAATAGTAGTCTTTGGAATTTTTCATGTTGATAAAAAATTTGCCAGAGATATATTGTTCTCAGCTTGAGATGTCTCGTGAATAGACACAGCCCTAAAAACGGGACGTAGGTATCATGTATATATTTGTCAATTTTCAGTCAAAAATGAGTAAAATCAAAAGTTGTCTGAAAAGATGCCTTTTAGTTTTGTGTTTATATTGGCTTGTGGTTGCTATGCTTAGTTATTTAAACAACTACTTCTTAATTTATTGTGCTTACTCAGTGGTGTCTGACTCTTTGCAACACAATGGACTGCAGCCCACTAGGCTCCTCTGTCCATGGGATTTCCCAGGCATGAATACTGGAGTGGGTTGCCATTTCCTACTCAAGGGGGGCTTCCCAACCCAGAGGTTGATCCCATGTCTCCTGAGTCTCCTGCATTGGCAGGATGGTTCTTTACCATTGCACCACGTAACACTTTATCTTAAATCCACAACTTGATGCAACCACTGTTGTGTTTTATTGAAACTAAAATTATACATGAATTATTGACAAATACTCTCATGGATTTTAATCATTGATCACTTTCTCCATTTATTTGAATGACATTGCTCCAGGCGTTTTTTGTACCCACAACAGGAGTGACTCAGACTTGAAGGCTGTGAGCACAGGCATGACGGGTGCTCTATGAATCAGCTCTGCACAGTTGAGCCATACATAGTATGAGCTTACTACACTGATTTTCAGTGACTTAGGCACATAAACTATAGTACAACCAAAACTTACATCTAGATTTGAACAAAAGTTAAGCTAACCTTCTGGTATAAAGATCTTAAAATGTATTCCTGGTCTAGTTTACCACATTTTCCACTTTTCTATAAGATTAAACTGAAATAATCTGCACAAATAGCATGCTAATCCCAGAGAGAATAATTATCCAATTATCCATAAATCTCACAATAAGAATTTTGCTGGTAATTTTGCAAATCTCTTTGATATATGAAAGCCTTGAGTTATGGGTCTGAGTAGGGCTGGCATTCATCAATCGCTGTAAAAAATTAAGGGAAAATTATAACACTAGAAATGCTCACTGCAAAAATGGTAGAAGCTATGAGGTATTATTAACTTTAAAATATTCCTCTCTTTCTGGGAATATACTATGTAATCAATTTTTTAGTTAAACATTGCCTTTTCCATCACATCCACTCAAGCACTGTTCCATGCTTTTCTCAGAACACTTCTTTAGTGTGTGCTCTAGCCTTTATATACCTTCGAATGCTGTTTTGACATAAACTTTGTAGTATTGATTGAGCAACATCTTAATCTTTTCTAGAGTGTTGTTGTGTAAGTTTTTTGTGTTTTAGGTGAAGAATTTTTTGCATTGTTAAAGATCAATAATGAAGACAAACAATATCAAAGATACTATCACACTTTTAAGATAGAGGATGGCATATTGATAAATACATCTTAAAAATAAACATTTATTTGTCATAAAAAATTAAGTTTGGAGAAGTCTGAGAAAAACTATTAATATATGTCAACAAAAAAGAAGGTCATATGGTAGTTGATTACTGTGAACTATATCTAAGTAGTGTTTTTCCACTATCTATATCTATAATGTATAGCCATATATACTATACAGTATATGGTTATAAGTATTTTATATCTAGTATTTTTAATTTTTTGTGATTTCATGAAGTTATCTTGCATCTAATTACAAGCAATGATTTTTCTACCCCTTTGCTAGTTTAGACCTGTTCCTCAGAAGTGAGTACATTTCTCTCTTTAGCTTTTTTTTCTGAAAAGTGATATTCTTCCAGTGCTAATTCTCTATCCATCGTTTTGGTCATTGATTATCTTTTGACAAGACAGGTGAAACATATCTCTTTTTTTGCAAGACTTCTAGCTCCCCTTATCCCATATTGAGTATATATACTTTTTCCTTGGGATTTAGTTCATTTTTTAAAATGTCCCATTACATAGATGTACCACGTCTTCTTTGTCTGTTCCTTTGTTGATGGACATTTAGGTTGCTTCCATGTCTTGGCTATTGTAAGCAATGCTATAATGAACATTAGGATGCTTGTATCCTTTCAGACCATGTTTTTCTCTGGGTCATGCCCAGGAGTGGGATTTTAGGGTCATATGGTATTTCTGTTCACTGTATGAGACACTTCTTTCCTATTTCCCTGGATTCTGTCATTTCCTTTCTTTTCCTTGGCTTTTCTTTCTGAATGCTGTTTTGCTGCAATCATGCGGATTGTTTGGGTTTTGCCAGAGATTCTGCATTTCTGGATGATGCTAATGCTATTGTTAAAGAAAAAAAAAAACACACTTTGAACAGCATTGTCTTAGATTAGTGCCATCCAGTCAAAACGTAATGCAAGCCAAATCTATAATTTTTAAATTTCTGATAGCCATATTAAAAAAGTAAAAGAAACGGGTGAGTTACATAATTTTAATATTTTTACTAACTCATATATTCAGACAGGTAGCACTCAACAGGCAATCAATATCTACTTATTCTGAAGACATTTTCATTATTTTTCATACAAAATATTTGAAATCTGGTATATGTATTATACTATACAGGCATGTATCAGTTTGGAATAGCCACATTTAAAAAGCTGAATAGCCACATGTGGCAAAACATAGCCCAAGGGGACCTCCTGCATATGTGCACTAGGACACACTGGGACATGTGTACAAAAATGTTCACAGTGATGATGCTCAACCTAGCAGAACAAAGGAAAGATCTAAATGCTTATTAATGAATAAATGACTACTATGCAGGATTCAAACATCAACTGCAAACAACAAATATAGAGATGGATGTTAGGAAGAAAATTTGAATTTAAAAAACTTAGCTGTGCAAAACTACACTTGTAATACCATTTTATAAAGCTCAAAGAAGTACAAAAGCAAAACAATATACTCTTTTGGAATATATAAATATTTGTAAACTTACCAAAAAAAGTACACTAAGAGAGTGATGAAAACAAAAGCTTGTGAATATGATGTGGGAAGGGCATGAGGGTTGTGAGGGGCTGAGAAATGAGAAGAAGAGAAGCACATAAGAACTTATATTATCGGAATACACTAGTCCTTGGACAGGTAGTATAGCCAAGGATGCTGTAGTTTATACAATGGTACTTCAAAACTTTTAACGTGTTCTTTTGGCTGAGTTTCCCCCAGGAAGATAGAGCTGGCATGCAGTAGTTCCCTATGTGAAGTGATTCGAGAGAACAGGCTAGGGTTTTGGAAAAGGGAAACAAGGGAGATAAAAGCTAATGGAGTTAAGGATAACTGGGGCTCAAATCTGCCAGGACCTTCTGTGGAATCCAAAGAAGCCACCTCAGAATCTCAGGGTGATGCATTTATCACTGACACCTGACTCTCCTGGTCAAAATTGCCCCACAGAGCATTAACGTCCCACTTCCAGGCCAGGCAGGAATGACTTCCAGAAGGGACCAAATCAGTTGCCCTCAGCCTTCCCGGTGGTGGTTTTCGGGAAGCTTCAGCCTCAGGTGAGAGATCAGCACTTAGCTAAAGGAAGATGGTTGTGACAGGAAAGGCTGGAGGAATAAAATGTCCTTGAGAATGTGAAGCAGGAGAACAGAGTTGTCCAAACAACTTCCCTACACAATGCATATATTCTTATGCAGATATCAAATACATCCTAAAAGATAGTAAGAAAGAAAATTATATGTACTTTTTTTTCTCTATATAAAAATTATTTCATGGGTACTTCATACTTATCAGATACTACTATGTCCCTATCTTGGCCTAATAGAGTGTATATGACCTGGCATTAGCTGCTTCTCTAACCTCATTTTCTAACACCCTCTCTTTTCTTTATAGCAATTCATCACCATTGCCTACAGATGTTCCGGGGACTCACCAACTCCTGTTCCCTCTGCCAGGATACACTTTCCATGGCTCACCTTGCATTGCATGAAGGTAGGTTTCTGCTCGCCGTTCAGTTTCTCTTCGCAGTCTTTCTTGACCACCTCACCTTCACATGAGCATCCCCTACCTGGCCCAGTAGGGTTTCACTCTCTGTCTTCTTGTGCTGCTTTCCTTTACATGGTATTTTTCACTCTTTGATATTACATTATAAAAGTACTTTTGCCATCTGTCTCTCACTCAGATGAAAGCTCTACGAAGGCAGGGATACTCCCTGTTCAATTCATACCTGTAACCCAACAGCCTAGAATAGTACCTGACACCTGATGAACATTTCTTGAATGCCCTCTTAAGTTTCACTTTTGAAAAATTAAAAAAAATAGAACCCTAGCTGGTTCTTTTTTTAAATTTCAGATTCATGTAGATTGAGGCTAAATCAGTCATGTAGCTTTATCAAATTTTCAATTTTCTATTTTTGAATTACATTGATTCAAACTACCACAACTTCACCTACACTTTTTCTTCAAGAACTCAAATCTGAAAACATTGCTTGAGAAATGCAATCTCTTTGTAATTAGCACTGCCTTTTATAGAACCTAAACTGATGTGTAAGTTTTAATGACACCTAAAACTGGACAAATACACATGGCTTCCAGTCTAGCTGAGTGCTTTGCATGGTATTATATAAAGTGTTGCATAGAGTGGTCATTTGTTAGCTCTTCCAGACAAACACTTGGCTCCCATGAAAGTATATTTGAGGATTCAGTTATAACCGAGTGGTTATGGGCTTCCTGAAGTGACATAGTCTGTGTGTTTGTGAATCAAAGGGATTAGCAGAAATGTATTTCACAGTTTAAATAAATTTAGAATAATACTAATGTTTGTACATATGAATTTAGCCATAGGTTATTGTCATAATATTTTAGCTTCCATTGAGCAATTTGGATACTACTTGTAGTTGTTTTTCCTCTGATAAACTGTACATTTAAAACCAATTCTTAAAGCTCTCTACATGGGAAATGCTGTATACTAGCATATATTTTATATTAAGCCACATGGTCTTGCTCATAAGGCCAATGGCATCACAGAGCTGATCAATGGGAAGTAGTGTAAATGCTTCTTCAGTAACTCTGCTGCTGCTGCTAAGTCACTTCAGTCGTGTCCAACTCTGTGCGACCCCCTAGAACGGCAGCCCACTAGGCTCCTCTGTCCCTGGGATTCTCCAGGCAAGAATACTAGAGTGAGTTGCCATTTCTTTCTTCCCTGTTTTCCTTTTTCAAAACTCCTAACCTGTTCTCTGGAATCAAAACCAAGAAGTTGTAACTCTGAAAGTGGAAAAATAGTGATACTTTAATGTTGGCACTCAGGGCACCTACGTAGGAGGGGCTCAGATACTGTCTAGAGTCTCATCTTTGACCCGGCTACACATGGTGGGTTTCTAAGGAGAAAGGACATTCACAGTCAGGGCTGGCAAAGCTCTACCAAAGGCAGCAATTTTGCTTCATTTGTGAGTGGGGCCCAACAGACCTAATGTGTCTGTTGATTGAGTTACTTAAATGCCAAATATCAATGATCAGTAGTCACTAAAATGAAAGCAAGAGGCAGATTTTGTTTTTGTAATTCAAAGAAAGTTAAAGAATATTTTTTTCTTTTAAAATAATCAAAAGTAAAATAATCTTTTACTTGTAGCCTTACACCCAAACCTTTACTACCTAGCTTCAAACTAAAGAATAAAGAAAACGTGAAACACTGAAATAATTTGTACTTGAAGTTTTTTCCTCCGTCATGGCACTACATATAACTATGTGTGTGTACATGCGTTTGTGTGTATATAATACAAAACTTAGTAAATTTAGTAAAATGATGCCAAAATATAAAGAGCCCAAATACTGAAAAATAATTTGAAGTTAATAATTTTCCTACCACTGTAATAAAAATGGTGAACTTTTTTGTTTTTATGTTAGTTCTTTTTATATTAGGAGATTTAATGAACAGTTCTCAAAAAAGTGCCTGTTTAAAATGACACTTGTTTTCTCAAGGGAACTTGGTCTATGA
>SJYQ01001196.1:0-11826 GCA_006410935.1 Redunca redunca
AAGGGGATGACAGAGGATGAGATGGCTGGATGGCATCACTGACTCGATGGACGTGAGTGTGAGTGAACTCCGGGGGTTGGTGATAGACAGGGAGGCCTGGCATGCTGTGATTCATGGGGTTGCAAAGAGTCGGACATAGCTGAGTGACTGAATTGAACTGAATGCAGAGTTTAAAAATTAGCAAGGAGAGATAAGAAAGCCTTCCTCAGTGATCAATGCAAAGAAATAGATGTAAACAATAGAATGGGAAAGACTAGAGATCTCTTCAAGAAAATTAGAGATACCAAGGGAACATTTCATTCAAAGATGAGAACAATAAAAGACAGAAATGGTATAGACCTAACAGAAGAAGAAGATATTAAGAAGAGGTGGCAAAAATACACAGTAAAACTACACACAAAAACAATCTTTATGCCCCAGATAACCACGATGGTGTGATCACTCACCTGGAGCCAGACCTCCTGGAGTCCAAAGTCAAGTGGATCTCATAAATCATCACTACAAATAAAGCTAGTGGAGATGATGAAATTCCAGCTGAGCTATATTAAATCCTAAAAGATGATGTTGTGATGCACTGCACTCATATTGAGAGCCAGCAAATTTGGAAAACTCAGCAGCGGCCACAGGACCGGAAAATGTCAGTTTTCATTCCAATCCCAAAGAGAGGCAATGCCAAAGAATGTTTAAACTACTGCACAGTTGCACTCATCTCACACGCTAGCAAATTTCTCCAAGTAAGGCTTCAACAGTGTGTATATTTATACACATACACACACACACATATATATATATTATTTTTCAGACTCTTTTCTATCACAGGTATCATAAGATATTGAGTGTAATTCCCTGTACTCTACAGTAGGACCTTGTTTATTTTATACATAGTAGTGTGTATGTTTCTTAAAAAAAATTTACTGCTTTACATTGCTGTGTTAGTTTCCACTGTGTGTGTGCTCAGTCGCTCGCTGAGTCATGTTTGACTCTTTGTGACTACATAGATTGTAGCCCATCAGGCTCCTCTGTTCATGAATTTATTTATTTATTTATTTATTTTTTTCAGGCAAGAATACTGGAGAGGGTTGCCATTTCCTCCTCCAGGGGATCTTCCTGACGCAAGGAGTGAACTCACCTCTCCTGTGTCTCCTGCATTGGAAGGTATATTTTCTATCACTGAGCCATTTAGTTTCTACTGCACAGCAATGTGGATCGTCTATGTTGTGCAAATATCCCCTCTTTTTGGATTTCCTTCACATTTAGTCACACAGAGTACTGAGTAGGGTTCCTTGAGCTATACAATACGTTCTCACTAGTTATCTATTTCATATATGCTATAAATAGTGTATATATGTCAATCCCAATTGCAGTCTCCCCCAAAAAATTTTTGTTTACCAAAGGGGAAGGGGGAGAAGGGATAAATTAGTAGTGTGCATATTTTAATCCAAGCCTCCTAATTCATCCCTTCCCCCTTTCACCTTTGTTAACTAACAGTTTTTTTTTTCCTATTTTTGTTTCTGTTTTATAAATAAGAATCTATTTCTAGTTTGTAGATAAATTCATTTCTTTCTTTCTTTCTTTTAGATTCCACCTGTAAATGATGCATTTTTCATTCTCAGTCTGGCTTACTTCACTTAGTATGGTAATTTCTGTGTCCTTGCATAAATATATGCAAGATATTTGTAAAGTAGGGATTTACATTTGATTTCTCATTGTCTTACCAAATTAGTGAGTGGATTTGCTGGAATCCAAACACAGGATTATTTGAACATAAAAGATTTTGCTCTAAAATCAAAATGATTCTTATGTTGAATTATAGTAGGTGCTCATCTTTTAGTTTTAAGTCATCCATGATCACACAATAGTTAGATCATAATTTTATTTCCTCCTAATCCAGAAAACTATTTTCAAGACAGCTATGTATCCCAAGGCTGGGATTTTGAAATTATATTTGTCCCACTAGCCGTGTATTTCACTATATTTTGTAGAGATTATCAACATTCTACCCTTTTTTTTCTTGACATACCAAATGTTTCTCAACCCAATATAGTACTTAATTTTTTTTACATCACTAAATGCAGCTTGGTGAGGATAAATTCTGGCCTTCCAAGGCCAATATATTGTCTGGTACATAGAAAGTATTTAGCAAATAATATTTATTATTTTAATTATGTTTTCTTTATTTACTAATTTGAATAACTTGTACTTACTCAAATTGTTTTGTTTGGGGCAAAATCATTTTCAAATTTAACTTGGATTCCTTTAAAATAAGAAATCAAGAGTAATTTTATGACAGAAGGGATTTAAGCAGGAGAATAGGTGCATAGCTATTGGCCTTTGTCCTTTACAAAATGATACTCAAGAGCAATCAGAAAATACACTGAACTCAGCCTTCTCTTGACATGTTCTAGCCTTTGGCTTTGTGAGGGCTTTCATTTTGTTTCCCCAAAGTCTGAGCAGTTCTCAACTCCCAGTTGTGGAGAGAAACAAAGGCAGAAGCTTCTTCTTTCATACTGGAAAAAGTGCTTCAAGGGAAAAAGGTTATTTCAATCCATTTTACAACCTATCTTTGGGCAGAAGTAGTTAGTTTGTTGAATTCTACTCAAAATTACAAGTCATTTGTGACACATTGAGAGACAAGGTCATTCATCCTCATAGCTTAAGGAAACACTGAGCAAATATTGAAGCAAGGTGTTTTTTTTTTTTTTTTTTTAAAGCAGGAACTCTGCAACTGTTGCATGTTTTATGTATTAAAGAAATTTATAACATTTCATGAAGAATTTCATTTTCCAAAGAGAGAAACTTAGACATATCTCAGTACAACTTTTTAACAGGCTTAGTTTACCTTTTTCAACTTTTTCTTTTTTTGAGTGAAAAAAAAAGAGCATTGCTTACAGAGTGAGCATCAGGAGACTTGTACAGGGCATAATAACCAACTGTCTTCTAGAACAATTTTCCAGTGAGCCAATTTTGAACTAAGTGAATTTGTCATAATTACTACAGATAAAATGGTAAACTAGACAGTTATCACCACCAGTGTGGAATTTGTAGTTAAGTGGAGACAGCTAAATATTAACATGTTTGTTCTGAAAATAAGTAAAAGAACATAATGCATTGATGAAGATTATTAGTGGAAGTTGTCTGGAGTTTCAGGGAAATATGGATATGAAAACACCTTTATGGAAGTTGAAGAATGTGTCATAGCCCTGTCTAGATTCCTGCTGCCTGATGAAGTACTTTTGTACTTCATAGTACATCTCTGATGAAGTCTTGCTAGCATATTGACCACCACGCTCTCCTGCACAGACACTTCTGATTACATATGCTTATTGTGCTGAATGACAGCTCTAGGTTATCATGAAATATCATTTTCCATGTGCACTTGTGCTAGACTGCAAGCTCCCTGAGGACAGGGGGTGCCTGGGTTGCCCAGCATAGAGCCTGCCAGAGAAAATACCCTTAAAATATATGTATTGAATTGAATGGTAACAGTGTATCCACAACAGAGGTGTCAGACTTGTTAACTTCTTATTTTTCTAATCTCTGAGGCTGTTGTACATTAGTATGTACATAGAAACAATGTTTAATGAGTGTCAGAGGGCAAATAAAGATGTTAGCTGAAAGCAGGGAGTAAATATTAAACATTAGGAAGTATGGCCCCCCAACAGAGATACAAATAGTTTATCTGCATGGAAAAGATGAGTGGTCTCTTATGCTTTTCCAGTGCCTGTTTTCATTAGCAATGGTCTCAGGTGTTTTCTTCCAGCTTATTACTATTTTTTTTTCCTCAGCTCTCTTTTCCCTGAGCTTCTGAAATATTAGCCTGCTCTTCTGATGGGCACTGGCATTACCAGCTTTATCAAGTGTGACATCTCCTCCTAGTTTCTGATAGTCCTCACAGATGGTGTTTCTCAACATGAACTACTTTGTCAAACATGACATTTACTTACAAGATTTCTAAGGGGTGTATTAGAGGCCTCCTCATAATTTTGACTGCTACAGGTTATTTTCTCATAATTACCACTGATAACTTATTAGTTACACCAACTTGTTTCTCCAAAGGTCCATTGTAAAGGAGTTTAAAATTTACATTTCACAGATTAGTTAAAATAAACCACCTCTGCTTCAATTCCATTTTTCACTACTATCTAGAAAGGTACCTTTCTGATAATTTCTAGAAATCAAGCAAAAGGGCCAATTCTTTGCTAGCCTGTGTATATGTGTATGTACATGTGTGTGTGCCTACATATATGTCTAATGAAATACTTCAAGTATTAAGTGATCAATGTGTGTGATTTGTATACTAAGCACCAAAGTGTTTGTTTATGGGAATTGAAAAGCTAGAAAAATGTAGAACACAAGAAGGCTGTATGAGTACTCTGTGTGTGTCTGTGTGTATTTAAAAAAAAACAAAAACAAAACAGAAACATAGAAAAAGAATTTTGTTTGCATGTTGTTAACTATACATTTATTTGAAAATATCAATTTAAAAGTAATTTTTAAACAGATATTCAATGCCAGGTGGAGACAGCTTCTGCCAATGTTAATTTTCAGTTGGACTCTGTGGATATAGTAATTTCTTTTCTGCACTAAATTCTGACATAATATGGGAGAGGTTCTTCTGGGTTATGGTTTTGGTTTTGCCTGCTTTCTTTTCGTTTCTCTTAGCTATGTACATAGATCCCAGCCCCCGGCTGATAATTCCTTCTCCCCACAGCCTTGGTTTTACAAACTTCCTCTCATCATCTGAAAGAGGATCAAAAACTGCCTCCAGTCCCTTCCTTGAGTCCCTGAAAAGTGAGCAGACACACTGTTCTTGAGATATTAAGACCCCATCGGGTCACACATGGCTACATTATCGTTTTAGAAAATAGTATTTGGAGAGAAAAAGTAATTGCAAGGATAGAAAAGAAATAAAAGGCTGCCTGGACACCCAATGAACCTTGACACGTTGACGATTAAGATGCAGTGCATACTTTGATTGTCTCTGTAAATCTACAGAGAAGGAGAAAATGTACCTAGCAAAAGGGGACATGGAATATCAAGCGTTCAGAACACTATGAAATAAACTCGTAAAACATCTAATGTACTAAGTTCATTAGCCCTTTCCGAAACCAGAGAATGTTTGTTCATAGAAAGAAAAGTATGAGAAACAAATTGCAAATGTACTGATAATTTAGACTTGGGCCACGCAAAAAGGAAACATCACCACAACTTTAGAAATTAAATTAGTCAGTTAATTTTGATTTCAAACACTCATGCTAACTATGGTGTGAGAAGTTAGGCATTAACAATACTTCATTGCAAGTGGATTTTCTATGATTAGTCAGAATGGGCCAATTCCAGAGCTGGATGTTAACTCTTTCAATCATTTCCATTTCCCACCACGTTCTTAAATTTCATCTTTATTCTTCTCACTATCAAGAAGCTAGAGTGTGCCTCTTTATGGAAAAAAAAAATAGCTAAAAAAATCATGTCCTCTCTCTCTCTGGTTCTTGTATATTTCTTCTGGAAGTCAGCTGAAATAGAAAAAAAAAACTTTGTATTTCAAGTTAAGTTGAATTATCTGAACTCTATACTGTGGGGGTCCAAAACCCCTAGCCATGGACCAGTGCTAGTCTGAGGCCTGTTAGGAACAGCAAGAGGTGAGCAGCAGGGGTAACCCAAACCATCTCCCCTCCCCAGTCCATGGAAAAAACTGTCTGCCCTCCCCAGTCCATGAAACTGGACCCTGGTTCCACAAGGCTGGGGACCACTGCTATAGTGTCAGTGCATACAGATAGAAGATACTTAATCTTTTACTGAGCCTCAGCATCATTACTGGGCTAGAGAGGACAAAGAGGAGAACATCACATCACATTTGTTGAGATATCATTGTCTCAGTCATCAGATATACACACCGCTGTNTTTGTTCATAGAAAGAAAAGTATGAGAAACAAATTGCAAATGTACTGATAATTTAGACTTGGGCCACGCAAAAAGGAAACATCACCACAACTTTAGAAATTAAATTAGTCAGTTAATTTTGATTTCAAACACTCATGCTAACTATGGTGTGAGAAGTTAGGCATTAACAATACTTCATTGCAAGTGGATTTTCTATGATTAGTCAGAATGGGCCAATTCCAGAGCTGGATGTTAACTCTTTCAATCATTTCCATTTCCCACCACGTTCTTAAATTTCATCTTTATTCTTCTCACTATCAAGAAGCTAGAGTGTGCCTCTTTATGGAAAAAAAAAAAATAGCTAAAAAAATCATGTCCTCTCTCTCTCTGGTTCTTGTATATTTCTTCTGGAAGTCAGCTGAAATAGAAAAAAAAAACTTTGTATTTCAAGTTAAGTTGAATTATCTGAACTCTATACTGTGGGGGTCCAAAACCCCTAGCCATGGACCAGTGCTAGTCTGAGGCCTGTTAGGAACAGCAAGAGGTGAGCAGCAGGGGTAACCCAAACCATCTCCCCTCCCCAGTCCATGGAAAAAACTGTCTGCCCTCCCCAGTCCATGAAACTGGACCCTGGTTCCACAAGGCTGGGGACCACTGCTATAGTGTCAGTGCATACAGATAGAAGATACTTAATCTTTTACTGAGCCTCAGCATCATTACTGGGCTAGAGAGGACAAAGAGGAGAACATCACATCACATTTGTTGAGATATCATTGTCTCAGTCATCAGATATACACACCGCTGTATATAAAATGGGCATCCTAGGTGGTGCTAGTGGTAAAGAACTCACCTGTCAATGCAGGAGACATAAGAGATGAGGGTTCATCCCTGGGTCAGGAAGATCCCCTGGAGGAGGGCATGGCAACTCACTCTAGTATTCTTGCCTGGGGAATCCCATGGATAGAGGAGCCTAGTGAGTTAGAGCCCATGGGGTCACAAAGAGTCAGACACCACTAAAGGGATTTAGGGCATACATGTGTATAAAATAGATAAACAAGTACCTCCTGTATAGCATAGGGAACTCTACTCAATATCCTGTAATAAACCAGAAGGGAAAAGAAAAAGAACATATATGTAAAACTGAATCACTTCACTGTACATTTGAAACTAACACATCATAAATCAACTTTAATTCAATAAAAAAGTTAAAAAATAAAAATTAATTAAAAATTAAATTAAAAAAGAGAATCATCCTGAACTCCAGGGTTCTTTGTCCTTCACAATCATTAAACTTTAAACCCATCAGGAAATGAAATGTAGGAGGATTGGTTAAAGCATTGACTGAATTAATTTATCATTTATTCAATCAGGAAATACTTTTTAACTCAATTTTTTTATATTCATTTTTAAAATATTCATGATTGTGGAGATTATCTTATTATAACTAATCATCCATTTACTACTGGCATTGTCTTTTAACTTTCAATTTCCCTAAGTTATAATCTCTCCTATACACAAATCCAGACTACATTCTTTCATCAAATTATCTTGCCATAGACTTTGTGAAGATTATGTTTTCTTAAAACAAACAAAGAAGCAAAAAAAAAAACAACCCACAACTTTGGTTATTTCTCTACTGTCTATTAAATAAATTTGGGGTCAATACTGTATCACTGAGTCCTCTACAAAGCCAGGCCTCAACTTACCTTTTTGACCTTGTTTCCAAATACTTTCCTTTGGCAACGTATTTCTCCAAAATGGGTTAGTAGACTTTCAAGCTACAAAGTAACATTTGAAATTGCATGGTTAGCTACAAGGTGATCTGTACAGAAGAAATAAATAGAAAAAGTGTGATCTATCTTCAGAGTGTCTAACATATAAAAGCCAAATCCTAAGAAACAAAAATTAATTTATATGCATAAAGAATATATTAAGGGTTGAAGGAAGCTGTACCAAAAGTGGATGTTAGGAATTTAGCTCCTAGACTCCTGCTGTGAATGATATAAGAAAAGCCTTTGAGCTAAGTCATGTCTAGAGGAAGGTAGAGCCCCAAGAAATTCAGATCCTTGAGGTTTGGGTGCTGATGGATGGTCATCTTCAAGTTAGACCCACTATTTACTCATTCTTGCATCATCCAGTTTCTGATACATGTGTGTGCTCAGTCAGTCATGTCTGACTCTTTGAGACCCCAAGGACTGTAGCACACCAGTCCCCTTTGTCCATGGGATTTCCCAGGCAAGAATACTGGAGTGGGTTGCCATTTCCTCTTCTAGGGGATTTTCCCAATCCAGGGATCAGACCTGAACCTCTGGTAACTCCTGCATTGGCAGTGGGATTCTTTACCACTGGACCACCTGGGAAGTCCTTCTGATACATAATACTCATTAAGTACAGATTAAATGAATGACTTAGTATATCATAATGTGCATGTTTTTTACAATTGCCTGAAACATTAAGTTGGGTTTTCTTGGTCATTCAAGATATCCAGGAGCCACAAATTAATGATTATTTAGGAAATAATCATAAGTTTGGTGACTCTGGGCAGGAGATAATACTGCTTAAGGCCTAAAAAGTAATGCCTGAAAGTTAGGCATTGCTTTTAATATAATGTTTTTAATGTAATCTAAAAGCAAATATAAGTCACTAGAAAGAGAAAGGGTTATGAATAAAATAGAAATATATAGAGAATAGATTTGTGGTTTCCAAGGGGGAGATAAGAGGCAGAGGGATGGAGTAGTAGTTTGGGATTAGCAGATGCAAACTGTAATGTAAAGAATAAATAACAAATGAGGCCCTACTTATTAACAAATAAGCCCCCACTTAGCGCAGGTGGCTGCGACCAGAACACTTAGCATGGGTGGCTGCGACCAGCGCACTCAGCGTGGCAGAGGAGCTACCCCACGCCAGAGGCCAGGGGCGCCGGCCAGGAAGAGCAACTCCACGTCCAAGGGGGGGTGGCTGCACAGGGGCAGGAGGGCCTAAAGGAGCTATTCCACGTTGAAAGTCAGGAAGGGTGGTGGTAAGGAGATACCCCTTGTCCAAGGTAAGGAGCAGCGGCTGTGCTTTGCTGGAGCAGCCTTGAAGAGATACACCACGTCCAAGGTAAGAGAAATCCAAGTAAGACGGTAGGTGTTGCAACAGGGCATCAGAGGACAGACACACTGAAACCATATTCACAGAAAACTAGTAAATCTAATCACACTAGGACCACAGCCTTGTCTAACTCAATGAAACTAAGCCATGCCCGCGGGGCAACCCAAGACGGGTGGGTCATAGTGGAGAGGTCTGACAGAATGTGGTCCACTNAGAATGAAGGGATGGAGCCAAAGCAAAAACAATACCCAGCTGTGGATGTGACTGGTGATAGAAGCAAGGTCCGATGCTGTAAAGAGCAATATGGCTTAGGAACCTGGAATGTCAGGTCCATGAATCAAGACAAATTGGAAGGGGTCAAACAGGAGATGGCAAGAGTGAATGTCGACATTCTAGGAATCAAATAACTAAAATGGCCTGAAATGGGTGAATTTAATTCAGATGACTACTACTGAGGGCAGGAATCCCTCAGAAGAAATGGAGTACCATCATGGTCAACAAAAGAGTCTGAAATGCAGTACTTGGATGCAATCTCAAAACCAACAGAATGATCTCTGTTCATTTCCAAGTCAAACCATTCAATATCACAGTAAACCAAGTCTATACGCCAACCAGTAATGCTGAAGAAGCTGAAGCTGACCAGTTCTATGAAGACCTACAAGACTTTGCAGAACTAACACCCCAAAAAGATGTCCTTTTCATTATAGGGGACTGGAGTGCAAAAGTAGGAAGTCAAGAAACACCTGGAGTAACAGGCAAATTTGGCCTTGGAATATGGAATGAAGCAGGTCAAAGACTAATCAAGTTTTGCCAAGAAAATGCACTGGTCATAGCAAATACCCTCTTCCAACAACACAAGAGAAGACTCTACACATGCACATTACCAGATGGTCAACACCAAAATCAGGTTGATTATATTCTTTGCAGCCAAAGATGGAGAAGCTCTATACAGTCTACAAAAACAAGACCAGAGGCTGACTGTGGCTCAGATCATGAACTCCTTATTGCCAAATTCAGAACTAAATTGAAGAAAGTAGGGAAAACCACTAGACCATTCAGGTATGACCTAAATCAAATCTCTTATGATTATACAGTGGAAGTGAGAAATAGATTTAATGGCCTAGAACTGATAGATAGAGTGCCTGATGAACTATGGAATGAGGTTCGTGACATTGTACAGGAGAAGGGATCAAGACCATCCCCAAGGAAAATAAATGTAAAAAAGCAAAATGGCTGTGTGGGGAGGCCTTACAAATAGCTGTGAAAAGAAGTAAAATGCAAAGGAGAAAAGGAAAGATATAAGCATCTGAATGCAGAGTTCCAAAGAAGAGCACAGAGATGTAAGAAAGCCTTCCTCAGCGATCAATGCAAAGAAATAGAGGAAAAGAACAGAATGGGAAAGACTAGAGATCTCTTCAAGAAAATTAGAGATACCAAGGGAACATTTCATGCAAAGATGGGCTCGATAAAGGTCAGAAATTGTATGGACCTAACAGAAGCAGAAGATATTAAGAAGAGGTGGCAACAATACACAGAAGAACTGTACAAAAAAGATATTCATGACCAAGATAATAATGATGGTGTGATCACTCACTTAGAGCCAGACATCCTGGAATGTGAAGTCAAGTGGGCCTTAGGAAGCATCACTATAAACAAGGCTAGTGGACATGATGGAATTCCAGTTGAGCTATTTCAAATCCTGGAAGATGATGCTGTGAAAGTGCTGCACTCAATATGCCAGCAAATTTGGAAAACTCAGCAGTGGCCACAGGACTGGAAAAGGTCAGTTTTCATTCCAATCCCAAAGAAAGGCAATGCCAAAGAATGCTCCAACTATCGCACAATTGCACTCATCTCACATGCTAGTGAAGTAATGCTCAAAATTCTTCAAGCCAGGCTTCAGCAATACGTGAACTGTGAACGTCCAGATGTTCAAGCTGGTTTTAGAAAAGGCAGAAGAATCAGAGATCAAATTGCCAACATCCACCGGATCATGGAAAAAGCAAGAGAATTCCAGAAAAAAACATGTATTTCTGTTTTATTGACTATGCCAAAGCCTTTGACCGTGTGCATCACAATAAACTGTGGAAAATTCTGAAAGAGATGGGAATACCAGACCACCTGACCTGCCTCTTGAGAAACCTATATGCAGGTCAGGAAGCAACAGTTAGAAATGGACATGGAACAACAGACTGTTTCCAAATAGGAAAAGGAGTATGTCAAGGCTGTATATTCTCATCCTTATTTAACTTATATGCAGACTACATCATGAGAAACGCTGGGCTGGAAGAAGCATAAGCTGGAATCAAGATTGGCAGGAGAAATATCAATAACCTCAGATATGCAGATGACACCAGAAAGTGAAGAGGAACTAAATGGGATGCATTTTGTGGCAGAAAGTGCAGATGAACTAAAAAGCCTCTTGATGAAAGTGAAAGTGGAGAGTGAAAAAGTTGGCTTAAAGCTCAACATTCAGAAAACGAAGATCATGGCATCTGGTCCCATCACTTAACAGTGGAAAAAGTGTTAGACTTTATTTTTGGGGGCTTCAAAATCACTGCAGATGGTGGTTGTAGCCATGAAATTAAAAGACGGTTACTCCTTGGAAGAATAGTTATGACCAACCTAGATAGCATATTGAAAAGCAGATACATTACTTTGCCAAGAAACGTCTGTCTAGTCAAGGCTATGGTTTTTCCACTGGTCATGTATGGATGTGAGGGTTGGACTGTGATGAAGGCTGAGCGCTGAAGAACTGATGCTTTTGAACTGTGGTGTTGGAGAAGACTCTTGAGAGTCCCTTGGACTGCAAGGAGATCCAACCAGTCCATTCTGAAGGAGATCAGCCCTGGG
>SJYQ01001196.1:13189-99974 GCA_006410935.1 Redunca redunca
ACATAAAATGTTTATAAATAGCTGAATTGCTTAGGTGTACAGCAGATATCAACACAAGACAGTAAAACAACTATACTTCAATAAAACACAAAATATAATGGAAATTTAATAGGGGACCTTAATGAGCAACCTTTGCTTTTGGGGGTCCAGGTCCAGGCAGGACAGAGAAACGAGATGATTTACTAAGTCAATGATCTCAGTCTTATTCACATGTATTTTAATAGGACCTTTTTCTGCTTAGATTTCAGGCTCAACAAGCAAATGACTCAGGACTAAAATGCAATGAGAAAATTACTACAGAAAGAGAATGTTCTGAAGAAAGGGCACATACGCAAAATATCTTGATTGAAAAAGCGGTGGTCTCTGCCATTATGAATAGAACATATACAGTCTATTAGAAACAGTTTTATTTATCTCGGTCTACTCATAAAATTTCTGTTTTCTTTTTCTAGTTTTAATTCTGGGTCTGCAAGTTTGATTTGAAGACTCAGAATGCATCATGGCATGTCACATGGTCATGGAACTCACTCAAATCTCTTGACAGTCTCATTTGCCCAGTCTTTCCCTGGGCCTCGCTCCATCTCATGGTCTATACTGCAGCTCTTAGGATAAATCTCTATTTTCCATCATCTCTTCCTTGTTTCATGCAATATTAATGACAACAACTACTACAAGGACCTACTATATAGTATAGGGAGCTCTGCTCAGTATTATGTAAAAACCTAAATGGGAAAATAATTTGAAAAAGAATAATTTACATATATGTATAACTAAGTCACTTTGCTCTACATCTGAAACTAACACAACATTGTTAATCAACTATTTATTGCAGTTGTTCAGTCACCCAGTCATATCTGACTTTACAACTCCATGGACTGCAGCCTGCTAGGTCTCTCTGTCCCTCACCATCTCCTGAAGTTTTCCCAAGTTCATGTTTATTGCATCAGAGATGCCATACATCCATTTCATCCTCTGACACCCTCTTCTCCTTCTGCCCTCCGTCTTTTCCAGCATCAGGCACAGTTGGTTGTTCGTATCAGATGACCAAAATACTGGAGCTTCAGCATCAGTCCTTCCAATGAGTATTCAATGTTGATTTCCCTTAAGATTGACTGACTTGATATCCTCGCTGTCCAAGGGACTTTCAGAAGTCTTCTCCAGCACCACAGTTAGAAGGCATCAATTCTTTGGCATTCTGCCTTCTTTACAGTCCAGCTCTCACAACCGTATGTGACTAAAGGGAAGACCACAGCCTTGAAAATATGGACTTTGTCTGCAGAGTAATGTCTCTGGTTTTCAACACACTGTCTAGGTTTGTCATAGCTTTCTTGACAAGAAGCAATCACATTCTCATTTCATGAGACTGCAGTCACCATTTGCAGTGATTTTAGAGCCTAAGAAGAGGAAATCTGTCATTGCTTCCAGCTTTCTCCCTTCTATTTGCCATGAAGTAATGGAGCTGGGTCCCACGATCTTAGTTTTGTTAATATTTAGCTTTAAACTGGCTCTTTCACTCTCTTTCTTCACCCTCATCAAAAGTCTGTTTCCTCTTAGCTTTCTGCCATTAGAGTGGTATCACCCATATATCTGAGGTTGTTGATGTTTCACATGCCTGTCCTGATTCCAGCTTGTAACTCATCCAGCTAGGCATTTCTCATGATGTGTTCAGTGTATAGGTTAAACAACCATAGTCCAATATAAAATAAGAAGCTAAAATTTTTTTTGTTATGGAGAACAGTGTGGAGATTCTTTAAAAAATTGCAAATATAACTGTCTTATAACCCAGCAATCCCACTGCTGGGCATACACACTGAGGAAACCAGAATAGAAAGAGACCCATGTACCCCAATGTTCATCGCAGCACTGTTTATAATAGCCGGGACATGGAAACAACCTAGATGTCCATCAGCAGATGAATGGATAAGAAAGCTGTGGCACATATACACAATGGAGTATTACTCAGCCATTAAAAAGAATACATTTGAATCAGTTCTAATGAGATGGATGGAACTGGAGCCGATTATACAGAGTGAAGTAAGCCAGAAAGAAAAACACCAATACAGTATACTAACACATATATATGGAATTTAGAAAGATGGTAACGATGACCCTGTATGTGAGATAGCAAAAGAGACACAGATGTGTAGAGCAGACTTTTGGCCTCTGAGGGAGAGGGTGAGGGTGGGATGATTTGGGAGAATGGCATTGAAACATGTATACTATCATGTAAGAAACGAATCGCCAGTCTATTTCGAGGCAGGATACAGGATGCTTGGGGCTGGTGCACAGGGATGACCCAGAGAGATGTTATGGGGAGGGAGGTATGAGGGGGGTTCATGTTTGGGAACTCATATACACCTGTGATGGATTCATGTCAATGTATGGCAAAACAATATGGTATTGTAAAGTAAAATAAAGTAAAAATAAAAATTAAAAAAAAAAAGTATGTCATCAAGAAAAAAAAAGAAAACAATTCTTTCTTGCACTTTACCAAGACTCTGTTAGCAAAAGGGACCTAAGTAGTTTTGGTTAAAAGTAACTGAGATATTCTTCTTCTGTTATAATTGTCTTAGTTTGCATCTTGTGATTTATTATATTTAAGATAGTATTTTTTTTTTTTTTACATCATTCCCCTCTAAAGGGTTTGTTCCATTTCAATGCTGGGTCAAGACATATTTTTACTGCTTTTGATGTTTTATGTCATCTGAGATGGGGATCAAGTAATTGTGGCCCTGAAGAGAAGAGGTGAGAGTACTTCGAAGCATTGGCAAATCTTGCTATCAAAGCTACCATGGTCTAAAGTGGTATCTTGATATATCTGATGGCAGAGTACATCAGTGGATGCATTAAGCGGAGTCTTAAACAGAGCTTAAGGAAATCACTATTGAATATGTGCTTGAGTCAGTTAGGGTTTATGTAGATTTAGGTTGGCATGTTAGAGAATATTTTGGCTGGATCGGAACTGAACTTCACGCTTGTGTTACTTATAGCCTTTCTGTCGTGAACTAGGTATGAGCCCAAATGAATCTCTTGCTTACTCTATTCTAACTGTAAGTAATATGCAAAAATGTAAATAGAAGACAGGGAGGGGAAGAGGTTAAGAGAAGGGGGTCATTGCTGGTGTACTGTAGGCACAGAAGAAAAGGCTGTGATCTCACATGAAAGACCAGGATCAGGGATAGTTCAGTTCAGTTCAGTCGCTCAGTCATGTCCGACTCCTTGAGACCCCATGAATCACAGCATGCCAGGCCTCCCTGTCCATCACCAACTCCCGGAGTTCACTCAAACTTATGTCCATCGAGTTAGTGACGCCATCCAGCCATCTCATCCTCTGTCGTCCCCTTCTCCTCCTGCCCCCAAACCCTTCCAGCATCAGGGTCTTTCCAATGAGTCAACTCTTTGCACAAGGTGGCCAAAGTACTGGAGTTTCAGCTTTAACATCATTCCTTCCAAAGAAACTCCAGGGCTGATCCCCTTCAGAATGGACTGGTTCGATTTCCTTGCAGTCCAAGGGACTCTCAAGAGTCTTCTCCAACACTACAGTTCAAAAGCATCAATTCTTTGGCACTCAGCTTTCTTCACAGTCCAAATCTCACATCCATACATGACCACTGGAAAAACCATAGCCTCGACTAGATGGACCATTGTTGGCAAAGTAATGTATCTGCTTTTGAATATGCTATCTAGATTGGTCATAGCTTTCCTTCCAAGGAGTAAGCATCTTTTAATTTCATGGCTAGTACAACTATGTAAAAATAATGATTCAGTATAGCTGGGGAAGTCTGTAGATTCAGTGCAATCCTAACAAAAATTCTGACAGACTTTTTCTTAGGTATGAAAAATCTGATTTTGAAATTTATGTGGCAAGGAACAATTTACATTGAAAAGTGAGAAAGTTGCAGAACTCACAATCCCTCATTTAAAATATTATTATAATGATGTAATAATCAAGATGGCATGGAATTAGTGAAAGAATAGATGCAAAGATCAATGGAAGAGAATAGAGTCCAGGTNCAAAAGTTTAAATAGACCTCCTGCCAAAGTCGATCAGTTCAGTTCAGTTCAGTCACTCAGTCGAGTCTGACTCTTTGTGACCCCGTGAACCACAGCATGCCAGGCCTCCCTATCCATCACCAACACCCAGAGTTTACCCAGACTCATGTCCATTGAGTTGGTAATGCCATCCAACCATCTCATCCTCTGTTGTCCCCTTCTCCTTCTACCCTCAATCTTTCCCAGCATCTGGGTCTTTTTAAATGAGTCAGCTCTTCGCAACAGGTGGGCAAAGTATTGGAGTTCATCTTCAACATCAGTCCCTTCAATAAATATTCATGGACTGATTGGATCTCTTTGCAGTACAAGGGACTCTCAAGAGTCTTCTCCAACGCCACAGTTCAAAAGCATCAATTCTTCAGTACTCAGCTTTATTATAGTCCAGCTTTCATATCCTTACATGACTGCTGGAGAAACTGTAGCATTGACTAAAGGGACCTTTGTTGGAAAAGTAACATCTCTTCTTTTTAATAGGCTGTCTATGTTGGTCATAACTATTCTCCCAAGGAGTAAGGGTCTTTTATTTTCATGGATGCAGTCAGCATCTGCAGTGATTTTGGAGCCCAGAAAAATAAAGTCTGCCACTGTTTCCACTGTTTCTCCATCTATTTCATGAAGTGATGGGACCAGATATCATGATCTTTGTTTTCTGAATGTTGAGCTTTAAGCTATCTTTTTCACTCTCCTCCTTCACTTTTATCAAGAGGCTCTTTAGTTCCTCTTCACTTTCTGCCATAAGGGTGGTATCATCTGCATATCTGAGGTTATTGATATTTCTTCTGGCAATCTTGATTCCAGCTTGTGCTTCAGCCATCCCTGCATTTCTCATACTCTGCATATAAGTTAAATGAGCAGGGTGACAATATACAGCCTTGAGGTATATTTCCTGATTTGGAACCAGTCTGTCGTTCCATGTCCAGCTCTAACTGTTGCTTCCTGACCTGCATACAGATTTCTCAAGAGGCAGGTTAGGTGATCTTTTATTCCCATCTCTTGAAGATTTTTCCACAGTTTGTGGTGATCTACACAGTCAAAGTCTTTGGCATAGTCAATAAAACAGAAATACATGTTTTTCTAGAACTCTCTTGCTTTTTCCAGAACTCTCTTGCTTTTTCCATGATCCAGCAGATGTTGGCAATTTGATCTCTGGTTCCTCTGCCTTTTCTAAAATCAGCTTGAACATCTGGAAGTTCACGGTTCACGTATTGCTGAAGCCTGGCTTAGAGAATTTTGAGCATTACTTGACTAGTGTATGAAATGAGTGCAATTGTATGGTAGTTTGAACATTCTTTGGCATTGTATTTCTCTGGGATTGGAATGAAAACTGACCTTTTCCAGTCCTGTGGCCACTGCTGAGTTTTCCAAATTTGCTGGCATATTGAGTGCAGCTCTTTCACAGCATCATCTTTCAGGATTTTAATTAGCTCAAGTGGAATTCCATCACCTCCACTAGCTTTGTTGGTAGTGATGTTTCCTAAGGCCCACTTGACTTCACATTCCAGGATGTCTGTCTCTAAGTGAGTGATCACACCATTGTGATTTTCTGGGTCATGAAGATCTTTTTTGTACAGTTCTTCTGTGTATTCTTGACACCTCTTCTTAATATCCTCTGCTTCTGTTAGGTCCATACCATTTCTGTACTTTATTGAGCCCATCTTTGCATGGAATGTTCCCTTCGTATCTCTAATTTTCTTGAAGAGATCTCTAGTCTTTCCTATTCTATTGTTTTCCTCTATTTCTTTGCACTGATAACCAAGGAAGGCTTTCTATCTCTCCTTGCTATTCTTTGGAACTCTGCATTCAAATGGGTATATCTTTCCTTTTCTCCTTTGCTTTTTGCTTCTCTTCTTTCCACAGCTATTTGTAAGGCTTCCTCAGATAGCCATTTTACATTATTGCATTTCTTTTTCTTGGAGATGATCTTGCTCCCTGCCTGCTGTACAACGTCACGAACTCTGTCTATAGCTTTTCTTGCATTTTGTCTATCACATCTAGTCCCTTAAATCCATTTCTCACTTCCACTGTATATTCATTAGGTATTTGATTTAGTTCATACCTGAATGGTCTAGTGGGTTTCCCTACTTTCCTCAGTTTAAGTCTGAATTTGGCAATAAGGACTTCATGGTCTGAGCCACAGTCATCTCCTGGTCTTGTTTTTGCTGACTGTATAGAGCCTCTTCATCTTTGGCTGCAAAGAATATAATCAGTGTGATTTTGGTGTTGACCATCTGGTGATGTCCATGTGTAGAGTCTTCTCTTGTGTTGTTGGAAGAGGGTGTTTGCTATGACCAGTGCATTCTCTTGGCAGAACTCTGTTAGCCTTTGCCCTGCTTCATTCTGTACTCCAAGGCCAAATTTGCCTGTTACTCCAAGTGTTTCTTGACTTCTTACTTTTGCATTTCAGTTCCCTATAATGAAAATGACATCTCTTTTGGGTGTTAGTTCTAGAAGGTCTTGTAGGTCTTCATAGAACCATTCAACTTCAGCTTCTTCAGCATTGCTGGTCAGGGCATAGACTTGGATTACTGTGATTTACTTGGATTTACCATAAGCAAAAATTATAGGAAGAGAAAATAGATCAGTGGTTGCCAGAGAGTCTCTGACCACAGGGATAGCATGAGGAAAATGTTTGGGGATGAGGAATGCATCTTTATCTTGTGTGGGGTGGTAGATATATTATCTATGCATTTATCAAAAGGCTTCCCAGGTGGGTCATTGGTAGAGAATCTGCTTGCCACTGCAGGAATCACAGGAGACATGGGTTCAATCCCTGCATCAAGAAGTTCCCTGGAGAACTGAATGGCAACCTGCTCCAGTATTCTGGCCTGGAGAATATCATGGACAGAGGATCCTGGTGGGCTATAGTGCATGATGTCACAAAAGCATTCCACAAAACTGAACACACATCAAAACCCATAGAGCTGTCCACCAGGGAGTGTTAATTTTACTCTTAGTAAAGTTAAAAATAAGAGTTGGACATGACTTAGCTACTGAATAACAACAAATTAAAAAAAAAAATTATGAAACATAGAATGAATTGGTTTGGCAAAAAGCAATGTTTCTTTTAGTTTGGTTTAACTTGAATACTAATCACTATGATGTCTGGATCAAGTGATGGTCCTGCAGACAAAAATGGTATTAAGGATTTATGGGAAACATGGAAGTGATGAGAGCAAAGGAACGGGCAAGAAAATGTGAGTGATATGGATTGAGTGCAGTATATTGTGAGCTCATTTCTAGGCTGTTAACATGCATGATTCTCTTCATATTGATGATTATTATTACTATACTCATTTGATGGACAGTGAAACCTAGGCTTGCCCGGAGGAAAGAGAACATTTTCTGAGGATACTCTTCTTGTGTATACAAAATACATAACACCAACCCAGGACTATCAGTCAGGGAGAGTCACGAAAATGAGGAAATGCATAAGAAAGCATTAAACAAAATTCTGCTTACAGTTTAACAATTTTCTTGGTTTTTTGACAATAATTCGAAATAGTCTTGGGGACATGTGAGAAACACTGGCTGGTTGATAATGCAAATACATGGAGTTATAGATATTAAAAGAGCAGTGCCCAAGGAGTATTTCACTTTTTAATGGGACAGAGTGATCTAGTGGTCTTCCACAGGGTTCTATGTTGTTCTATAATCTAAGACACAATTCAAGCAAAGCCATATCATGAAAGCTTATCAAATTCACATGTATTACAGAGGCAGATAAATAGTTCATCTATTGGATAGAATATTCAAAATATCATGCCAGGCTAGAAAATAAGGGAACAAACAAACTCTTGAAATTCAGCAAGGATTAATGTAAGCATATTCATTTTAACTCAGAAAAAAAAATTGTATAAAATAGAGAGTGTGTTGCCAACATTTTGTGAGAGTGAGACATGAAGAGTGTTTTTGTAAGTACTTGTCAATATCCTTTACACTTACAAAAATAAAAAAGTGAAGGGTGAAAAATTTTGATTTTAAAGCAAGTTTTGGGAACATAAATCTGTTGTTTTGCTGGTCAGATTGGAACATGATCAATGATGTAACCATAACTATATGTCCCAACTCAAATTATATTAATGGACATGCAGAATAGAATTGATACCAATGGAGGTGTTAAGTCAGTTCCTCTGCTTTGACCTAACTATGAAAGTGAGCCTGGGCCTTGACTTTACTGTATATGTGTATGTGCATGCTTGTTTGCATTTGTGATTTGGGAGCCATTGAGATCTGGTAGAAAATCTTCAGTCTTCTTGATGGAAATGAGATAGCAAGCTTTGTTTTTCTTATCTGTTAAATTAAATAATTAATTCAACCAATATTTGTGCAGGGTATAACATGCATTCCAGACATGTTTCTGGGGCTAATACTACAGCAGTGAATTAAAATATATAGATTTTTTATTAATAAAAATGAAGATATTGCCATTTTGTCATATCTGTCAGAATTCAAATAACTTGGTTTTTTATTTATGCATATAATCATTGCCAAGCTTGACAGTTGCTGGCAGAGGGAACAAGTTAGAATAAATAAACATTTTATGTCCTTATGACTTTTAGAAATTTCATACAAAGGTATTGATTTGCCAAGACAGAATTAAACCACTTGGCTGGTCTAGGCTGTAACTTCAAAGATCACTTTGGGGATTTTAGTGATAACCCCATTAAAATGTCTCCTTTTGACCAGTGATTCATTTGAATGGCATCGCATATCTGGCAAATTTGATATTTTAAATTTGAAACTGACAGGAAACAAAAAAAGCATACAAAGAAAAGGTCTTGTTTGAATTGTCAGGTCTCTGTGAATGACTGTATTCTATGGCATGGGGAAAACCCTTCTCATTGGCCAGCAGCCCTAAGCACCAAAGCAGGAAGCTCCTCAAAAGCTGATACCCTGGGAAGCTGAAAACAGAGCCAGACCAACACAGCCAACATGGAAGCCTCACAGGTGTGTAATTAGGATCTTTTTTGCCAGACTGAAAAGTCATAAAAAGGCCCCATGGATTATGGGCAAATATTGGCCAGAATAGAATAATTTGCAAAAGTAAGAAAGATAAATGACTTCAGCTCCTCTGGAAAGAAAAGGATAACCTACCTCTAATTACAAAGGGAGAAAAATAACCACTTTTTTTTTTTTAATGAAAGTCTAGTTGGTTTACAATGTTGTGTCAGTTTCAGGTGTAAGGCAAGGTGGTTCAGTTATATTTTAAGGAGAAGGCAAATCAAAACTTTATTTGCATAATTGTCATGGAAGAGAAGTAGTGTAATGATCCTATGACTTCTGTCCCTTGTCCATTTGCTCCTCTGGGCTGGTCTGCCAGCCAGAGTTGCTTCTGAATGTTTGCCTTTTATTAAGGTTTATTCTCAGTGTGCCTAAGAATATATTAGTATATTTATCCTAGAGTTGGAAAATCAGATCATGAATTCTAGGCCAGAGAAAATAAGAGTGTGTGATCGAGACAGATATCCCTAGAGGAGGAAATGGCACCCCACTCAGTATTCTTGCCTAAAAAATTCCAAAGACTGAAGAGTCTGGTGGGCTATAGTCCATGGGGTCACAAAGAGTTAGACAGGACTGAGCACACATACACACAATATAATCAGTAACTGCCTTCCTACAGCTCATTTGACAACTAGGGGCTATTTTCACAAATCTAAAGCAGCAGTTTAAGCACATTTTAATCATGTCTAGGAGAAGTCTCTGGGTCACCATCACAGGTTATAAATGTTTAGGACATGTTTTTTTCCATTGATCAATCATTTACCAAAAATCTACCACCAGGCAGGTGGTGCAAATACCTACTTGTTAAGCTCATGTCACTGCTTCCTTCAAACTGTTCACTTGCTAGTGGAAGAGAAACAGACATCCACAGATAATGACAATGTACTATCACAAATTGTTAATTTTCTGGCCAACTTTGTCTCTAAGTGGGTTATGGTAGTGGCCTTCTCAGAGAATAAGTTCAGAACTGAACCTCCAAGAACACATGTATGTTATCTGGTGAAAATGGAAAGAGGTGGAGGGGAACTAGGAAATTCTAAACGAGAGGAGAAAGATGAGGATGATCAGATGCTTCAGCAGATTTCACCAAAAAGATGTGGAAAATAGTTGTCCAATAGCTGCATAAAATGACACTGAAAGAGTAGGAGGAATTATAACATGAAAAAATTTTGCTATGGAAACTTTATCCTAAAAGCAAGAATGGAGCCCAGTGAGGGAATTCCATGGTGGTCGAGTGGCTAAGACTCCATGCTCCCAACTCTGGTGGCCCAGGTTCAATCCCTGGTCCAGGAACTAGATCCCACATGCTGCAGCTAAAGGTCTCACATGCCACAACGAAGATCAAAGATCCTGCATGCTGCAACTGAGACTTGCACAGCTAAATATTTTTTTTTTTAAAGACAGAATCCGGTGAACCAGGATGTTAATTTTCCCTCTCAGGATCATCTATGGCATTTTGGTTAGGTTACAGACAGACCTGCAGTCTAGAGATGTGTGCTGAGCCACTGAAAGCACTCAGCAAGAAATTTGCTGGTTGGAGGGGTACAAAAAGGTAACATGTGGCATCAGGTCAGGATTTCCCCTCAGGAATCTGTTGGGGGACTATTTGAAGCAATGAACCTATGACTGATTATGGGATGGGTTCTTTCCTTAATTGCCACTTCTATATCTGGTTTCAAAAATGGAATGTATGAAAAAGCTGGGAAGTTCTTTAGAATTGGCCATAAAGAAAACTTAAGTTAATTATGACATGGATGATTGAATTGTATCAATTTCTGTGACATTAGTCGTTTTGAAGAGTAGCTGTAGCAAGTAAGCCTGGTGGTGAATGTTTCATGCATTCATGCAGAATTCTCATCTGAATTTTGCAGGTTGATGAGGAAGCCTCTGGCAGATGGACTTGAAGGATCTGGAAAAAAATCTCTAGGACCAAGGGGATCACTTGTTTGGAATGTTTTTCACATTTGTAAGTAAAAGTTGACAAGTGAAATTCTCAAAAGACTTACAGTGATGTTACAGAGTTTATGAACCACATCTTGCCCTTTTATAGAGATGTGTGTGTGTTTATTTATTTATTTTTTTTGGTGGGAGCAAATTGTCTTGTCCTGCTCATTTGTGGTCCTGTGTCCACAACTCTCTGCCCCACACCACTTCTTCAGTGGTCTATAGTGTGCCCTCTTCTGGAGTTCTATAAAGGGAGGACTGTTGGTTATACTTGAACCTGCCTCCATGGCATTGCTCCTGGATGCAAGGGAAGGGCACATTGCTCCTGTGCCTTGACCTTTGGTTTGGTAGTCATAGGATGGACACAGGCTTCAGTGCCCATAGGCTAAAGGACATGTGATTTGAAGTTCTGCAAGTCTCAGATTGGACTTTGATTTTTTCTCCCAAAGGCTTTGATGTCTTTGAGTGACTTCCCATACCTTAGATTTGCTTCACAAGAAACTGAAGAACATCAGCCAAATTTTGTTCTGAGATTTTGCAAGTCCCTAAATATGATATGCTTGTCTGACTTGGGGGGAGAACAGTTGCCTTGTACCCATGTACTTCTGAAATCTAGGCCACAGAGCATGTGAAAGGGAATACAAGTGATGTTCTGATTTGTGACTCAGAAAACCAGGTGAACAGGCCCCATATCAGCAGCTGTAATTTCCTCTTCCAGCAGCAGACAGTGAAAGTCACTCAGTGATGTTCAGCTCTTTGCAACCCCACAGACTATAGGGTCCATGGAATTCTCCAGGCCAGAATACTGGGCTGGGTAGCCTTTCCCTTCTCTAAGGGATCTTCTCAATTCATGGATCAAATCCAGGTCTCCCTCAATGCAGGCATATTCTTTATCAGGTGAGTTACCCAGGAAGTCCAGCAGGAGAACCGGGGCTCAAATCTAATTTAAAATTTCTTTGGCTGTAACCCTCTAGATAACTGTCCTGGAAGCAGGTAGTTTCAGGGCAAAGCTAATCTTTTAAAACAGGATGTTATAGACTTCCAAAGGGCTCTTTGCTCCAAGATATCTCTCTTATTGACCCTACAAGAGGTCTGTGTTAAGAAGCCAGGGTAAGGTTTGCCCAGGTGCCTCTGTGCGCTTGGCCAACAGCCTCTAAGACCACCCACCCAAGCTTCCCAAGAGCTGGTGGCTGGTGGCCCTTCCCCAGGACCCTCCAAAGCCCAGGGGGATGAAAGTGACTTTAAATCCAGACATGCATATTGAAGTAAGTTAAAGGATTTAATACGAAGCACAGAAGCAGACAATGCCAAAAAGCAAGCAGTAGTTGGTACACATTTAGTGATTAAGACAGACTTTCCTTCTCCCACTGCTGCTGAGATGGCTGAAATTAGTCAAATTCAGTATAAAATGGAATACACTGAAAGTGTTAGTGAACAAGGGTCTGGAAAAATTAAAGGTGGCATGACCAAATGCTGACCTGTAACAAGGATTCCAAGAAGGAGTTTCAAATGCTAGTGTGATCATGCAGGTTCCAGAGACAATTGTGGTATCAGGAAATAATGAAAACATTCCATTTTCTATACTAGTAGATCTTGACTTTATACAATCAAATCCCTTTAAGCCAAGCACTCTTGAGCTTATGCTAAATGAAAGACCACTAAATTGTCTGGATTTAGAAACACCTCCTCCAGCCCCTCAAAATCAAGAAATCCATGCAGTTGACAGGCTAAAAAGGAGCACTCTATGAGTGAAAATGCTATTTCCAAAAATGGACAGCTGATCAGAACTGACTCCATGTATGACATTTCAAATATACAGGCAACAACTGAAGGAACTTCAGAAGACATGAGAGTTGTAGATGGAGCTTTGTTAAGATGACAGGTAATCAAACTAAATAGATGTCTACAACTTCTTGAAGAGGAGAACAAAGATTGTGCTAAAAGAGAAATGGTCATGTATTCAATTACTGTAGCATGCTGGCTGCCTAATAGCTGGCTCTGGTTTTGCCACTAGAGGTAACCTCAACTCTAAAAAATATTGTTTCAACATCTGTAAATATAAAGAATTTGCAAACTTCCAAAAAAAAAAAAAAAAGGCAAGGTAAGCCAGGGCCTCCCATATTTTGGCCATTACTGTACCATTCTCTTCTGCTTCTGTTTTATTGACTACGTTAAAGCCTTCAACTGTGTGGATCACAACTGTGGAAAATTCTTAAAGAGATGGGAATCCCAGACCACCTGATCTGCCTTCTGAAAAATCTGTATCCAGGTTAAGAAGTGACACTTTGACCTGGACGTAGAAAAACAGACTGATTTCAAATCGGGAAAGGAGAACGTCAAGGTTGTATATTGTCACCCTGCTTATTTAACTTATACTCAGAGTACATCATGCCAAATGCTGGGCTGGATAAAGCACATCTGGAATCAAGATTTCCAGGAGAAATAACAATAATGTCAGATATGCAGATGACACCACCCTTATGGCAGAAAGCAAAGAAGAACTAAAGAGCCTCCTAATGAAAGTGAAAGAGGAGAGAGAAAAAGTTGGCTTAAAACTCCACATTCAGAAAACTAAGATCATGGCATCCGGTCCCATCACTTCATGGCAAATAGATGGGGAAACAATGGAAACAGTGAGAGACTTTGTTTTTTTGGGCTCCAAAATCACTGCAGATGGTGACTGCAGCTGTGAAATTAAAAGATGCTTGCTCCTTGGAAAAAAAGCTATGACCAACAAAGACAGCATATTAAAAAGCAGAGACATTACTTTGCCTACAATGGTCCATCTAGTCAAAGCTATGGTTTTTCCAGTAGTCATGTATGGAAGTGAAAGTTGGACTATAAAGAAAGCTGAATGCCAAAGGATTGATGGTTTTGAACTGTGGTGTTTGAAAAGACTCTTGAGAATCCCTTGGACTGCAAGGAGATTCAACCTGTCCATCTTAAAGGAAATCAGTCCTAAATATTCACTGGAAGGACTGATGCTGAAGCTGAAACTCCAATGCTTTGGCCACCTGATGCAAAGAACTGATCTTTTCATTTGAAAAGACCTTGATGCTGGGAAAGATTGAAGGAGGGAGAAGGGGACCACAGAGGATGAGATGGTTGGATGGCATCACTGACTTGATGGACATGGGTATGAGCAAGCTCTGGGAGTTGATGATGGACAGGGAAGCTTGGCGTGCTGCAGTCCATGAGGTCACAAAGAGTAACACATGACTGAGCACCTGAACTGACTACCATTTTCACAGTTTTTGACATTTGCACTATTTTTTACTTATTTCTCCTCTTTTTCTTTTTTCAAATTAACTTAATACATTATCAAAAAGAAAATTTCTCATCACTACTAAATAATAAATAAGACACAAGTGAAAGAGGACACAAGTGAAAGATTGTTTTTTCAAATAAATATAAAGAAATCATAACAATTTACATAAATCCTACTCATCTATGGAAAACTCTAAATAATTTCACAAACACTGAGCTAAACATGACTAGCAGTATTTGGCACCATAATAAGTATAATTCCTCTTGTCAAGGAATTCAGAATATAGGAAGAGAGACATACATAAAAATAGGCCATTAAAAACTGATGTCAGTATTTCTGGGATGAAGATAATCCTAGAGTATTTTACAGGCACATAAGAAGAGCATTTAACACCACAAACTTATGTCAGAGAAAAATTTGCTGGGGCAGGTGATGTCAGATCCAAGTGTTTGGTAAGGGGCATGCAGAGGCTATTGCTAGATGACAAAGTGGCTCCTGAGCAGAGGGACAGTAACAATAGTTTAGATTCTAGAAAAGGCATGGGGTGAATGGCATTTCTGTTGCCACAGTGAATGGCGGGCTCAAGGAGTGATGAGAGGCAGTTGAGGTTGAAGGCTAGGCAGGCAGCTTACTACTTCATTTTGCAAGTAACTGGCTGAGAGGATGGATTTTTCAGCAGGGGGTTTTTAAAAGAATGTTACAGTTGCAGTCCAGTGAGTAAATACCACTTAATGAACAAGGAACACAAAGGCAAGAGGGAGATGGAAAGAAAGCTCTGTAAGTGGCAACCTGTAGAGGCTTTGGAGAGGACCACTGAGAGAGCAGAACCTCACTGCTTAAAAAGGCTAGAGACTGAATGGCCTTCCCTCCTGGTCCAGGCAAGCTTATTCCAAGAATACAGGGTTGGGTTGAAGGTTGAAGTAGAGAAGATGGGTGGGCTCCCAATTATTTTGTGATTGTGGACAGTATACCTTGAAAGCTGGCCTTCATACATTGAATCTATTCTTCTCCTGAGCTGATCACTTTTAAATACTTTTACAATATTTCTTACAGTCTCCAGACAAGGTTTTTTCCAAGGCCAAAATCATGTCTTTGTGCTCTTATATGTGATTATAGATAAGTATCTTCCTTTTCAAAGGCTTAGTTTTCTCATCTCTAAAATGGGATTAATGAAAGTCCCCTTAAGAAGCAGTTTTGAATATCAGTAGATATTAAGATGACACCACCCTTATGGCAGAAAGTGAAGAGGAACTAAAAAGCCTCTTGATGAAAGTGAAAGTGGAGAGTGAAAAAGTTGGCTTAAAGCTCAACATTCAGAAAACAAAGATCATGGCATCTGGTCCCATCACTTCATGGGAAATAGATGGGGAAACAGTGGAAACAGTGACAGACTTTATTGTTTTTTGGCTCCAGAATCACTGCAGATGGTGACTACAGCCATGAAATTAAAAAAGACGTTTACTCCTTGGAAGAAAATTTATGACCAACCTAGATAGCATATTCAAAATTAGAGACCTTACTTTGCCAACTAAGGTCCATCTAGTCAAGGCTATGGTTTTTCCTGTGGTCATGTATGGATGTGAGTCGGACGGTGAAGAAGGCTGAGCGCTGAAGAATTGATGCTTTTGAACTGTGGTGTTGGAGAAGACTCTTGAGAGTCCCTTGGACTGCAAGGAGATCCAACCAGTCCATTCTGAAGGAGATCAGCCCTGGGATTTCTTCGGAAGGAATGATGCTAAAGCTGAAACTCTAGTACTTTGGCCACCTCATGTGAAGAGTTGACTCATTGGAAAAGACTTTGATGCTGGGAGGGATTGGGGGCAGGAGGAGAAGGGGATGACAGAGGATGAGATGGCTGGATGGCATCACTGACTTAATGTATGTGAATCTGAGTGAACTCCGGGAGTTGGTGATGGACAGGGAGGCCTGGCATGCTGCGATTTGTGGGGTCGCAAAGGGTCAGACACGACTGAGTGACTGAACTGAAATGAGATATTAAGTACGAAGATACCTTGCCCTGGGGTCTACACATACTGTTGAGACTCAGTAATTGTTAGATTTTTAAAAAAATTTCATTTACTACACAATAGGAAGCATGTGAAAGATGCTTGATAATGATGGTGACTGGAGAGGATTGCCTAGCACATGCTCTGGTGGATTGGAAATGCAATTAAGGAAACAACATGGACTTTAGGGTTTTGTTTTGATGGCAGTGTTAAATAATCTGGTGTTCAGACTTCAACTGTATTTGAAGTTATTGTAGACTCTTCTATGCTTTAGTTGTGATGAAGTGATTAAAGATAACCCAGGCTAAGTATATCACTGGTTCTTCATCACCCCTGATACTGACTATAATTACTCCAGTTAATAGACCTTTAGCTTATTAGTCAGCAAGCCTATTGGAGTTTCCCAGGTGGCACTAGTGTGTGTGTGTGAGTGCACGCTAAGTCACTTCAGTCATGTCCAACTCTGTGCCACCTTATGGACTGTAGCCCACCAGGTTCCTCTGTCCATGGGATTCTCCAGGCAAGAATACTGGAGTGGGTTGTGATACTATCCTCCAGGGGATCTTCTCAAGCCAGGGATTGAACCTGTGTTTTTTATGTCTCCTTCATTGGCAGGTGTGTTCTTTACCACTGGTGCCACCTAGGAGCCCAAGCCTATTACAAGGCCCACAAAAGTCTGTATGTGTGTTGAACTCATTGTAGAAGAGTCCAGAAGCTTCTGCTGAACCATGATGTCTCCAGTCACATCCTCAAACCAATCTGGAGGACAAATAATTAGTTTACGAAGATCTTATGTTTAAGACAGTTACTTTTCCTTTACATCAGCCATATGTGTACCAATGTGATTAAAAGATCAGATGATGACAAGGACTTTTGAATGGGATGAAGTAAAAAGTAAATTCTATCCCTCAGAAATATTTTATGCAGGTCAGGGCAATGCTGTTGATCTTCCATTTTTTAAAGTTTTATCTGTGCCAGGAATTGTGCTAAGTGCTTGACATACATTATTTCATTGAATATTTCCAATGGGCTTATGATACACACATTTTTAAATGAAGAGATGAAACAAACTGAGCCTGAGAAAATTAAATAAATTGCCTAAGGTTACAATGTGAGCTGAAAAGCACTCTAGCTACCCTGTTTCCTATCTACCTGTAGCCAGTGTTCAGTGAGATTGCTAGTTCCTCATTTGTCAGGGGATAAAAAATATATTTCCACTAATATGAAACTCACAGGGGAGACATAGAAATCAAGTAAATAAACAAGTGTGAAGGATATTTGAAAAATTAAATGAAATGACTTAGCATGAGAACCATAACTAATGTATCTCTAGGTACACAAAGCAGTATCATACAAAAGAGATGTCAAATAAGTATTGTGGATGATGTTCGCTATAAGTGTAAATTATATAAGTTAAATTAGAAGCAAACAAATTGGGTGAAGTAGTTTGGGGGAAGGTCTATGATTTCTTATCAATGTAATATTCGGGTTGATGGAGTTGACATAGACACTTAATAGATCATGCATTTCTTCAAACTTTGTAGGTAGATAGAAATCTCTTATTACCTACCAATATCTTGAACAAATTGTCATCTTTCTAAGTTTTTTTAATTAAAAATATTTTATGGAAGTATAGTTGATTAATTATATCTTAAATTCTGCTATACAGTAAAGTGATTCAGCTCTATATATATGTACATGTACACACACACATTCTTTTTCATATCACAGGGTATTGACTATAGTTCCCTGTGCTATACAGTAGGATCCTGTTGTTATCCATTCCATATATATTAGTTTGCATCTGCTAACTGCAAACTCCCAATTCACTCTTCCTCTATCCCCTTCTTCCCCTTGACAATCACAAGTCTGTTTTCTATGTCTATGAGTCTGTTTCTGTTTCATAGATCGTCACTTGTGTCATATTTAAGATTCCACAAGTAAATGATATCATACAGTATGTATATGTCTCTTTCTGACTTACTTCACTGAGTATGAGACACTCTAGGTCCATCCATGTTACTGCATGTGTGCATGCTTAGTCGTCTCCAACTCTTTCCCACCCCAGCTTATGCATAGAAGGTCTGATCTTCCTTCCTACACTCCAGAAGTCTCTGAAGTTGATTTGTGCAGAAAATGTTTGCAGATGATGTCCCCAGTCAGATATCACTTTTCCCTTCTTCGATGAACAAAGCAGCATGTGAATAGCTTTTAGACAACATCATTTCTGACTTCGTTGAAAATTATTTTCTGGCTTTTATATATGATACCTACAATCATAGTGCTTAGCAAATAGCAAACACAATCTTTTTTTTTTTTTTTTTTCTTAAATTTAATGAAATTGTTACAAATTTCACAGAGATGCATAAATATTGACTGAATGAAAACTCACAGTTGATGTGTCCCAACTTTCTAATGGTAAAAAGTCACACTGCAGTCACTAGTTCACAAGTGTTCACCAGCACAGCATGTCTGGAATAAAATATCCAGCTAGAATTGTCTCATTAGGTGTCAGTCTATCTGTATGTGCTCTGAAAGGAAAAGAAAATTGATTGTAAAGTGTGTTGCTCCTGCAGACTTCCTGGATTTGGTTAATGAGATAAATTTGGCAGAAGAATTCCTTGCCCCTGGGAATGACTAAGTACACCTCTTTGGTGGGGAAGGATACCACTGGAAAGGGCAGATATATGTTTTGCTTTTTGTAAAAGGATCATTAAATTTTATTTCCAATTCCTGTTGTTATCATTATAGGCATTGATCTAGATGTGAGCCCAATAGGGATAGAGCTGAGANAAGCAGCATGTGAATAGCTTTTAGACAACATCATTTCTGACTTCGTTGAAAATTATTTTCTGGCTTTTATATATGATACCTACAATCATAGTGCTTAGCAAATAGCAAACACAATCTTTTTTTTTTTTTTTTTTGCTAAATTTAATGAAATTGTTACAAATTTCACAGAGATGCATAAATATTGACTGAATGAAAACTCACAGTTGATGTGTCCCAACTTTCTAATGGTAAAAAGTCACACTGCAGTCACTAGTTCACAAGTGTTCACAAGCACAGCATGTCTGGAATAAAATATCCAGCTAGAATTGTCTCATTAGGTGTCACTCTATCTGTATGTGCTCTGAAAGGAAAAGAAAATTGATTGTAAAGTGGGTTGCTCCTGCAGACTTCCTGGATTTGGTTAATGAGATAAATTTGGCAGAAGAATTCCTTGCCCCTGGGAATGACTAAGTACACCTCTTTGGTGGGGAAGGATACCACTGGAAAGGGCAGATATATGTTTTGCTTTTTGTAAAAGGATCATTAAATTTTATTTCCATTTCCTGTTGTTATCATTATAGGCATTGATCTAGATGTGAGCCCAATAGGGATAGAGCTGAGATAGCAATCTGAGAGTCAGAAAACATGTTGTGATCAGATTCATCCATCCTGTACTTAGACATCATTCCTATAACAAGCAAATTGTGACTTCACGCTCCTTGTAAAGGGTATGATCATCATGAATGATGGCCACCAAATATGTCTAGTACATGGGTCTAACTAAATTTTCTGGCTTCTTGTAGTCGAATGTATCCATGTGACCAGTTCTGGCAAGGATTTGTGAACAAAATTGAGGGGTGTTACTTCTCAGCCTGAGCAGTTAATTGGTAGCCTGAATGCACAGTCTTTCCAAAATTTTCTTTCCTTCTGCTGGCCATGCAACCAGGATGTGGTTGCTGTGCCATCCGGCTACAGTGAGGAGACATAAGGGCTGACCCACAGTGAGAAAGAATCCTAAAACACCTCTTTCTTGTTATAAGTCATTAAGCTTCTGTGGTTATTGTTTTACACAGAATAACCTTGTCTATCTTATGGTACATGTGAACTGCCCAGGTCCTCACAAACACAAACTTTGTGTCAGTTTTCTTATTGAACAAGGAATTAACTGAACACTACTTCAAGATGGAAATTATCTAGGCATCAGATATACTGCATTGAACAAAAGTGTTTATGGTATTTGTAGCTAATGGGAAACATTAGGGGCTGACCTGAAAGAATTTCCAGATGAGACTGTCCCATCTATGAGTGAATATTGGGATTAACCTGGGTTTTCATGAATTCGGCATGGAAAGAATAATACTAAGTAGGAAATTGTATTCATCCAACAAAATTGCATTGCATTCTTATGCGAACAGAGAATTTACAATGTCATTTGTAGCAACATGGATGGACCTAGAGATTGTCATACTAAGGGAAATAAACCAGAAAGAAAAAGTCAAATACCATATGCTATCACTTATATGTAAAATCTTAAAAAAAATGACACAAAAGAACGTATTTACCAAACAGAAAGAGACTTACAGGCATAGAAAACAAACTTGTGGTTACCAAAGGGGAAAGAAGGCAGAGGTACAAATTAGGAGTGTGAGATTAACAAAAACACACTACTAGATATAGATATATAGTAGCTTACCAACAGGAAGCTACTGTACAGTACAGGGACCTGGGCTCAATATTTTGTAATAACCTTTAAGAGAAAAGAATCTGAAAAAAATAGGTTTATATATGTATAACTGAATCACTTTATTTATACCTGAAACTAACACAACACTGTAAATCAACTATACTTCAATTAAAAAAAGCATTTATTAGAGTTCTGTCAATTAAAAGAGACATGAAAGTGGAATTCTGATTATCTTCAGAATAAAACAATAGTAATTATAGCTTCTATTTGTTGGGCACCTTCTATAGGATAGCTACTTGAATATATACAAATTATCCGGAATTATGCATAACATGAAATTATGTTCATTTTCTATCACTGCATATTAAATTACCATACATTTAGCATCTTGAAACCATACCTGTGATCTGCTTCTGTGAGTCGGAGGTCCAAGTGAGCTCAACTGATCTCTGCTCAGGTAACACAAAGCTGGAATCAATATGTTAATCAGGTTAAGAGCTTACCTGGAGACCTGGAGAACCTCTTTCCAAACTCAGGCAGATGACTGACAGAATGCCTTTCTATGTGACTATAAAACTGAGATCCATTTCTTTGCTGGCTGCAAGAGGTCTGTCTCTGCTCCTAGAGGCCACTGCATTGCTGCCCCCATCTGTAGAGCACCAATAGCACCTTGAGGACTTCTTGTGCTTCAAACCTCTGTGACGCCCTACATCCCCTTCTGCGGCCTTCTTCTTCTGACTTAAAATAAAAAATTAATTGGAGGATAATTACATTACAATGTTGTGTTGGTTGCTGCCATACAGCAATGCAAATATGTCATAAGTGTGTGTGTGTGTATATGTACGTATGTGTGTGTGTGTTTGTGTGTGTGTGTGTGTATATGAAAGTGAAAGTGAAAGTGAAGTCTCTCAGTCGTGTTCCTACTCTTTGCAACCCCGTGAACTGTGGCCTATCAGGCTTCTTCGCCCATGGGATTCCCCAGGCAAGAGTGCTGGAGTGGATTGCCATTTCCTTCTCCAAGGGATCTTCCAGACCCAGGGATCAAACCTGGGTCTCCCGCATTGAAGGCAGATGCTTTACTGTCTGAGCTGCCAGGGAACCTCAACTGATTTGCACCTTAAATTGCAAAGTCCTTTCACCACAATACCTATATTTATATTCGAATCTCTAGGGAATGGGAATCTTTGGGGGAGAGAGAACAATCCTTGGAATTCTGCCTACCACATAAAGTTCTAGAATTTCTCAAAATTGAGTATGTTGAGGTCATGCTAAAAAATAAAAAATTCCTACCCTGCTAATTTTTTTCATCTCTCTGTGTCAGCTTCACTCACATCCATGAATGTGAGAAACCACTTGGCAAAGAGAGCTTTAAAACAACAACAACACCTCCTTGGAGCTTCCCTATTGGCCCAGTGGTTAACAGTGTGCCTGCCAATGCCAGCGCAGAATGAGGGCTTGATCCCTGGTCCAGAAAGATCTCACATGCTACTGGGCAACTACGCCCTTGTGCCACAGCTACTGAGCCCATGCATTCTAGAGCCCGTGCTCTACAACAAGAGAAGTCATCACAATAAGAAGCTTGCGCACTGCAAGTAGAAGGTATCCCCCACTCACTGCAACTGGAGAAAGCTTGGTGCAGCAACCAAGACCTAGCACATCCAAAAATAAATAAATAAAACTTAAAAAAACAAATTGGCACAGAGTTGTCAATAAGCGTAAAAAAAAAATAACAGCCCCATAACCCTTAAATACATACATCCTCCCAATACATATACACATATACAACATGCACACACACTTTTTGTGATAAGCTAGCTCAAATATTGACTTTTGCTTTACTAGTGAGAAAAAATTGCCACAGAATCCGTTAACCTAAAACATCAACAAAAATAAAATTAAAAAGTTAAAAAATGACATGGCACTAATTTGGGATTATAACTAATTTGTGAGGTGAAGTGAAGACACGCATGCTTGCAAACATCCCCTAGGCACCCCCAGTTAGAATTCAGAATCAGCTCTAAATCATGTCAGCCTCACAATGATCCTTTGTTTTGAATCCTATATCAAAGTGCCAAAGCCATTCAATGGGCTCGCTTTTGTAAAAGCTGACAGCTTTGTATTTTTACCAATTCATAGTATCTGACTGAGGCTCAGATGTCACAGTTTGTGAACAAACAGCTTCCTTCTCTCTTTCTTTTGTCAGACTGCCAAGAAGCTGGCAATCAACCAAGGCTGGTTCTACTGGGTAACTCGTCATGCTGGCAAGTGTCAAGTGCCCACGAGAGAGACCCCTGGTCTATAATTCTGGAGCTCAGTGGGGAGGAAACAGCTTACTGGCATCTGTTAGCAAATAGAGGACTTCCTTATATGTCCCCTCCGCTCTAATCAGACAGCACTTGACATCTTTCCTGTTCATGCTCTGTTAATTTCCATCTCAGGATTTCCTGTTTGTTTATCCTTTACCTGAAAAATCTCCTGCATTTCTACTTACTTAGAGGTTTATATTAATAAATTCTTGATTCAATTTATTGAATATATATAAGCCTATTTGAATGATCTGTTTTCTTTGTGTGAGTTCTGATAGTTTGCATCTTATAAAGAATCAGTGCATTTCGACTAGTATCCGGTTCGTGGTTATTTGTTGTTCATAGTTCTGAGCATTTTTTTACTTTTTAGTTTTTCGTTATTGATTCAATGTACACAGAATCAGCTTTTTAATTAATTCTTTATTGAGATATATTTACTTTACAATGTTGTGTTAGTTTCTGCTGCATAATGAAGCAAACCAGATACATGTGTATGTTTACTCCCTCCACTTTGAACCTCCTGTCCCTCTGACCCACCCATTTAGGTCACCACAGAACACCAAGCTGAGCTCCCTGTGCTATACATCAAATTTACACTAACTACTATGGAGAACAGTATGGTGGCTCCTTAAAAACTAAAAATAGAATTACCATATGAGCCAGCAATCCCATTCCTAAACATATACTCTAAGAAAGCCATGATTCTAAAAGACATATGCACAAGATCAGTTTTGATGACCCATGGGGCTTCCCTGTGGCTCAGATGGTAAAGAGTCTGCCTGCAATGCAGGAGACCCAGGTTTGATCCCTGGGTTGGGAAGATCCCCTGGAGAAGGGAATGGCAACCCACTCTGGCATTCTTGCCTGGGGAATCCCCTGGACAGAGGAGCTTGATGGGCGCCAGAAATGCAGGAGACCCATGTTCTATCCTTGGGTTGAGAATATCCCCTGGAGAAGGAAATGGCTACCCACTACAGTATCCTTGCCTAAAGAATTCCATGGACAGAGGAGCCTGGCAGGCTATAGAGCATAGGGTCATAAAGAGTTGGACACGACTGAGCAACTAACACACACACATGTACTGTACGGAAAGTGGCGTCTCAGCTCTGTTTTCTTGGAGCCATATAACAACAACCAGACTTAGCCAAGGGTGGATTATATTGAAAAAACTATTCCAATAGGGAGAACATTTCAGCTACAACCTACAAGCCAATCAAAATCAAATAGAAAAATAATTTTCCATTTTTAAGGGGTTAGAGAATTAGGACCAGTAAGAATGTGGAAATTGAATAGAAACAAACAGCATTGTAATTACGATGATCTAATGGGGTACGTTTCTGTTCTCACGTAGTCAGCCAATTCTCAGGATGAACTTAAGTGAGGGTATTCTGTGTTTCACTGCTTGTCCAGACTAAAGGACAAGCCAGAGTTCAGGGATCTATGGGGAGGAGAGAAGCCTGTCAAGAGACAGTGCAAGCCAAAGTAGAGGGTAAAAGTGAAAGTGTTAGTTCCTCGATCCTGTCTGACTCTGTGACCCCATGGACTGTAGCCCACTAGCCCACCTGGCTCCTCTGTCTATGGAATTCTCTAGGCAAGAATACTGGAGTGGGTTGCATTCCCACCTCCAGGGGATCTTCCCAACTCAGGGACTGAACCCAAGTCTGCACTGCAGCAGATTCTTTACCAGGTGAGCCACCAGGGATCCTCCTAGTAGAGGGTAAATTGTGGGTGATTATAAACACTTGGTCATTGCTCATTCTGGCTACAGGTTTACCAGTTTCATTGATCTTTTCAAAGAACCCATTTTGTTCTTTTCACTCATTTGAAAAGCACTCACTTTAGAAAGATCTTTCTAAAGATCAATGAATCGATTACGAGTTCATTGATTCTATTATTTTCCTGTTTCCAACATTATTCACTTCTGCTGTAAGGTATATATATGTTTTTGTATTCTACTTAGGCTTAAATGGCCATTCCTCTATTTTCTTAGATGGAACCTTATATTATTATAATATAAGACCTTCCTTCTTGTTTAACATATACACTTAAGGCTAAAAATTTCCATCTAGGTGTTGCTTTTTCTGCATCCCACACATTTTGATAAGTTGCATTTAGATTTTTCCTTTAGTTCGAAATATTTGGAAATATTTTTCTTGAGACCTCTTTGACCTGTGTTATTTAGGTATGTATGTTTAATGACCAAATATTGGGGATTTTCCAACCTTTTTCTGGAATTGATTTCTAGTTCAATTCCATTGTGGTCAGATAACATACTCTATTTATATTTGTATAAATCTGCTAAGGTGTGTTTTACAGTCTGGAATGCCATCTCTCATGGTGAATGTCTTGTGAGCTTGAGAGAGTATGTACTCTATCGTTGTTGAAGGGATATTCTATAAATATCAATTAGATCAAGTATACTGAGAGTTATGTTTAGGTCATCTCTATAATTAGTGATTTTCTACCTACTTGAACTACCAAATACTAACAGTTTGTGTTGAAATCTCTGGCTATAATAGTGGATATGTCTATTTCTTCTTATAGTTCTGTCAGTTTTTGACTCACGTGTTTTGATGCTCTATTAAGTGCATAGGTGTGTAAGTTTGTTAGGTGTTCTAGAAAAGTGACAACTGGTAATCCCTGATAATTTTCCTTGTTCTGAACTCTGTAAGTCTGAAACTGATGGCTCTATTTATCAATATATCTTGGGAATTCCCTAATGGTCCAGTGGTTAAAACATGGGATTTCACTCCAAGGGCCCAGGTTAGATCTCTGGTAGGAGAATTAAAATCCCACAAGCTGCTGGTGTGGCCAACAAATAAATAAATAAAATCTTAAAATATATAATATATCTTTTTTCTTTCCCTTTATTTTTACCTGAGTTTTTTTTTTTTTTTAAGTGGCTTTCTTATAGACAACATACACTATGGTCTTGTTTATTCACTCACTGCCTGACAGTCTCTATCTTTTTAGTTGGTGTAGTCCTTCTAAATGTTTAGACCTTATTCATTGTGATTGGCAAAATAATGTCTCCCCAATATAGCTATGACCTAGTATCTGGAAACTGTGACTATGTTGCATTTCATGGCAAAAGGTTCTTTGCTGAAGTGATTAAAGTTGAGATGGAGAACTTTTACAGATTTTCATGGTGAAACCAATCTAAATCATGGTGAAAAATGAAGGCAGCTGAGTAGGTAAGAGTATATACTATGAGAAGGACCCAATCTTCCATTGCTAGCTTTAAAGATAGGAGAAAGATTTCATGAGCTATGGAATGTGAGCTGCTTTTAGAAGCTGGGAAGCACAAGAGAATAGATGCTACCAAAAGCCTCCAGTAAAGAGCACAACCCTCCAACACTGATTTTAGCCCAGTAATTTTATCTCAGATTTCTGACCTATAGAGCCATAAGGTGATGCATTTATATAAAGTCTCCAACTTTGTGGTAATTTCTTATGATAGTGATAGAAAACTAATAAATTTGCATTTCATATTCCAAGATCAAATCCAAACTAAGTCTCCCCGGTATACGTATTACTTATATACCAACCTGGCTTGCACTTCAATTTCTTTTGTGGTAAATCCTCTTCCTTATCATTCGTACCTGTTGTCTGTTTCATGTATTTAGGTTTGTGTATATGAGACAGAGTTAGTGTTTGTGTTGCTGTGGTTCTCCTTTACCAGCCCCACACTGAGCTACATTAATATTTGTTCCTAACATTTTTCGGATTTTGTATGTTACTCAGATGCATGGTAGAAGTATAAAAGAATAAGGTCAATTTGATTGAGGAAAAAGGTCATGTGCTGATATTAGATAATCACAGATGCAAAATCCGTGTTGCCTAAGATGACACCCAAATTTCAGTGTTCTCATCTGTGAGATGGGAATAAACATACCTGTCCCAGCGAATATTTGTAAGGAGGCAAGTAAGAAGTATGTGAATTGTTAGTCACTGAGTAGATGTTTAGATACTAGATATTCCAGAGCTTGGTTTTCTTAATAGAGACAAACAAGATAATTATGAGCATGAAATTTTCACTTCTGTTGTTCTAATTAAAAAATAGTACTGGGAGCAAATGAGAAAGTTTATAGCTAGCATTTTCTTAAGTGATTACACTCAAATACCGTGATTCTTGAGGGTCAACAGTCCTGTCCATAAGATGACTGGTGTTCAATCCAATTATATAAGTAAACATGCCACTTGTGCATACATTGCTCATTTCCATGGTTTGAAAAATAACAATTACATTGTTTTCCCTTCATTTAGCTCACACTTATAGGCTAATTGGACATACATTACATTATTTAAAAATTCATTCTTGTCAACAAAAACAGGCACTTCATATGATCATTTTCATTTTCATATATTTTTGAACTGCTAGGCAAATGGCATTTTACTAAAATAGATTTTGTTTTCACAGCACACAGAATAAAAATTTTATTAATTTGTTTTGTAGGCTTTTGAAAATACTTTAATTAGCTAATTAACTGACATAATTTTTATTTGACAATACGGATGCACAGAGCAGGCTCAGAAAAGAGAGACTCAGAAAATTCACCAGCATATCTTTAATCATTTTCTTTATATACATGTATATGAACGGTATATATCTACATCATATAGATCATTCCTTATATATATATGATGCACATATATATCATATATACATTATATATATATATCATATACACATATTTTTTAACTTTTTGGCCATGCCCCCACAACATGCAGGATCTTTGTGTCCTGACCAAGGCTCAAACACACGCCTACTGCACTGGAAGCAGAGTCTTAACCACTGGGCCACAAGGGAAGTCCCCACACATATATGGATATGTTTTAAATTTGTTTCAGATTTATAAATAAACTTGTTTTACATTACCAAAATGCTATGTTGTTGAAGAAAAGTGGTTTATTTGTGGGACACTACAGTTTGCCTTCTGATAGGCCCTTTTGGGATTTAATTCTGATGGGTCTGTCTTTTGCACATCCCAGAAACAGAAGCATTGGGGCCTTTTAAAAAGACTATCTCTTCAAAGACATTTATGATCCAAACAGGCTTTATAGATAGGGATTTAATTTTATCTTCCTCCTGAGCAGAAGAAAGTCTTTCTTACTCTCTAGTCTAATAAATGTAACGTTCTCCATGGCACATTGTGTGTAGATGTGCTTATCATCTACTATAAAATATTTTGGCATTCTTGCAGAAGATGAGCACACATCCTTCTACTTTGTCATTCTGGGTTTCCAAAACCTAGGGTTCCTCTCTATAACAACAGTTTATGCAAGTGTCCCCTGGCCCTCTTTTTATCACTATTTGGAAACTGGGGCTTGGGAACCCTGAGCGAAAATGATAATATTCTATACTGTTAATTCTGTAAATAATCAATTGTCCTTTGACTTTGACCCAGGACTCAGGTTTGCTGCCAGTGTCCATAAAACTGTGGCAGACTACCTTGTTAGTTTGAAAGTAGAGTAAAATCTCAGACCTATGACAGTTCCTGAGAGAATGAAATAGTGATACCTATGACAAAAGAAGTGTTTCATATCAACAAAATAGTTTAAAGAAGTCTAGAACATGATTTTCACACCTATGCAGAAGTGGGTTAGTATAATGGTACTAACACTAAGCTTATCATGGACTTTGGACCCTGTTCTAGCTTCTCCTTGACCTCAGTTTGTGAACTGAACAGATTTATTTTTGTTTAATATGTTTTTCATATTTTATCTTATTTGTTGTGATTAAGTAAACAATGCAGTAGGTTTTAAACTGCTGGCTTTTTTTATAAAAAGATATTTTCCTGTTGTTCTTAGTTGACATTAACAATGTGTGCAATTTTAGTGTTGCCTGAGTTATTTATTCCAAAAATGGAGATATGAAGGACACAGGGTATTAGAAAGGATCACATACAAGTCTTGGGTCCATCATTTTAAGCATACTGCAGATTTTACTGGAAACCTTTTAGTGTTAATTGGTGTTTCCCATGCATCATTAGACTCCAAGAATTTGCTAGAGGGAGATACAGCATCTTTAAGGTCAAATGGGATCAAAGGCCACATTGGCCTGTCTGTATCTCCTGCATGATGCCTACTATATATCATGGTTCAAGAGATATAATGAAATTATTTCTAAAAGTTACACCACAAATCAAAGTGATTGTGAAACATCACAGTTGAAGAAAAAAAAATGTATTTATTATTTTGGTCTAAGCCAAAGGGTTGTATTTTATACTTCTCACAATAGTGGTAAGCATAATACTGTTGTCTAAGAATCTTTAAATGTTCTATTTTAAGTGTGACGGAGTTCACACTACTGTACATATATATATATATATATTTGTCCAAAGCTGTAGAGCTGTACATTTTAAATGTAGAAATGTTATTTTGTATAAGTGATTTCTTATCAAATATTAAAGAACANTAAAGAACACGTGAACATGAGATGTTTGTTAGGAAGGAAGGTCTTGGTATTATTCTTGTCACCTTAGATTCCCAAGGGATCTCAGCTTTTAATGGCAATAGGGACACCATGCAAATGTTCATCACAAGGGATAGACATCTAAGATTTAATGTATATGTGTTTCCCAGATTTATTGTTTTCTGATACTTATTTTTGCTTAGTAGAGAAAGAAAATATGAAGGGACTAAGATAATGAATAAAGGTAAGAAGGAAAGAGAGGAAGATCCTCAAAAAAAGTGGTGCCCTGGTTAACCTAGAAATTCCCCCAATACAATCTTGACTTAATCACACTTTAAAGTTTTTTCTTGTGATTAAAATGCACAAAGAGGACACCAAGCATTCTTCTGCTCAATGCCTCATTAGTGCATAAACATTTCTTGTTATTTTGGTCAGTATTTTTAAACAGGTAAAGAAAGAAATGTAGTTAATTGGCTTTATGTTGTTACTACATAAAATAAATTTAGACTGCTTTGCTAGATTATCTTGTATTTATTTAATTGGCAGAATTAAATATAACTCTTGAGCTGCCATTAATATAATAGCCAGTGCAAAATATTGGCTTAGACTTACAGGTTCCATATGTGAAGAGTGAAGTGATCATTATGAGGGATAGAATTATCAATAACTTGTCAACATTATCATCTGTATTTTTTTTCTAGCATAGTGCTGGAAGTAGTATAGGATGTTAAAAATATTCCCCTTTCAATTAATCTTCTGCATCCTCAAGGAAAATATGAACTATAATATTTTGTTACAATTTATTATCTGCACTATCAAAATGACATAGGACATGTAAAATTTGTATGTAGTTCTTGTTTAAGTGTAGTTAGGCAGACATTTTGGGGCTGTGGAGTTTCTGAACTCTATATGATAAAATTGAAAGGGCTAAATCTAGTGAGGTTTTTTTCTCAAAATGACTGGGGAAAACTAGGGAAATCAAAAGCAGCATACAAAATGTTCAGGGTAAAGTTAAGGGGAATAAGGATTAACTATAAGTAGAAGGTAAGACCTGGTTTCTGAAGTCAGCTTTTCATCAACTGTTCTGGAAATGCAGACCAAGGTCAGATGTGAGGAAATAGACAGAAAGGTGACATTGTAAAGCTTCCCTTATTATTAAGCCTGGTAGAGTTTGGTACAGGAGTACTTGTAGATATACAGAACCAGGTTTCATAGATGAAACATAATTTTTTCTCAAGATGGCAAATATCCATACAGCACAGTTAGAGCAGTAGTTCTTGACTGTTAGTATAGTGTATAGATATTTCTGGATTTATGGTGGGGTTCAGTTCAGTTCAGTTCAGTTCAGTTGCTTAGTCGTGCCTGACTCTTTGCGACCCTGTGGATTGCAACACGCCAGGCCTGCCTGTCCATCACCAGCTCCCGGAGTTCACTCAAACTCACGTCCATCGAGTCGGTGATGCCATCTAGCCATCTCATCCTCTGACATCCCTTTCTCCTCCTGCCCTCGATCCCTCCCAGCATCAGAGTCTTTTCCAATGAGTCAACTCTTTGCACGAGGTGGCCAAAGTATTGGAGTTTCACCTTCAGCCTCAGTCACTCCAATGAACACCCAGGACTGATCTCCATTAGGATGGACTGGTTGGATCTCCTTGCAGTCCAAGGGACTCTCAAGAGTCTTCTCCAACACCACAGTTCAAAAGCATTAATTATTCAGCACTCAGCTTTCTTCACAGTCCAACTCTCACATCCATACATGACCACTGGAAAAATTCTAGCCTTGACTAGATGGACCTTTGGTGGCAAAGTAATATCTCTGCTTTTCAATATGCTATCTAGGTTGGTCATAACTTTCCTTCCAAGGAGTAAGTGTCTTTTAATTTCATGGCTGCAATCACCATCTGCAGTGATTTTGGAGCCCCCCAAAATAAAGTCTGACACTGTTTCCACTATGGTGGGGTTATGTCCTAATAAATACATCATAAGTTAAAAATATCATTTAGTTGAAAACACATTTAATACAAATAGCCAACTGAACATCAAAAAGTAGCCTCACCCACCTTAAATGTGCTGGGAACAGATAATCCAACCAAAAAAATGGGTGAAAGATATAAATAGACATTTCTCCATAGAAGATATACGCAGATGGCCAACAGGCATGTGAAAAGAGGTTCAACATTACTAATTATTAGAGAAATGCCAATCAAAACTACAATCAGGTATCACCTCACACCACCCAGAATGGCCATGCAAAAATCTACAAGACATAAATGCCAGAGAGGGTATAGAGAAAAGGGAAACCTCCTATAATGTTGATGGAAATGTAAATTGATATAACCTGTATGGAGAACAATATGGAAGCTCCAAGCATCATGATACCCAAGTATCATTATTTTAGTATGCATTAATATACTATGTCCTTTAAAAATATTTTTCAATATTAGCTTTTTTTTCTTTTTTAAATTAAAGATAGTTGATTTACACTGTTGTGTTAGTTTCAGGTCTACAGCAAAGTGATTCATTTATACATACATACAGATCTATTTTTTTTCAAATTCTTTTCCCTTATAGGTTATTACAATATATTGTAATATTGTGCTATAGATCTGTGCTAGTGGGTCTGTGCTAGTAGGTCTGTGTTGGTTATCTATTTTACCTTTAGTTGTGTGTATATGTTAATTCCAAAATTCTAAATTACCGACCAGCGTTTCCCCTTTGATAATCGTAAATTAGTTTTCCATCTCTGTGGGTCTATTTTGTTTCATAAATTTCTGTTCATTTGTGTCAGACTTTAATTCCAAATATAAGAAATATTGTATGATATCTATTTTTTTCTATTTGACTCACTTCACTTACTATGATAATCTCTAGGTCAATCCATGTTGTCACAAATGTTATTATTTTATTCCTTTTTATGGTTAAGTAATAGTTTATGGTATAAATATACCACATCTTCTTTATCCATTCATCTGACGATGGACACTTAGGCTGCTTCAATATCTTGGCTATTGTAAGTAGTATTATATCTTTTTGAATTATGGTTTTCTCTGAAAAAAGGAACCCTTTGTCATTAACATTTGAACCTGATGCAGTTTGCCTACAAGCACTGGTGTTTACTAGGCAAAATGGTACGGTAAAAAGAACTCATTCTTGGAGTCAAAAGTACATAAGGTAAAAAACTCAACCCCTGATATTTGTTAGTCAGTCTCTGTTTGTCATCTTTAAAATGAAGAAATAGTGGTGCTTATCTAATGGGGCCTTTTAGAGAATTAAATGAGAAAGATGAATGCTAGATGACGAACAACTGTCTAGGAAAAAAATAGGTATATTACAAATGTGATTTTCCAAACTGGGCAACATAATATATTTCTATACACACTTACCACAATTTGTTTTGATGACCTGAGAATCTTTTTTTTTTTTAACTAATATTTTGAAGTAATCTTAAGCCTACCGAGTAGTTGGGAATTTAGTGCAAATAATTGTATCTGTCTCCTGCATCTGTTAATGTTAATGTCTCACATAACCATAGAACAGTTATCAAAAGAAAGAATCAGACATTAGCACAATAGTGTAAAATTTTTAAAAAAATTTCTAATAGTTATTCAAATAATTTTTTTTCTATCCTGGATTGTATCCTAGAGCCCACATTGCATTTATTGTTATTCCTCTTGTCCCTTGTAAACTGTAATGATTTTTAAGGTGTTTTTTTTTCTTTTCCCCATGATTTTTTACTTTTGAATAGTATTGATTTGAATATGTCCACGCATTTTTGGCAAGAATGCTATATCATCAGTTCATGATATCAAAGGGTTAATGATGTCATATATGTTATTACTAGTGAAGTTTGCAACAATCAGTTATTTAAATTGGTGTACGTCAGGTTTGCCTATAGTAAAATCATCTCTTCCTTTGTAGATAATAGGATTTTCTTGGTGGCTCAGACAGTAAAGAATCTGCTTGCAATTAAGGAGAACTGGGTTTTGATCCTTGGGTTGGGGAGATCCCCTGAAGAAGGGAATGGCAACTCACTCCAGTATTCTGACCTGGAGAATCCCATGGACAGAGAAGCCTGGTGGGCTACAGTCCATGGGATTGCAGAGTCAGACACGATTGAGTGGCTAAAACACTTTGTAGTTAATAAGTATCTTGAGGGACTATATAAAGACTTTACAGATGCTGTATTTTCACAAACTTCTCTCAAATTTGATGGCTGCAGATCTGTTGTCATCACAATTTTTGCTTTGCTGTTTACCTAATGTTGAGTCTCCATTTTCTGTCTTCTTTCTACATTAATTAGTTGGATTCTACTATAAATGAAAGTTATCTTTTTCCTTTCATGTATTTATTTATTTTATGATTATTTTTATATTAGTATAAGCTCATAGGTATTTATTTTTAATCAAGTGAAATATAGTATATTGATTTAAAAGTATTGCTATTTTGATTAAAACTTTCCTCCCTAAACTGATGAAATAGAGCTTGTTGCTAGAAGTCAAATAATTCTCCTATCCCAGTTGCTTTTAAAATGGTGTCTAAATATTACTAACAAAATTAAAAGTTATATAACTACTTAAAGCAAAAGTAGGCTAGAAACATCAGATTTATATAGTGCTGGGTATGTTTCTAATTGTACAACTAGCAGTTACAATGAAAAATTGTTTACTATCTCTTAATCTCATTTCTTCATTTTTTGAAGTATACAACTGAAATATACTTAAAGTATAAGTACAAATGCATCTTTTCAAAATTATTATTAGAATAAAAACATATGTTAGTATTTTATGTAGTATATATTGGGTGAAAAATAAATTGAATCTAATATACTGTGTGAGATGATGGGTCTTTATTTCCTAAATTTCTTTACAAAGAACAAAGCATTTCACTTTTCCCATGTTGTTTTTTCTAGCACTAAAATCAAAAGTGATATTTGCCTTCCCTAACTTCCAGGGCAGAATTTCTGGAGGTTCAATGGTATACAGCATGCCATAAAATTCTCTCCAAAGAACTTTAAAAAAAAAAAAAAAAAAATGTATCTTACCTTTAAAATGCCTGATGTTCATTTTGGACTTTAGAGGCAGTGTGTATGATATTTATGTATTTCACAGTATATCTTTCAAAGGAAGACTCAAGAAGCTGATATTTTTGAATGTGGCTCAGAGCAAGGAAAAGTTTTCCAACCTGACCAAGGATCAAATGGACATGATCTTTGATGATCATAGCAAGCCTAGTAGAAGATTTAAAGAAGAATCCATATGGTTTTGAAGCAAAGCAAAGCAAAGAATCCACCTGTCAAAGTAGGAGATGCAGGTTTGATCCCTGGATTGGAAAGATCTTTTGAAGAAGGAAATGGCAACCCACTACAGTATTCTGCCTGGGAAATCGTATGGACAAAGGGGTCTGGTGGGCTACAGTCTTTGGGGTTGCAAAGAGTTGTACACAACTTAGCAACTAAACAACAGCAACAAAATTTCTCCTAGGTACAACTGTTCTGTGATAAACAAAAAGACGGATATTGACAGCTTTATACTGTCTTACAGTGGAGCTGAGGGTGTGCTATTTTGGACTCAAGCTGACTTTCTCACAAGAAGCACCTATTGCAAATTAGGTGCTATCTGATTAGGATAATAATATATCTCAGTTTGGCTAGTACAGACATTGTTTCAACTCATTGCCGCAACATAGATATAAATCATTTCCCTTTTACTTTCAAAATTGTTTCCACTAGATAATAAATCATTTACCAAACCATAAAGTTAAATATAATTCATGGTACTACTATGAAATTTAAGAAGTACATAAAGAATTTGGCCTTTACACATCTTGTAGATTCCAGCAGCATTTTGAACAACTTTTTTTCTGCACATTTTGTTGTCTATCAGCACTACTTTTGTATGGTATCCTATACAACATTATTTTAAAAATTAATTGTATTTTAGTATAGTTGATTTCAGTGTTGTGTTAATCTCCACTATACAGCAAAGTGCTTCAGTTATATATCTATCTCTCTCTCTATCTATATATTTCAAATATTTTGTTAATAGACATTTAGCTTGCTTCCAAGTCTTGGTTATTATAAATAGTGTTACTATGAATATGGGGTGCATGTACCTTTGTGAATTAATTTACTCTAGATATATGCCCAGGACTAGGATTGCTGGATCATATGGCAACTCTAATTTTGGTTTTTTGAGAAACCTCCATAAGGTGCTCCATAGTAGCTGCACCAATTTATATTCCCACCAACGTTGTAAGAGGGTTTCTTTTTCTCCACCCTCTCCAGCATACAAATTGTTTTGAACAAAGGATTTCACATCACATTTAAGGAGAGCAAAGAAGCAATGCCCTTGGAAGTCATTAGTATTATTAGAAAATAGAGGGAGATAAAAATGTATTGGGTAAGAGTCTGATTTCTAAAGATAGATTGCTTGGGTTTATCTCCTCAGCCTTTAAAGCTCTTAACTTTTAACTCAACATGTCACTGAATATGTTGTATTCAATATGCCAGCAAATTTAGAAAACTTAGCAATGGCTACAGGAAAGAAAAAAGGTCAGTCTTCATTCCAATCCCAAAGAAATGCAATGCCAAAGAATGTGCAAACTACCACACAATTTCACTCATCTCACACCCTAGCAAAGAAATGATCAAATTTCTCCAAGCTAGGCTTCAACAGTACATGAACCAAGAACTTCCAGATGTTCAAGCTTGATTTAGAAAAGGCAGAGGAACCAGAGAACAAATTGCCAAGATCTATTGGATTCTAGAAAAAGCAAGAGAATTTCAGAAAAGCATCTACCTCTACTTCATTGACTATGCTAAACCAGTTGTGTCGATCACAACAAACTCTGGAAAGTTCTAAAAGTGATGGGAATACCAGACCACCTGACCTGCCTCCTGAGAAATCTGTATGCAGGTCAAGAAGCAATAGTTAGAATTTGTTATGGAATAGCAAACTGGTTCCAATTTGGGAAAGGAGTACATAAAGGCTATATATTGTCACCTTACTTATTTAACTTATATGCAGAGTACATCATGTGAAATGCCTGGCTGGATGAAGGACAAGCTGGAATCAAGATTGTTGGGAGAAATATTAATAACCTCAGATATGCAGATAACACCACCCTTATAGAAGAAAGCCAAGAGAAACTGAAGAACCTCTTGATGAAAGTGGAAGAGGAGAGTGAAAAAGCTGGTTTAAAACTCAACATTCAGAAAACTAAGATCATGACATCTGCTCCCACCACTTTATGGCAAATAGATGGGGGAATAATGGAAACAGTGACAGATTTTATTTTCTTAGGCTCTAAAATCACTGCAGATGACTTTAGCCATGAAATTAAAAGATGCTTACTCCTTGGAAGAAAAGCTATGACCAACCTAGACAGCATATTAAGAAGCAGAGACATTACTTTGTTGACAAAGGTCCCTCTAGTCAAAGCTATGGTTTTTCCAGTAGTTATATATGGATGTGAGAGTTGAAATATAAAGAAGGCTGAGTGATGAAGAATTGATGCTTTTGAACTGTGGTGTTGTAGAAGACTCTTGAGAATCCCTTGGACTGCAAGGAGATCAAACCAATAAATCCTAAAGAAGTTCAGTCCAGAGTATTCAGTAGAAGGACTGATGCTGAATCTGAAGCTCCAATACTTTGGTCACCTAATGTGAAGAACTAACTCTTTGTAAAAGACCCTGATGCTGGGAAAGAATCAGGATAGCGGATAAGAGGAGAAGGGGCAACAGAGGATGGAATGTTTGGATCGCAACACTCACTCAATGGACATGAATTTGAGCAAACCCTGGGAGACAGTGATGGACAGGGAAGCTGTGCTGCAGTCCATGGGATTGCAACAACAAATAGTGACTGAACAACAACAAATGATACTGTATATAGGGTCATCATGAGGATTAACTAATCAATCCGTGACATTCTTAAAGCTGTGCTTTGCATAGAGTTAGCACTTGATTTTTTATCATCATCTGTTACTCTTCTGGAAAACTGAATTTTTTTTTTTGTTGAAGACCTAGCTCATAGGGCCGACTGAACAACATATAAACGTTTCCCAGTATTCTGGAAGATTCTGTCTTCTAAACTGCAATAGCTCTGGTTTAGCAAGCTATTTATAGTCAAAAAGGTATGTCATGAAGAAAGAAATGGAATTGAGGGCAGAAGGGAAAATATCTCTCTACTACATCTATTGACCTATTCTCAAAATGATTTTTCCAGTCCCTATGCATCTGTCCTCTGTTTAGGTAGATGTTTTATTAACCCAGGGGAAAAATGCTTCCACAACTAGATAATAAATTATACCACTCAACCCAGAAGCTGAACCTGTCACAGGGCTACTTTGGGCTTCTTATGACATTTAGAAAAGCAAGTAAAAAAGGGTTCTATGGAGAACAAAGGTTTATAACACATTGAGGAAGTATAATTCCTTTGAAATCCATTGTCCTGTGTTAAAAATAATAAGCACTACTGCCGTGTTCATAGACGGAACACTAACCTATTAAAATTAAATTTATTGAATCTGAACAGCCAAATATGGACCAGCTGAAGCAATATCTGAGGACAAAAAGACATAGCAGCACTGCATACCTAGAAACAAATTTATAAAGGTTTATGTGCTTTTCAAAACTAATTTAACTCTATACATAAGATATGTGAATTTTATAGTGCAAAGATGACATCTTTGTCTAATATATGTAAAGACAGCTTTATTTATTATACATACACAAAACATAATATGTATGCATATATGTATACATATTATACATGTATAGCAAAATTGAAAAAGCAAAATGTAGAACCAGAAAATTCTACAATCAATCATCATTGTTGAACACTATAACAGACCTCTCAATATAATATCAACTTTAACCAATATTAGTCAAAGAAATCCGTTCATGTTTAAAATGGATAGAACTTCATGATAAAGTGGGGTTATTTCAGATGTACAAGGTAGTTTGCCACTCAAAAAATCAATTAAATTTAACATTTATTAATTATTTCAGTTAACATTAATGAGTATTCCTAGCCAGGGCCCAGTCATGACATAGAAAATTCAAATAATCTAAAGACAAAATTGAATAAACTAGCATTTTCTAAGGTGAAATTTGTATAACACACCATTTTAAAGTTACAATCCAATGGCATTTAGTGAATTAACAATGTTGAAAATTCCAAAGGGGCTTGCCTAGTGGCTCAGCAGTAAAGAATCCACCTGCAATGCAGATTCAATCCTTGGGTGAGGAAGATTCCCCCAAAGAAGGATGTGGCAATCCACTCCAGTATTTTTGCCTGAAAAATCCCATGGACAGAGGAACCTGGTGGGCTAGAGTCCATGGGGTCGCAAAGAGTCTGAGATGACTGAAGTTTCTAAGCACAGCACACAGCAAAATTCAAAAACGTTTTCATCACTCCAAAAAGAAACCCTTTACCTCTTAAATAGTAACCACTCATTTCCCCTTCCCCCAGTCCTTTTTAATTACTAATCTGCTTTCTGTCTATGTAGATTTACTATTCTGGATATTTCAGGAAACTGAGATAGTAGTAATGATAGCTTATGGTGAAGGGTGTTGGATAGTGACCTCCGAAGATTTAGCTTTGGGACCAGGGATCAGGCTTGATCACTCAAGAGCCTTTACGTAGCAGAGTTTTATTAAAGTCTGGAAAAGGGCCAGAGAAAGCTTCTGACATAGACATAAGAAGGGGTAATGAGTGTTCCCCCCTCACTAGTCTTATTAAGGCTTTATATACTTTTACCAGACCCACTCCCACAACATACATTTTAAAATAACAAGATTAGAACTAACAATAGAAAGATCTTACCAGACCCACTCCCATAATATATATTCTAAGATGACAGAATTAGTCAGAAGATTCTTAATAAAGAGAAACGTGTCCTTGAGCAAGATACATTGTTATATCAACTAAGACAAAGCAATGTCCTTTTCTCCTCCTTGAGAACCCAAGACCCCTTTCTCTTCCTCAGGGACCCAGGACTTCTTATTAACCTACCTAGGAATTGACTGTTTCAGTATTAAATATGTGATCTTTGGTGTTGCATTTTACTTAGCATAATGTTTTTGTAGTTCATGCAAATTTTGATATTTATAAGTACCTCATCCTTTTTGGAGAAGGCAATGATACCCCACTCCAGTACTCTTGCCTGGAAAAATCCCATGGGCAGAGGAGCCTGGTAGGCTGCAGTCCATGCGGTCGCTAAAAGTCGGACACGACTGAGCGTCTTCACTTTCACTTTTCACTTTCATGCATTGGAGAAGGAAATGGCAACCCACTCCAGTGTTCTTGCCTGGAGAAGTCCAGGGACTGGGGAGCCTGGTGCGCTGCCGTCTATGGGGTCTCACAGAGTCGGACACGACTGAAGCGACTTAGCAGCAGCAGCATTACTTTTTATAGCTGGATGGCATCACCAACTCCATGGACATGAGTTTGAGTAAGCTCCCAGAGTTGGTGATGGACAAGGAAACCTGGTGTGCTGCAGTCCATGGGGTGGCAAAGAGTTGGACATGACTGAGCGACTGAACTGAACTGATTATTCTCTTGTATGAATATACTGCATTCAGTCTTTCTATTCATCGATTACCAACTTTTGGCTATTAAAAATAGTGCTGCTGTGAACTGTGCCCAAGGATATATTTAATACTTATTTTCAGTTCTTTTCGGTATATACAAATCTTCCTTCATTTATGACATGCTGTGTCCTGATGTACCCACTTAAAATGAATATATAAAAAGTAAAAAATGTATTTAGTACACCTAGCCTATGGAATATCACAGCTTAGCCTAGCCTAGCTTAAATGTGCTCAGAACACTCATATTAGCTTACAATAGGGAAAGCTCATCTAACACAAAGCCTATTTTAAAATATTGCATTGAATATCTCATGTAAGTTATTGATACTCTACTGAAAGTGTAAAACAGAATGATTATATTGGTACAGATGTGTACCAATTTTTGTACCAATGATTATAGTGGTAGAAGATGTGTACCAATTGGTTTTTGTGTATCCAAAATGGTTATAAGTGTATCAGTTGTTTACCTTTGTGATCATGCAGCTGATGGGAAGCTGTGACCAGCTTCCATTTTCCAGCATCATGACAGAATATCATACCATATATTGCTAACCCAGAAAAAGATTTTAAAAATATCATAATCTGAAGTACATTTTCTACTGAATGCATATCATTTTCATACCAGTGATAAGCCAAAAAATTGTAAGTTGAACCACCTTTAAGTAGGAGATAATGTCTGTATACCTACTAGTGAAATTGCTAGATTGTATGAAAAATTTGTTTTACTTTTTAGAAAACTGCCAAAACCTTTTCTAAAGTGGTTCATGTTTCTCCTAGTAAAGCATGATGGTTCCAATTTCTCCAGAAATTTTTATTCATTATAGACACTGTAGTACTTTATTATCTTACTGTGATTTTAATTTGGATTTCCCTATTAGCTAATTATGTTCAGCGTATATTCTTTTGAGGAAATATCTGTTTAAGTACTTTGGCCATTTTTAAAATGGTCTGTTTGTCCTTTCAGCATTGAATTGGTTTCACAGAGTAAGTTAAGAAGTGTTTCATCATTTTGTATTTTTTGGAAGAGTTTGGGGATATTTGATGTTAATTCTTTACTAAGTGTCTGGTAGAATTAACCAGAGAACACATCTAGTCCTAGATTTTCTTGGGACAGATTTATTCAGTGAAATATTACTCAGCTACTAAAATGAATGAAATAATGCCATTTGCAGCAATATGGATGGACCTAGAGTCTGTCTTACTGGTGAAGTAAGTCAGACAGAAAAGGAGAAGTATTGCATGACATTTCTGATATGTGGAATCAGAAAAGAAATGATACAATTGAACTTATAAAGTAGAAACATACTCACAGACTTAGAGAATGAACTTATGGTTGTCGAGGAAGGGGAAAGCAATAGTTAGGGAGTTGGGATGAAAATTTACAAACTGCTATATTTAAATGTATAACCAACAAGGACTTACTGTATAGCAAATGGAACTCTACTCAATGTTTCATGGCAGCCTAGATGGGAGGGGAAGAAGGCAATGGCACCCCACTCCAGTATTCTTGCCTGGAAAATCCCATGGGCGGAGGAGCCTGGTGGGCTGCAGTCCATGGGGTCGCTAAGGGTCAGACACGACTGAGCGACTTCACTTTCATTTTCACTTTCATGCATTGGAGAAGGAAATGGCAACCCACTCCAGTATTCTTGCCTGGAGAATTCCAGGGACGGGGGAGCCTGGTGGGCTGCCATCTATGGGGTCGCACAGAGTCGGACATGACTGCAGTGACTTAGCAGCAGATGGGAGGGGAGTTTGGGGGAGAATGGTTACATGTATTTGTATGGCCGAGTCTCTTCGCTGTTTACCTGAAACTATCACAACATTGTTAATCAGCTATACCTCAATACAAAATGCAGTTTTAAAAAAAGAAATTTAATTTATTCTTTTTACACACAAATTACTATGTTTGACACTATAATAGTAGATGTATCATTACACAATTGTCAAACCCATAGAATTTATAACACCAAGAGTGAATTCTAATGTAAACTATGGGCTTTGTTTGATAAACATAATTAATGTATCAATCTTTGCAGAAATTTTATACTGAAGGAGGCTGCATGTGAGGCAGCTCAGGAGTTATATAGGACCTCTAATACTTCCTCTGATAATATTTTTTCTTTTTGCTATGAACTTTCAGTTCAGTTCAGTCACTCAGTCATTTAAACTGCTTTAAAAAATAAAGCCTATTTAAAAGCAACATAACAACAAAAAAAGCTATTAAATCTTCCTTGTTATTTTGTTTATTATTTTGCTAACTGTAATCAAATGATATTGACTTGACCCCTGTCTTAACAGATTTTATGTGAAAATTATATAAAAGGTAATGCACTTTAAAANATACTACAAATTTCAAAACATATATTTATGCATATTATCTAATATACTGTCTTAATAGAAACTAAATATGAACACACATTGTTTTCATTGTCATTGTTGTTGTTCAGTCAGTAAGCTGTGTGCAACTCTGTGACTCCATGAACTGCAGCATGCCAGGTTTTCCTGCCCTTCACTATCTCTTAGAGCTTACTCAAACTCATGTTCATTGAGTTGGTGATGCCATCCAACCATTTTATCCTCTGTCACGCCCTTCTCCTGCCTTCAATCTTTCCCAGCATCAGGGTCTTCTCAAATGTGTTGACTCTGCATCAGGTGGCCAAAGTACTGGAGCTTCAGCTCCAGCATCAGTCCTTCCAGTGAATATTCAGGCTTGAATATTCACTGGAAGGACTTGTCTTCGAAAGGAGGTAGGAAAAAATAAAAAGACAAAAAAAGAGACAAAAGAGGTAGGGAGGGAGCTCTGTTCTGGGAAGGGAGTCTTAAAAAGAGAGAAGTTTCCAAACACCAGGAAACACTCTCACTGCCAAGTCTGTGGTGAGCCTTGGAACCACAGAGGGCAACATAACTGGGAGGAAAAATAAATAAATAATTGAAACCCACAGATTACAAGCCCAGCAGTAACTCCCTCAGTGGAGAAGCAGCGCAGACGCCTGCATCCACCACTAGCAAGAGGGGGCTGGGCAGGGAGACGTGGGCTGCATCACTTAGAGTCAGGACTTGGCCTGAATGCAATCTGAGGGAACTAACTTGGGCTAGCAAACCAGACTGTGGGATAGCTACCACGCGAACAGCCCTAACCGAAGACACCACCAGGCCCGCTCACAGAACAAAGGACTGAACAGAGCTAGCCGGCTGCAGACCATCCCCCTCCGGTGACAGGCAGCCAGAGCCGGAAGGGGGCAATCAAGGCCCCAGAGAGGCATTATCTACCAAACTGCAAGCAGGCTTCTTTGCTAACTAAGACTTCTTGGGGTTCTGGACGGTCAACATCCACCTGAGATGGTGTGCTGATTGTATACCGAGAAAACCGAGCAGCAGGGATGGGGGAGGCAATAAGTTGCAGCGACCGCTCTTGCCAAACACCTCATCACCTGAGCTGCTCGGGCCTGGGAAGGGCACAAATCACAGGCCCAACAGAGTCTGCGCCTCTGAGGACTACCTGAGTGCCTGAACCTGAGCAGCTTAGACCTGGGAGGTACCTGCAGCCCAGGGCTGGCCTCGGACAGTTCCCAACGGAGCAACTTAGAGCCTGAGCAGTGTGGGCAGAGGGCACAAGCACCATGATTGGGGACAGGCCCAGTGCGGCTGAGACACTGCGAGCATATGCCAGTGTTATTTATAGTTTGCAGCAGCCCTCCCTCCCCACAGCACGATTGAACAAGTGAGCCTAAAAAAGTGTCCACCACCGCCCCCTTGTGTCAGGGCAGAAACCAGACACTGAAGAGATGAGAAAACAGAAGAAGCTAAAACAGAGGGAACCGCCTTGGAAGTGACAGATGCAATAGATTAAAACCCTGTAGTTAGTATCGACCATCACTTCATGGGAAATAATGGGGAAACAGTGGAAACACTGTCAGACTTTATTTCGGGGGGCTCCAAAAATCACTGCAGATGGTAAATGCAGCCATGAAATTAAAAGAAGCTTACTCCCTGGAAGAAAAGTTATGACCTACCTAGATAGCATATTCAAAAGCAGAGACATTACTTTGCCAACAAAGGTCCGTTTAGTCAAGGCTATGGTTTTTCCTGTGGTCATGTATGGATGTGAGAGTTGGACTGTAAAGAAAGCTGAGCACCCAAGAATTGATGCTTTTGAAGTGTGGTGTTAGAGAAGACTCTTGAGAGTCCCTTGGACTGCCAGGAGATCCAACCAGTCCATTCTGAAAGAGATCAGCCCTGGGATTTCTTTGGAAGGAATGATGCTGAAGCTGAAACTCCAGTACTTTGGCCACCTCGTGCGAAGAGGTGACTCATTGGAAAAGACTCTGATGCTGGGAGGGATTGGGGGCAGGAGGAGAAGGGGACGACAGAGGATGAGATGGCTGGATGGCATCACTGACTCGATGACGTGAGTTTGAGTAAACTCCGGGAGATGGTGATGGACAGGGAGGCCTGGTGTCTGTGATTCATGGGGTCGCAGAGTAGGACATGACTGAGTGACTGAACTGAACTGAACTGAACATAGGAAGGGGCCTATAGATCTTGAGAAATATAAGCCAGACCAAGGAACTCTCCAAAAATGAACTGACCCCATACTGCTCACAACACCACCAGAGAAAGTCCTGAATATATTTTTACTATCATTTTTTAAAATTTTTTCAATGTTTAAGTCCTCTATTACTCCTTTAATTTTCATTTTTATAGCCCACTATTACTTTGCAAATAAAAAAGAGAGACTATTTTTTAAAGCAAACTTCATATATATATATTTTTTTATAATTTTTGTGACTTTTTTTTCTTTTCTTTAATATTATATTTTTGAAAATCCAACCACTACTCTAGATTTTTAATCTTTGCTTTTTGGAATTTGTTATCAATTTTGTACCTTTAAGAACCCAATCTTCAGTACCCATTTTTACTTGGGAGCGAGATTACTGGCTTGACTGGTCTCTCCCCCTTTGGACTCTCCTTTTTCTCCATCAGGTTGCCTCTATCTCCTCCCTCTCCCTTCTCTTCTCTACCCAAATCTGTGAATCTCTTTGTGTGTTCCAGATGATGGAGAACACTTAGGGAACTGATTACTGGCTGGATTTGTCTCTCCTTTTGATTCCCTCCTTTATCCTCCTGGACACCTCTATCTCCTTCTTCCCTCTTCTCTTCTCTGTATATCTCCATGAACATCTCTGAGCAGTCCAGACTGTGAAGCACATATCATGAAGTGATACTGGCTAGCTTGCTCTTTCCTCTTTTGATTTCACCTCATCTCATTTGGGTCACCTCTAACTCCTTCCTCCCTCTACTCTTCTCCATGTAACTCAGTGAGCCTCTCTGAGTGTCCCTCAATGTGGAGAAACTTTTCATCTTTAACCTAGATGTTTTATCAACAGTGCTGTATAGATGGAGAAGTCTTGAGACAACTGTAAAAATAAGACTGAAAACCAGAAGCAGGTGGCTTAAGTCCAAATCCTGAGAACACCAGAGAACTCTTGACTCCAGGGAACATTAAGCTACAGGAGCTCATCAACGCCTCCATACCTACACTAAAACCAAGCACCACCCAAGGGCCAACAAGTTCCAGAGCAAACCATACCACACAAATTCTCCAGCAACACAGGAACACAGCCCTGAGCTGTGTACAGGCTGTCTACAGGCTACCCAAAGCTACTCCAAACCCACTGACATCTCATAACTTATTACTGAACACTTCATTGCACTCCAGAGAGAAGAAATCCAGCTCTACCCACCAGAACACTGACACAAGCTTCCCTAACCAGGACACCTTGACAAGCCACTGATACAACCCCACCCACAGTGAGGAAACTCCACAATAAAGACAACTCCACAAACTGCCAGAATACAGAAAGGCCACCCCAAACTCAGCAATATAAACAAGATGAAGAGACAGAGGAATACCCAGCAGGTAAAGAACAGGATACATGCCCACCAAACCAAACAAAAGAGGAAAAGACAGGGAATCATGATCCAAAATCTTGAAATCAAAATGGAATCACAGATAAATAGCCTGGAGACAAGGATTAAGAAGATGCAAGAAAAGTTTAACAAGGACCTAGAAGAAATAAAAAAGAGTCAATATAATGAATAATGCAATAAGTGACATCAAAAACACTCTGGAGGCATCAAATAGTAGAATAACGGAGGCAGAAGATAGGATTAGTGAATTAGAAGATAGAATGGTAGAAATAAATGAATCAAAGAGGAAAAAAGAAAAACGAATTAAAAGAAATGAGGACAATCTCAGAGATCTTCAGGACAATATGAAATGTCCCAACATTTGAATCATAGGAGTCCCAGAAGAAGAAGACAAAAACAAAGACCATGAGAAAATACTTGAGGAGATAATAGTTGAAAACTTCCCTAAAATGGGGAAGGAAATAATCACCGAAGTCCAAGAAACCCAGAGAGTCCCAAACAGGATAAACCCAAGGTGAAACACCCCAAAACACATATCAATCAAATTAACAAAGGTGAAACACAAAGAAAAAATATTAAAAGCAGCAAGGGAAAAACAACAAATAACACACAAGGGGATTCCCATAAGTATAACAGCTGATCTTTCAATTGAAACCCTTCAGGCCAGGAGGGAATGGCAGGACATACTTAAAGTGATGAAAGAAAATAACCTACAGCCCAGATTACTATATCCAGCAAGGAGCTCATTCAAATAGGAAGGAGAAATCAAAAGCTTTACAGACAAGAAAAGCTGAGAGAATTCAGCACCACCAAACCAGCTCTCCAACAAATGCTAAAGGATCTTCTCTAAACAGGAAACACAAAAAGGGTGTATAACCTCGAACCCAAAACAGTAAAGTAAATGGCAATGGGATCATACTTATCAATGACTACCTTAAATGTAAATGGGTTGAATGCCCCAACCAAAAGACAAAGACTGGCTGAATGGATACAAAAACAAGACCCCTATATATGTTGTCTACAAGAGACCCACCTCAAAACAGGGGACTCATACAGACTGAAAGTGGAGGGCTAGAAAAAGAAATTCTATCCAAACAGAGACCAAAAGAAAGCAGGAGTAGCAATACTCATATCAGATATAATCGACTTTAAAACAAAGGCTGTGAAAAAAGACAAAGAAGGACACTACATAATGATCAAAGGATCAATCGAAGAAGAAGATATAACAATTATGAATATATATGCACCCAACATAGGAGCACCACAGTATGTAAGACAAATGCTAACAAGTATGTAAGGGGAAATTAACAATAACATAATAATAGTGGAAGACTTTAATACCCCACTGACACCCATGGATAGATCAACTAAACAGAAAATTAACAAGGAAACACAAACTTTAAATGATACAATAGACCAGCTAGACCTAATTAATATCTATAGGACATTTCACCCCAAAACAATGAATTTCACCTTTTTCTCAAGTGAACACGGAACCATATCCAGGATAGATCACATCCTGGGCCATAAATCTAACCTTGATAAATTCAAAAAAATTGAAATCATTCCAAGTATCTTTTCTGACCACAATGCAGTAAGATTAGATCTCAATTATGGGAGAAAAACAATTAAAAATTGCAACATATAAAGGCTGAACACCATTCTGCTGACTAACCAACAAATCACAGAAGAAATAAAAAAAGAAATCAAAATATGCATAGAAATGAATGGAAATGAAAACACAACAACCCCAAACCTGTGGGATACTGTAAAAGCAGTGCTAAGGGGAAAGTTCATAACAATACAGGCATACCTCAAGAAACAAGAAAAAAGTCAAATAAATAACCTAACTCTACACCTGAAGCAACTAGAAGAGGAAGAAATGAAGAACCTCAGGGTTAGTAGAAGGAAAGAAATCTCAAAAATTAGGGCAGAAATGAATGCAAAAGAAACAAAAGAGACCATAGCAAAAATCAACAAAGCCAAAAGCAGGTTCTTTGAAAGGATAAATAAAATTGACAAATCATTAGCCAGACTCATCAAGAAACAAAGGGAGAAAAATCAAATCAATAAAATTAGAAATGAAAATGGAGAGATCACAACAGACAACATAGAAATACAAAGGATCAGTATCAAGTATGATGTTAGCTGTGAACTTCTCATAGATGCTTTTAGTCAGTTGAAGAAATCCCCTTGTACTCTTAGTTTCTTTGGCATTGTTATAATAAAGGATGCTGGATTTTATCACAAAAAAAAAAAAAAAGAAATACAAAGGATCATGAGACTACTATCAGCAGTTGTATACCAATAAAATGGACAACGTGGAAGAAATGGACAAATTCTTAGAAAAGTACAACTTTCCAAAACTGTACCAGGAAGAAATAGAAAATTTTAACAGAGCCATCACAAACACGGAAATTGAAACTGTAATCAGAAATCTTCCAGCAAACAAAAGCCCAGATCCAGACGGCTTCACAGCTGAATTCTACCAAAAATTTAGAGAAGACCAAAACCTATCCTACTCAAACACTTCCAGAAAATTGCAGAGGAAGGTAAACTTCCAAACTGATTCTGAGGCCACCATCACACTAATACCAAAACCTGAAAAAGATGCCACAAAAAAAAAAAAAAAAAAAAAAAACTACAGGCCAATATCACTGATGAACATAGATGTAAAAATCCTTAACAAAATTCTAGCAAACAGAATCCAACAACACATTAAAAAGATCACACACCATGACCAAGTGGGCTTTATCCCAGGGATGCAAAGATTCTTCAATATCCACAAATTAATCAATGTAATTCACCACATTAACAAATTGAAAAATAAAAGCCATATGATTATCTCAATAGATGCAGAGAAAGGCTTTGACAAAATTCAGCATCCATTTATGATAAAAACTCTCCAGAAAGCAGGAATAGAAGGAACATACCTCAACATAATAAAAGCTATATATGACAAACCCACAGGAAACATTATCCTCAATGGTGAAAAACTGAAAGCATTTCCCCTAAAGTCAGGAATAAGACAAGGGTGCCCACTTTCACCACTACTATTCAACATACTTTTGGAAGTTTTGGCTACAGCAATCAGAGCAGAAAAAGAAATAAAGGAATCCAATTGAAAAAGAAGTAAAACTCTCACTGTTTGCAGATGACATGATCCTCTACATAGAAAACACTAAGGACTCCACCAGAAAATTACTAGAGCTAATCAATGAATATAGTAAAGTTGCAGGATATAAAATCAACACACAGAAATCCCTCGTGTTCCTGTACACTAACAATGAGAAACTAGAAAGAGAAATTAAGGAAACAATTCTATTCACCATTGCAATGAAAAGAATAAAATACTTAGGAATATATCTACCTAAAGAAACTAAAGACCTATATATAGAAAACTACAAAACACTGGTGAAAGAAATCAAAGAGGACACTAATAAATGGAGAAATATACCATGTCCATGGGTCGGAAGAATTAATATAGTGAAAATGAGCACACTACCCAAAGCAATGTATAGATTCAATGCAAACCTTATCAAGCTACCAACAGTATTTTTCACAGAGCTGGAACAAATAATGTCACAATTTCTATGGAAATACAAAAAACCTCGAATAGCCAAAGCAGTCTTGAGAAAGAAGAATGGAACTGGAGGAATCAACCTGCCTGACTTCAGGCTCTACTACAAAGCCACAGTCATCAAGACAGTATGGTATTGGCACAAAGACAGAAATATAGATCAATGGAACAAAATAGAAAGCCCAGAGATAAATGCACGCACCTATGGACACATTATCCTTGACAAAGGAGGCAAGAATATACAATGGAGAAAAGACAATCTCTTTAGCAAGTGGTGCTGGGGAAACTGGTCAACCACTTGTAAAAGAATGAAACTAGAACACCTTCTAACACCATACACAAAAATAAACTCAAAATGGATTAAAGATTTAAATGTAAGACCAGAAACTATAAAACTCTTAGAGGAGAACATAGGCAAAACACTCTCTGACATAAATTACAGCAGGATCCTCTATGACCCACCTCCAAGAATATTGGAAATAAAAGCAAAAATAAACAAATGGGACCTAATTAAACTTAAAAGCTTCTGTACAACAATTAAACTATAAGCAAGGTAAAAAGACAGCCTTCAAAATGAGATAAAATAATAGCAAATGAAGCAACTGACAAAGAATTAATCTCAAAAATATACAAACAACTCTTGCAGCTCAATTCCAGAAAAATAAACAACCCAATCAAAAAATGGGCCAAAGAACTAAATAGACATTTCTCCAAAGAAAACATACAGTTGGCTAACAAACAAATGAAAAGATGCTCAACATCACTAATTATCAGAGATATGCAAATCAAGACCACAATGAGGTACCATTTCACACCAGTCAGAATAGCTGCAATCCAAAAGTCTACAAGCAATAAATGCTGGAGAGGGTGAGGAGAAAAGGGAACCCTCTTACACTGTTGGTGGGAATGCAAATTAGTACAGCCACTATGGAGAATAGTGTGGAGATTCCTTAAAAAACTGGAGATAGAACTACCTTATGACCCCAATCCCACTGCTGGGCATACACATCAAGGAAAACAGAACTGAAAGAGACACGTGTATCCCAATGTTCATCACAGCACTGTTTATAATAGCCAGAACATGGAAGCAACCTAGATGTCCATCAGCAGATGAATGGATAAGAAAACAGTGGTACATATACACAATGGAGTGTTACTCAGCCATTGAAAAGAATACATTTGAATCACTTCTAATGAGGTGGATGAAACTGGAGCCGATTATACAGAGTGAAGTAAGCCAGAAAGAAAAACATCAATACAGTATACTAATGCAAATATATGGAATTTAGAAAGATGGTAATGATAACCCTGTATGCAAGACAGCAAAAGAGACACAGACGTATAGAACAGTCTTTTGGACTCTGTGGGAGAGGGAGAGAGTGGGATGATTTGGGGGAATGGCATGGAAACATGTATAATATTATGTAAGAAACGAATTGCCAGTCCAGGTTTGATACAAGATCCTTGGGGCTGGTGCACTGGGATGACCTGGAGGGATGTTATGGGGAGGGAAGTAGAAGGGGGATTCAGGATGGGGAACACGTGTACACCCATGGCAGATTCATGTTGATGTGTGGCAGAACCAATATAANTGCAAAAATATTTTCATGTTTCTAAAATGTTATATACTACAAATTTCAAAACATATATTTATGCATATTGTCTAATATACTGTCTTAATAGAAACTAAATATAAACACACATTGTTTTCATTGTCATTGTTGTTGTTCAGTCAGTAAGCTGTGTCCGACTCTGTGACTCCATGAACTGCAGCATGCCAGGCTTCTCTACTCTTCACTGTCTCTTAGAGTTTACTCAAACTCATGTTCATTGAGTTGGTGATGCCATCCAACTATTTTATCCTCTGTCATGCCCTTCTCCTCCTGCCTTCAATCTTTCCCAGCATCAGGGTCTTTGCAAATGAGTTGACTCTGCATCAGGTGGCCAAAGTATTGGAGCTTCAGCTCCAGCATCAGACCTTCCAGTGAATATTCAGTCTTTATTTCCTTTAGAATTGACTGGTTTGATCTCTTAGGCATTCAAGAGAGTCTCAAGAGTCTTCTCCAGTACCACTATTCAAAAGCATCAATTCTTTGGAGTTCAGACTTTATGGTCCAACTCTCACATCTGTACATGACTACTAGAAAAACCATAGCTTTCATCATTTGGACTTTTGTTGGCAAAGGGATGTCTTTGCTGTCTAGGTTTGTCATAGCTTTTCTTCCAAGGAGCAAGTGTCTTTTAAATTCATGGATGTAGTCACCATCCTCAGAGATTTTGGAGCCCAAGAAAAGAAAATCTGTCATTATTTCCACTCCTTCCCCATATGTTTGCCATGAATTGATGGGACTGCATGACATGATCTTAGTTTTTTAAATGCTGGGTTTTAAGCCAGCTTTTCCACTCTCCTCTTTCACCTTCATCAAGAGGCTCTTTAGTTCCTCTCTCTCTCTCTCTTTTTTTGCCACTAGAGTGATATCATCTGCATATCTGAGGTTGTTGATATTTCTTCTGACAATATTGATTCCAACTTGTGAGCTAACCCACCTGGAATTTCACATGATGTACTCTGCACAGATGCTAAGTAAGTAGGATGAAAATACACATCCTTGATATACTCCTTGCCCAGTTTTGAACCAGTCTGTTGTTCCATATTCGATTCTAACCGTTGCTTCTTGTCCTGTGTACAGGTTTCTCAGGAGACAGGTAAGGTGGATGTTAGGTTCATGAATCAAGGAAAATTGTACATGGTTAAGCAGGAGATGGCAAGAGTGAACATCAACATTTTAAGAATAGGTGAACTAAAATGAACTGGAGTGAATAAATTTAATTCAGATGACCATTATATCTACTACTGTGTGCAAGAATCCCTTAGAAGAAATGGAGTAGCCCTCAGAGTCAACAAAAGAGTCTGAAATGCAGTAGTCGAGTGTAATCTCAAAAATGACAGAGTGATCTCGGTTCATGTTCAAGTCAAATCATTCAGCATCACAAGTTTAGGCCCCAACCACTAATGCTGAAAAAGCTGAAGTTGAATGGTTCTAAGAAGACCTACGAGACCTTCTAGAGCAAACATCAAAAAAGATGTCCTTTATATCATAGAGGACTGGAATGCAAAAGTAGCTTTCATTGAATTATAATTAACACAAAGGTTTTTCTTTAAAATAAAATCTATGTAAATTTTCTAATTTATACATTTAGTATAGACTATACATTTGTATTAGGAACTTCCCTGGTGGCTCAGATGGTAAAGTGTCTGTCTAAAATGCGAGAGACCCAGGTTCAATCCTTGGCTTGGGAAGATCCCATGGAGAAGGAAATGGCAATCCACTCCAGTACTATTGCCTGGAAAATCCTCAGAGTGAAAGTGTTAGTCACTTAGTCACGTTGGACTTATTTCAACCCCATGGTATTTAGCCCACCAGGCTTCTCTGTCCATGGAATTCTTCAGGCAAGAATATTGAAGTGGATATCCAAAAGAAATGTTTCAAGCAGAGATGGCATTTAAACTGACACTTGAATTCACAGGAATCTCACTGAGGAAGAAGTTTATTAAAGACTTTTCAGGCAGACCAATTATTATTGCAAAATATAGGGCTGGCCAAAGGGTTATTTGTGTTTTTCCATAACATTTATAGAAAAACCTGAACAAACATTTGGCCAACCCAATAACACATGGATATACAGGAGCATAGTTTGGGGAAAGTGAATAATTAAGTGTACCTGGGATTCTGCACTGCTAAGAGCAGCATAAACTGAACGGTGAGAGACATGCAGAGAAACAACCATCATGTTTGTGGATGACTCATACTAATGTTTATGGACAACATCAATATGAAATCAGTGTTTTCACTTTTAAGATTACCATGACATGGTTCTATGAGTTTTAGGTTCAGCACTTTGGTAATAATAATGATGTCATATCTTTCAGGAAGTAGAAGACAAGGGACTGAATTAAGGCATTTGACATGAAAACAGATTGAAGACATTGGATTTAGAAATTTCTAAGGCAATAAATTTGTTCAAAACTTTGGCCAATACTTGTTTGGTAAGGGAAGAAGTTAAAACTGATTTCTAGATCTCAGCTGGGTAGATATTGATGATTTCACTTGAATAATGAAAATTAGAAGAGACAATTTAATCATAAGAATTTATGATTACATAGATGTGTCTGTGAAACACATCTCAGGAATCACCAGTAGATAGGACTGGCTACATTATTGATGAAGGCCAGGAGAAAATGAAAACCTGGAGCCCTTATTTAAAATCACCAAAAGTTCCCAGACAGTGACAACAAAGAATTAAACAAATATAGGGCCCTTCTGTACAACAGCAACAGCAGTACATAGGGATCCTTTGTGACTACACAGATTACATTCCCATGAGCTGGCTTTCTCATCATGCAGTAGATAATATATCAGTGAACCTTAAGAAAGGATACTGACTTGAAAGCTTGAAAGTGAAAGTGAAGTTGCTCAGTCGTGTCCAGCTCTTTGCGACCCCATGAAGTGTAGCAGGATCCTCCGTCCATAGGATTTTCCAAGCAAGAGTACTGGAGTGGGTTGCCATTTCCTTCTCCAGGCGATCTTCCCGACCCAGGGATCGAACCTGGGTCTCCCTCATTGTAGGCAGACGCTTTACCATCTGAGCCACTAGGGAAGTCTATATCTGACTTGAAGATATAGATTAAAAAATCAAAAGTGTTATATGTGATCACTGAAGTAATGAGAAAGCATGGAGCACATACAGGAGAGGAAACCTAGGATGGGTCCTAGAAAGTGTGCACTCAGGAAAATTAAAAAGAGTAAAGGAGATTAAAAGCGATGGTTAGGACTTCTCTGGTAGTTCATTCAAGGCTACGTTTTCAGTTCTGGCAGTGTGGATTCGATCCCTTGTCTGTGAACTAAGATCCACATGCCTAGTGATGGTCAGAACATGAAAGAGGAATTGGAAAACACACACACACATAAGATTGGAATGCCAAAATCAGAAAAAAAGAAAGCAGCCTGCACTTTGAAATATGAAGGAAATGGACTAAAATGCAAATTCAGAAGTAAACTTAAGTAAATAGAAGCTATCAGTGGTCTTAGATCAAAATTAGCTAACAGTGGAAAAAATAACACATGGGTCACAAGAGCAATGTAATTTGAGAAAGATGAGTAAAGTTTTCTTAATTATGATTCTGCAAAATCTCAATGTATTTTGTTGTTGTTAATGGAGAAACAAAGGTGGCTTAGTCTACTGGTTCTGAACTTTTCAGAACATCATTTTCTCTGATTCAGAAAATATACTTATTTAGCGATTTTCTAAATACTGAAATTTTTTGGGGAGTGACTACCAAGGCATAAAAAGTTTACCTTCCTGAGTGGAATCAAGTGCTGTCTAGTGGTAGGATGAGCAAGGCTTCTCTTTTCCCCAGTAAAATCCAGTTGCCACAATAAGCCAAGAAGGAAAAGCATTTCTTCTCTGTGCTTCCCTGGACTATGAAAGAAACACTCTTATGTAACCCAAAGCCAACTTCATTTCCATTGGGGTGGCTCAGGAAAAGGCCTTTTAATACCTCCAGAATTCCATTTGGCTTCCTATTGCAATATTTTGTTTTTCTTTTTGGTACATACACTATACATTTTTCTTATTTTTTTTTTTAATATTGAAAGATCTATGAAAAGCATTAGACTGAAAATGAAATTATTGTTATTATTTATTTTTTACCAGACATTTGATATTGAGAGAAACACAAGGTTGCCACTAGCCACATCTTAAATGGAAATAAAAATATAAAATTCTGGATGCCAATAAGGTTGTCATGCTTCTCTTTAAAACATAGCAGATATATTCATTTAGTTGGAAAGAGAATAGGTGCTTCATGAAAGAAGTGATGATGGGATACTAAGTCACTGAAAATATTTTACCCACAATCTACTTTTCAGTGGGAGGAGAAAGTGTGAAGGACTAAATTACTGCATAGGATTGAAAAACTAAAGTTGAAACTTTAGTTTTCATGTTATTTGCTGTTGTATATTTTGCTTAAAACAAACAAACAAACAAAACACGCATTGTCACATAAAATTTTAGAAGAGATTTACTCTCTGTCACCAGGAAGACTGAGCATGCTTTATAACCCTAATTTTATATAAGAGGAGGTTAAAACACAGAGTCAGAATGCTAAAGGGCATATGTACAAAGGCCAAGCACTGAAGTCACTACCTCTTGGTTAAATGTTCCATCATCTATAAAATGTGCCCTTAGACACTCATTCTCTCTAACCATCTTTTCTTTTTCAGAATAATCTTTGGTTTCTAGCCAATTTACAGCTTGGAGAAAATTACATAGATGTAAGGCAAAAAATAAAGAGAAATGGGACTTGATAATACTGTAAATTAATAGCTGAAGTTCTAAGTTTCAAGAAGTAAATAAATTAAGGATTATCATTCTTCATTTTAATTCTAACTAACTCTTAATTCTAATAGTCACACATATTCTATTTTACTTTCATTACTGGGCTGTGTGAAAGCAAAACATTAATATAGTTTTTGCCTCTTTATTTGATATATAACAGAAACATGTCTTTCCCAGCATCAGGGTCTTTTCCAATGAGTCACTTCTTTGCATCAGGTGGCCAACGTAGAATTTCAGCTTCAACATCAGTCCTTCCAATGAATATTCAGGATTGGTTTCCTTTAGGATAGACTGGTTTGGTCTCCTTGCAATCCAAGGGACTCTTAAGAGTCTTCTCCAACATCACAGTTCAAAAGCATTTATTCTTCGGTGCTCAGCTTTCTTTATAGCCCAACTCTCAGATCCATACATGACTACTGGAAAAACTTTAGCCTTGACTAGATGGACTTTGTTGGCAAAGTAATGTCTCTGCCTTTTAATATGCTGTCTAAGCTGGTCATAATTTTTCTACCAAGGAGTAAGTGCCTTTTAATTTCATGGATACTTTCACCATTTGCAATGATTTTGGAGCCCCCCAAAATAAAGTCTGTCACTGTTTCTACTGTTTTCTCATCTATTTGCCATGAGATGATGGGACCAGATCCCATGATCTTCATTTTCTGAATGTTGAGCTTTAAGTCATCTTTTTCACTCTTATCTTTAGTTCTTCCTCGCTTTTTGACATGAGGGTGGTGTCATCTTCATATCTGAGGTTATTGATATTTCTCCCAGCAATCTTGATTCCACCTTGTGCTTCATCCAGCCCAGCGTTTCTCATGATGTACTCTGCATATAAGTTACATAAGCAGGGTGACAATAGACAGCCTTGATGTCCTCCTTTTCCTATTTGGAACCAGTCTGTTGTTGCATGTCCAGTTCTAACTGTTGCTTCCTGACCTGCATACAGGTTTCTCAAGAGGCAGGTCAGGTGGTCAGGTATTCCCATCTCTTGAAGAATTTCCCATAGTTTGTGGTGATCCACACAGTCAAAGGTTTGGCATAGTCAATAAAGCAGAAATAGATGTTTTTCTGGAACTCTCTTGCTTTTTTGATAAGCCAACAGATGTTGGCAATTTGATTATGTATACGCTTCATGTATTGTTGAAGCCTGGCTTGGAAAATTTTGAGCATTACTTTACTTGTGTGTATGATTAATTTATAATAAAGGAGTCATGAATGTAAAGTGGGGAAGGGTAGTCCCTAATAAATATATTAGGAAAACTGGACAGAGACATGCAAAAGAGTGAAATTTGACTACTATCTTACACACAAAAATCAGCTCAAAGTGGATTAAAAACTTGAACGTAGTACCTGAAACTGTAAAACTCTTAGAAGAAAACAGAGGATAAGCTCCTTTACATTGGTCACAGCAATCTTTTATTTTTTTATTTGATATAAAAAACAAAGGCAAAAGAGTAAAAATAAACAAGTACTTTTCATTAAACTGCAAAGTTCTTGTATAGGATAGGAAACCACCAACAAAATGAAAAAGCAGCCTATAGATGATAGAGAATGTTTTCACATCATTTATTTGACAAAGGGTTAATCCCTAAAATAGATGAAGAACTTTAACAAAGCAATAGAAAAAAAATCTGAGCTATTATGCCACACCAATTAAAATGATCATTATCATAAGACAATAAATAGCAAACCCTATTCTGAGTATTTATTCTAAAGAAACAAATTTCTCTCTTGAAAATATCTGCATTTCCATTTTTGTTGTTCATTCACTAAGTAATGCCTGACTCTTTGCGACCCCATGGGCTGTAGCATTCCAGGCATCCCTGTCCCTCACTATCTCCCAAGTTCATGTTCATTGAGTCAGTGATGTTATCCAACCACCTCATCCTCTCTGCCACCCTCTTCTCTTTTTGCCTTCAGTCTTTCCCAGCATTAGGGTAAGGATCTTTCCTAATGAGTTGTCTGTTCCAAGTTCCATTTATACTGCAACATTATTTACAATGGCCAAGACATGGAAACAATCTAAATGCCCATCTTAGGACAAATGGATGAAAGAGGTTAGGTATAGATATATGACGGAATGTTGTTTAATCATAAGGAAAAAAAAAAGAGGAAATATTGCCATTTTCAATATCATAACTAGACTTTGAGGGCATTATGCTAGGTGAAGGAAGTCAGACAGAGAAGGACAAATGCTGTGTGATCTCACTGATATATGGAATAAACAAACAAGCTCATAGATATCAAGAGCAGATTGGTGATTGTCAGAAACAGGATTGAGAAGGTGGTGGAAGTGGATGAAAGTGATCAAAAAGCAAAAACTGGCAGTTATAAGATAAATGAGTCCTGGAGATGTAATTTACAGCATGATGACTATAGTTAACAATACTGAAAGTTTCTAAGAGGGTGTTAAGTTGCTAAGTTCGTGTATGCTAAGTTGCCTCAGTTGTGTCCAACTCTTTGAAACTCTATGGACTATAGCCTGCCAGGCTCCTCTTTCCATGGGATTCTCGAGGCAAAAATACTGGAGTGGGTTGCCATTTCCTATACCAGGGGATCTTTCTGACCCAGGGATCGAACTTATTTCTCTTTCATCTCCTGCTTTGGCAGGCAAATTCTTTACCACTAACACTACCTGGAAAGCCTGGTTTAGAGGGTAAGTGTTAGAAATCCCTATCATGAGAAAAAAAAAAATGTATATATGCATGGTGATGGAAGTTAACTATAAATGTTAAATGGTAATAATTTTACAATACATACATATATGAAATTAAAACTAATACAATGTATATGTCAATTTCATCTCAAATATGAAAAAATAAATTTAAAACAGAATCACTTCTAAAGACAAAAAAGAGTCTAGTCTCTATTAGGTTTCCCTGGAGACCCTAATGGTAAAGAATCCTTCTGCAGTGTAGGAAACCTGGGTTCAATCCTTAGGTTGGGAAGATCCCCTGGAGTAGGACAAGGCAACCCACTCCAGTATTCTTGCCTGGAGAATCCCTATGGACAGAGGAACCTAGAGGGCTATAGTTCATGGGGTCACAAAGAGTTGGACACGACTGAGAGACTAAGAACAGCACAGCACACAGTCTCTATTGAGTGTTCACCAGACACTGTGCTAAATCCCATTCATGTCTTATTTTTAGAATCCTTGGTTTATTTTAAATAAAATAAAGTTTCATCTGAACTTGAGAACTTCTTCAACCTCACATCCACAACACTAGAGATTCTTTACTCTATTTCTTCCAAGAATAGGTTTATCTGGAACCCATCAAAACTTAGCTGAGCTATCTGATTGGTTTCATCAGTCAGTTCCCACCTCAGAGCACCTCATTCTGAAAGATAGTGAGTACTAAGATTTTATTTTCAGCCTCTTTCTCTTGTTTAAAGTAGATATACTACAGCTCTCTTATCTTCTTGACCATCCTTTCTCTTCTGATAACNTTATCTTTCCTCTTTCCTTTACTTCTAACAGGATTTATATCCCACTTTACACTAACAGAGAATTTTATTTTCAGTATTACATATACACCCTTCATGTGAAATCTCCTATGAGAAGTTTGCCCCTTCAGTCAGTTATATATTCATCAAATCCTACATGAATCTACAATTCCGCATTATTTTCCACATTTTTCTTTTAAAATTTGCCAGATTCTTCTTGAAAACTTCAATCCTCCTTTCTAAAAAAATTTTATACACTACAATTATTAGGAAACAGCTCCTCAAATGTATGCAAACAATAACATTCTAAGTTCTGGCCATACAAAATGCACTTAGTTTATTCTCCCATATGCATCCTGTGTTGCATTGGTATAGAATTCTAGCTTCAAAGGATTTTCCTGAAGAAATTCATAGAAAATGCTGTATTATTCTTGACACAAGGTATCTCAGCATGTTTTGACATTCACTTATATATGTATCTTCTAAACATCTAATTTTATTTAGTATGTTTTGTACTTGGTGGGCATTTTCAGTTTAAACAATTTTATTTTCTTTAAATACTGAGCAATATTATTCTAATGGGTCTTAGCTTTTTTTTTTTTCCTTCTACTTTGTAGTGAACTCCATCTGCCCAGATTCATTCTTCAGCCTTCTTTCCATGAAGTGTGGCTATGTTGTAAGTTTTTCCCAGTGAAACATGACCAGCAAAGATGTGAATTCATTCTATAAATGAAAAGATATCAGTCATATGTAGCGCCTTCATATTATATGTAGCGCCTTGCAATATCATAACTAGACCTTGAGGGCATTATGCTAAGTGAAGGAAGTCAGACAGAGGACAAATGCTGTATGATCTCACTGATATGTGGAATCTAAATAAACAAACAAGCTCATAGATACCAGGAGCAGATTGGTGATTGTCAGAAATAGGATTGAGAAGGTGGCAGAAATGGATGAAAGTGATCAAAAAGCAAAAACTGGCAGTTATAAGATAAATGAGTCCTGGAGATGTAACTTACACCATGCTCTGTCCTCTGGGCTGCTGCTGGTGACTAGAGAGAACTTGCATATGGCTGAGACACTGCCAATCTGTACTTTGAAATGAACATAAGATAAACTCTCACTGCCAACCAAGGTACTTTTAGCTTTAGAATATTTGAGGAAGAATAAGCTCTTGCTTCAGTGAACCACTGAAATACTGGGACATGTATGTTCTATCCTCCTGAGGCCGCTCAGTCATGTCTGACTCTTTGCGAAGTCACAGACTGTAGCACCCCATGGACTGCAGTTCCTCTGTCCATGGAATTCTGCAGGCAAGGGTACTGGAGTGAGTTGCCATTTCCTCCTCCAGTCTCTTATCCTAGACCTCCCTAAAAATATTGTTTTCTTATGTCCTATGTGATGAATAAATGATAGATTCTCCTTTGTATCTCTTTGAATAGGTTTCATATTTTTCTTCTGTTATTTTTGTATAACTCTTGAGAAAAGTCATTTAGTCTGTCTCGATTATTATGACTTTTCAGCTGTGCCCATTCTTCTCTTTTTCATTAGTAGCAATAATTTTCATTTTCAAGAGTTTTGATTGATTTTTCAAAACAATCCACTTTGATTTCTGGGGTGTAATATCTTACCTTGTATCTCTGGAGATACTATTTATACACTGTGAAGTTTTCTGTTTCTTAATAACAACCACTTACTCATTCGCTTGTTCTCTGCTTTGATGACCTGGTTCATCTTTTTCCTTCATTGCTCTTTTGTTAATTTTTGATGATTTTTGTTAGTATGTTCATCTTTTTATTAGAGATTCTTTGTTACTCTGTTCATGCATTTCTTGGTTATCAATGTTTACCTCTGTGGATTCTGTGGGAGAAAATTTCATGTGCTGCAATAGGTCTGCATCATTCCTGGATCTTCTAGGTTTGGGCATTTTTATTCTGCTAATTGTTTTCTCTCATTTTTGGTAACACTGACCTGTCACTCTGTCCCAAATACCTACACTCACTATTCTAGCCTAATATTAGGTTGGCATCTCTAATGTTCATTAAAAGGAAAATAGAGGACAAAATATCATGTAGAAAACATCCTAGCATGTAAAAAGTAATGTCTATTAATACTAAATGCCAAAGTGATTGCCCCAGAGATCCTTCTACCAGGGCATCTTTAATCTTTGAGCTTGAAACACGTGTTGACCAAATCACACCCTTTATAACTGTTTTTTCCATATTTTTAGTTAATTTCTGATATTACTATTTTTTTCATCTGTAGGTAGGTAGGATGCACTTGATTTTCCATAGATTTTATGACATTCTGTTTTCACATCATATTTTTCTACTATTTCTGGAAATTTTGATTTCTGCTCAGGTTTTCCTTTTTATCCATTTCCCATTAGGAAAATTTTCAATATTAAAGTCAGGTTGTAACCATTCTAAATTATCCCTGTTTTTATGTGTTCAGGTAGTAACAAAGTTGACTATTTCTTTGGTCTGGAAGGAACTAGTCTTTTTCTTTTCTTTCTTTCTTTGGTTTATGCTGTGCTGGGTCTTCATTGCTTCACTGGCTCTTCTCTAGTCACAGAGAGCAGAGATACTCTTTGTTGTGGGGTTTGGGCTTCTCGTTGTGGTGGCTTCTTTTCTCATGTGGTGCAGAGCATGGGCTCTAGGGCACGTGGACTTCAGTAGTTGGGGCACATGGGCTCAGTAGTTGGGGTTCCCAGGCTCTAGAGCATAGGCCTAATAGTTGTAGCACATGGGCTTAGTTGCTCCCGCAACTTAGTTGCTCCACAGCATGTGGGATATACCTAGATCAGGGATCGAAACTTTGTCTCCTGCACTGGCAGGTGGAATCTTTACTACTGAACCAGCAGGGAAGCCCTGGGACTAAGCTTTAGTGGCAGTGTGTCTTTTACAGATTAGGACATTAAAAATCATTCAAAAGTAGTTACCAGGTTTAAGAAGATAGTGTGTGCATCATTCAATTGGCTGTAACCAGAGCACCGATTCCTCTGTATAATTTTATTCCAGTGGATAGCTGATAGGAACCCTTCACCATGACAAATAAAGAATGTCTACATATTTCAAGAGAGTTTCCAATTAATACACTGAGCATTGTGAGTGTAATATTTCAACTACAGATTTCCTTTCATTACAAAAATAATAGATAATATTGTATAGCCCTTAAGTGTTTGTTCCTTTATTAACTGTTTTTTTCTTTTGTATACTGTTTCATTTAACTATCACTACATCTCTCTTAGTTAGGTATGTATAGCTGTTTCACCATGGATACTGAAGCACCAAAAGAAAAAGTAACTCATCCAAGGTCATATAAGTAACTCACCCAAGGTCATGTAAATCAGTGATAGCATTTGAACTGAAGTCCGCCTGACTTCTAAGTGCATAATTTGATCACTATGCTACATTGCTACACTATTCTATGCTATATAGATTCTCCCTTCAGCCCTCCTACTCTCTTAATAAATCTAATGAACTTTCTTTCATTTCAATAATAAATTATATTATTGATTCCATTCCAACCTGAAATGGCAGAATCATCTAGCACAGTCTAAGAGAAAGACTGATATATATGCTTAAAACACTTAGCATAGGAACTGACAAATAGTACACACTTTGTAGCTGAATCTGTCATTGAAACACTCTCATAAGCTTCATTCCAAAAGGCAGAGTTGTCAACTATTAACACATTACAAATTCATGCTCAAAATTTACATTCATTGAGTTGAACTTAGTGAAATAATCAGTCACTGAATCCCCCAAAGTACAAGCTTTAGTGGTGACATTTCTTGCTAGTTTTTCCTCTGTGCTCTCTAGAAATTCAAAATTGAAATTTCTGGAATAAACACTTGTTTATTCTCTTAAAATTGTGGTCTAATCATAATACTGGGCTTCATGGTATTATGGTAGCACAGTGGTAAATAATCCACCTTCTAATGCAGGAGATTCAAGAGACCTGGGTTCGATCCCTGGGTCAGGAGGATCCCCTAGTGTAGGAAATGGCAACCTGCTCCAATATTCTTGTCTAGAGAATCCCCACGGACAGAGGAGCCTGATGGGCTACAGTGCATGGCATCACAAAGAGTCAGGTATGACTGAGCGATTGAGCACACAATCATAACACCAAGATGTGCATTCAGTATGGCAAACAAGTTTAACTATGCCCTTTTGTGGATAAACTTTGTGCATGTGTATGTGAGTGTGTGTGTGTCTGCTGATTTTTTTAAAGGCTAAATATAATTTACATTGCTTTAATTGTTTTAAGTGCCTTCAGGTACTTTTAATTGTATTCACTGGGAACATGGGAAAGTTAGACAGAGTCAGTGATCAAATGAATGCTTAATACTTTTAAATTGTGTCTCCTTGGAATATCTACCACTTCCCTATTTTGACAACTCAGCCGTTCTTCCTCTGATCCCCTTCCCTTTGCTTAAATTCCATGAGAGAACTCAGAGGGACAGATTGTAGGTTCAGATATGAACTGATAATCACCTGCAGCAGCCTATCATTTCTCTAAATGCAGGAAACAGATATTTCTTTAGTCATGTAATTATGGTTTTATGGGGTATCCTTCACATTTCTATTTGTGTGGAATGCAATTCCCAACTGTCTGCCATTTGCTCCTAAAATTAAAATGTAAGTCTAATTGGAGGCTAATGCAGGATTATCTCTTTTCCATGTGAGCTATTTATATGTATTTATTGCATGCATAAATAGCTATTTTCAATTCAAGCATTTCTGGCAAGAGGTAGTCTTAAGGATAGAATGGAAAATATGTTAAATACACAGTTTGTTTCAGGGTCTAAAATTTTGCTTGTGACATAGAAGGACATATATATATGAAGTGAAGTGAAATGAAAATTGCTCACTGGTGTCTGACCCTCTGTGAGCCATGGTTCTATACAATTCATGGAATTCTCCAGGCCAGAATATTAGAGTGGGTAACCTTTCACTTCTCCAGGGGATCTTCCCAACTCAGGGATTAAACCCAGGTCTCCTACACTGCAGGCGGATTCTTTACCAGATCAACGACAAGGGAAGCCCAAGAATACTGGAATGAGTAGCCTATCCCTTCTCCAGGAGATCTTCCCGACCCAGGAGTCGAACTGATCGAACTGGGGTCTCCTGCATTGCAGGTGGATTCTTTACCAACTGAGCTATCAAGGAAGCCCATACACACACACATGCACACACACACACACAAATATATATATGTATATATATGTATATATATATGTATATAATCTTTTAAAAACTTTTTTGATGTGGACAATTTTTAAAGTCTTTGTTGAATTTCTTACAGTATTGCTTCTGTTTAGTCTTCCCTGGTGGCTCAGATGGTAAAAGCGTCTGCCTACAATGCAGGAGACCTGGGTTCCATCCCTGGGTCGGGAAGATCCACTGGAGAAGGAAATGGTAAACCACTCCAGTACTTTTGCTTGGAAAATCCCATGGACGGAGGAGCCTGGTAGGCTACAGTCCACAGGGTCGCAAACAGTAGGACCCGACAAAACAACTTCACTTGGCTTCTGTTTTACATTTTGATTTTTTGACCTTGAGGTCTGTGGAACCACTGCTCCCCCACCAGGGATCAAACCCGAACCCCTTGCATTGAAAGGATAAATCATAGTCAATTAACCAGGGAAGTCTCAAGGAGGATACAGTATACGACAGTAAAGTATTTGATATCACAAGTTTAAAAAAAAATTAGTGCAATATAAACTGTAAAACATTGCCCCAATAAGCTCATTGGTTGATATATTCCAAATGTTTCCTTAATAATACATTAAAGTTCTATTATCAACAAATATAATTTCATATTTCTAAAGATTTTTCTTTCACTTTTGCCTAAGTTCAGTTCAGTCGCTCAGTCGTGTCCAACTCTTTGTGACCCCATGAACCACAGCACGCCAGGCCTCCCTGTCCATCACCAACTCCTGGAGTCCATCTAAACCCATGTTCATTGAGTTGGTGATGCCATCTAACCATCTCATCCTCTGTCATCCCCTTCTCCTCCTGCCCTCAATCTTTCTCAGCATCAGGGTCTTTTCAAATGAGTCAGCTCTTTGCATCAGGTGGCCAAAGTATTGGAGTTGTAGCTTCAAAATCAGTCCTACCAATGAAAATTTAGGACTGATCTCCTTTAGGATGGACTGCTTCGATCTCCTTGCAGCCCAAGAGACTCTCAAGAGTCTTCTCCAACACCACAATTCAAAAGCATTAATTCTTTGGCACTCAGCTTTCTTTATAGTCTAACTCTCACATCCATGTATGACCACTGGAAAAACCATAGCCTTGACTAAATGAACCTTTGTGGTCAAAGTAATGTCTCTGCTTTTTAATATGCTGTCTATGTTGGTCATAACTTTCCTTCCAAGGAGTAAGTGTCTTTTAATTTCATGGCTGTAATCACCATCTACAGTGATTTTGGAGCCCCCAAAAATAAAGTCTGACACTGTACTGTTTCCCCATCTATTTGCCATGAAGTGATGGGACCAGATGCCATGATCTTAGTTTTCTGAATGTTGAGCTTTAAGCCAACTTTCTCACTCTCCTCTTTCACTTTCATCAAGAGGCTTTTCAGTTCCTCTTCACTTTCTGCCATAAGGATGGTGTCATCTGCATATGTGAGGTTATTGATATTTCTCCCAGCCTCTCTAAAAGATCATAATTTTTTGGAACTCAGTCAAAAGGAACATATGTATATACACATATATCTATGATTTGATTAAACATATCAATTCCCTTCTTTTGTTGACCCTAGTTAGTTAACTGGTTTGCTTGGTTTTTGTTTATTGACAGCTAGAGCATGCCCCGTTCTTTGAGTCCTGGATCTGCTTTTAAGTTTTATTTTGGAAAAAAGAAGAAAATTATGACCTTTTTGAAGCAAAAATACAAAACAAAGAGTAGGAGAGAGAGAATAGCAACTCATTTATTAGCCCCTGAACTTGGTTTCCTGGCAAAGGAAGAAATCTACCAAGTTCCAAAGTTCATTCCAACGCTTTTTTTCCTGTAGCATCATTACTGATAGCCATATCAGGTTTTCACATGATGGTGATTCCTTTTATTTTTAGTATTGTCAAACACATTTTATATTTGCTATTTGTATTTATTCAATGGGCTTCTCTGGTGACTCAGATGGTAGAGAATCCAGCTCAAATGCAGGAGACATGGGGTCAGTCCCTGGATTGGGAAGATCCCTGGAGAAAGGAATGGCTACCCACTCCAGTAGCTACCCACTCCAGTAGCTACCCACTCCATTCTCTTGCCTGGAGAATCCCATAGACAGAGGAGCCTGGCAGGCTACAATCCAAGGGATCACAAAGAGTCAGAGATGACTGAACACACCTGCAGGCAACAACTCTATGTAAGCACACAAACTCTGGGAAGACAGAGATTAGGCCCACCGTTTTGGCTATTATGTGCCCTGCGGGGAACAGAGTGCCTGAGACAAAGCTTTTGTTTCTCAAATAAATGTAACTGAATGGATGGAGGGAGTTTGAGCTTGAGAACATATTTCCACACTTCTCTACCTCAATCCACATTTTTACATCTGTGCCACACAATTAGGAAGATTGATTTCCTCATTTCCTCTGAGTCCTTCATTTTTTAAAATATAAATTTATTTGTTTTAATTGGAGGTTAATTACTTTACAATATTGTATTGGTTTTGGCATACATCAACATGAATCCGCCACAGGTATACACATGTTCCCCATCCTGAATCCCCTTCCTCCTCCCTCCCTGTACCATCTCTCTGGTCATCTCAGTGCACCAGCCCCAAGCATCCAGTATCATGCATGGAACCTGGACTGGCAATTCATTTCATATATGATATTATACATGTTTCAATGCCATTTTCCCAAATCATCCCGCCCTCTCCCTCTCCCACAGAGTCCAAAAGACTGTTCTATACATCTGTGTCTCTTTTGCTGTCTCGCATACAGGGTTATTGTTACCATCTTTCTAAATTCCATATATATCCATTAGTATACTGTATTGGTGTTTTTCTTTCTGGCTTACTTTTCTCTGTATAATCAGCTCCAGTTTCATCCACCTCATTAGAACTGATTCAAATGTATTATTTTTAATGGCTGAGTAATGAGTCCTTCATTTTTAACTTTTATAATCCCATAATCTTTTTACAGACCTGACCAAAGATTCTGATAGTGGAGGATCTAAAAGAACTTCCTGGAAGTTAATAGTTTTTAATCATAATCTTAACTTTCTAGATTCAAAAGCTGACTCCAGTACAATCAGTGTCATTATAATTTATATTTCTTAACATTTATTCTGCCTTTAATAATGTAAAAGCACTTCAGTGTTATTTAGTGAATAGCCCCAAATTCTCATGAGCAATATTGTCTGCAGATTCTCTACATGAAGGTACTGTTTTGTTGTGTGTGTGTGTTTAATTTTGGAAGAATATTATTTTTTACAAAAATTTTATTGGAGTATAATTGATGTGAAATGTTTTAGTTTCAGGTGTATAAGTGAAGAAATTTGTGTATAGCAGTTGGCACCTTTGTAAGGTAAAGAAATTTGTCCAAATTTGTGGCTGGAGAAGAGCTGTTATAAAGGATAGTACACTTCTTGCCATAGAAGGCAATGGCACCCCACTCCTGTACTCTTGCCTGGAAAATCTTATGGATGGAGGAGCCTGGAAGGCTGCAGTCCATGGGGTCATTGAGGGTCAGACATGACTGAGCGACTTCACTTTCACTTGTTATTTTCATGCATTGGAGAAGGAAATGGCAACCCACTCCAGTGTTCTTGCCTGGAGAATCCCAGGGAAGGGGTAGCCTGGTGGGCGGCCGTCTATGGGGTCGCACAGAGTCGGACACGACTGAAGTGACTTAGCAGCACACTTCTTGCTGGATGTAAAGGGCTGCATTTAGAAGCTTTCCCTTTTTTGCACTGTGATCAATGTTCAACGCTCATTCCCTGTGTCACCTTTCATATTTAACCATGTCTTTACTTAAACCTTTTCTTTCATTTCCCTACTTAACTCAGGAAAATCTCTACTTCTCCTGAAGTTGTATGAAGTTAAGGTCATGCAGCACTGGAAGAGAAAGACGAGTTATTGCAGGGCTGTCCCATGCCTAGTACTGTCCCAGGGACTTTTCCTGCATCCTGTAATTTACAGGATGCTCAGTGAGTTAGTAAAGTATTTGTCTTACTCGATATTGAAGGATTGAAGAGGTTTGCCAAGGTGTGGTTGGCTCTGGAGCACAGGCTCTTCCCGTTACACTGAGCAGGAGCTGGGATCATGGAATCTGGGTTCTAGAGTCAGCTCTCCTAATGATGAAAATTCTGTGTAACCTTGGATGTTTCACTTCAAGGTCAGGAGAATATCACTTGAAAATGGTTTTCATTTTTTCTGTGATTAATATATTGGCTCTATAATTGTCTATTAAAATTTTACTGTGTGCTGGGTTCTATGATAATGGGACTACTACAATGAGCAAGGTAGACCCAATCCTGCTCTTGGGCCTAACTTCACAGTTGATCTCATTTTAAGAAATTATAACTGAAAATATAAAACTTATACAAAATAAAAAATGAATAGTTTTCCTTATGTGAATGTCAAAAAGCACCTCTTTAGAATTTAAAAGACATCAATGTGTTTTCTTGTCAAAAATTCTTGCTAATTGGGTCTGAGAGATCCCATGTTATTTTTTATTGAACAGATGATAAAATAGCTTAAAGATCATTTTGAAAAGAGGGAGAAAAGTTCCTCTTTGTAACATTCTAAGAAAGCAGGCATTTTTTTGCACATAACCTAGTGTATAATTCCCACTCATGTATGTTGTTAAGCAGGCACAGTATATATAGCATTTAGAACCATTTTATTTTTCACTATTTTGTTTCAGATGCTTTCCACTCTTTTGTAATTAAGACACATATTCATTTCTTATTTTAACTTAACATCTAAAATGTACTTGACAAGGCACTGACATTATAAATAATGTAAGAGGCAAGATTGAGGGCAATGGATTCAAATAGTCTGAGTTCAATTTCCAGGTCTGCTGTCTAATAAATTTGTGACATTGGGCTGTTATTCAATGTCTAACACCTCAGTTTTCTTTTCTGTAAAGTGGAAATAATATACTCATCTCAGAGTTATGAGCATTAGATAAGACAATATGTTAGAACATTTGGATCCCTACCTTGTGCAAAGCCAGCACTCAGAAAAGTGTGTTATTAATAAAAAAGAATAGATTACAATAATGGAAATATATAACACTAGACTATTAAGATGAAATCAGAAGTCTTTTGTGTCAAAAGCTGAACTCCAGGATATTTAATATAGTTAATACAATAACAGCTCATTGTGGTGATCTTCAATGTTTAAATGTTTTATATATTAGCATATCACATTGTTTATTAAATCAATGTGTTTTTTAAAATGTTGCTTTTTGCTTTCAGTTATAATATATTCTTTTGTAATAAATCCTTCCAAGGAGTTGTATTTTTTTTTTTTTTTGTAGATGTACTTCTTCAGGATAAGAAAGTCAAAAGTTTTCAATACAAACATATAAAACAGAAACTGGAAATGTATTTTCAGAATAAGGGGAAATTGATGTTAATTTCATTTTATCAAATACTGGATTTAAGTTATTTCAGCATTTAAATTCATCACATAAAATATGTAACACAAAAACATAAAGAAAAAATAACATGGTGCTGATAATACTAAAATTCTTGGTGTTTAACATATGATCCAGCAATTTCACTCCTTGATATTTACCCCCAAAATTGACTATGTATGTTCACACAAAAATCTGCACAGAAATGCTTACTGAATCTCTGTCCATAATTGACAAAACTTGGAAGCAAGCAAGATGTCCTTCAGTAAATGAATGGATAAAATGTGGTACTTCAAAATAATATTACTCAGCACTCAAAGAAATGAGCTATCAAGACATGAAAACACATGGAGGAAACTTAAATGCATATTATCTTGGAAAGAAGCTAATTTGAAAAGTCTACATATGTATGACTCTAATTATATGATCCTGGATAGAACAAAACTGTATAGACCATCAAAGGACAATTTATTGCCAGGGTTGGTGGTGTTTTCAATTTATTGCTAGAGTTGGCGGGATGAATAGACAAAGCTCAGAGGAATTTTAGGGCTGTGAGATTGTTTGGTATGTTCTGTATGATAATGGTGAAGAGATGTCATTATACATTTTCCAAAACCCATGGAGACTCAAATAATGAGGTTGAGTGGTGATGTGAACTATGGATTTTGGATGAGTTGTTGTCTCTTCATCAGTTGTAACAAATGTAGCATCTGGTGCAGAATGTTTATAGCAGGAGGGGCTGTGTTTATGTGGGAGCAGAAAGTATATGGAAAATCTCTATATCTTCCTCTCAATTTTCTGTGAACCTAAAACTACTCTAAAATAAAGAATACTATTGTTTAAAAATGCATACCAGAGTTTCAAAGTTTTTCACCTTAGTGATCTATCTCAATAGCCATAATTCTTCCAACCAGACAATTTCAAATAATTTACATATCTTCTTTCAAATTCACTACATGTCACCTTAAGGAAATTCATATATATATATGATTTTTTAAAATTTATTGATATGAAAAAATAACTAATGGTAACAATGTGATTAGAGATATACTGATCCTATGATATGCATACATGTATATGATAAAATGCTTCGCTAGACATTGGAAATTAGTAAGAGAAAAAAGAAAGGATTGCTTTCAAGGGGCTCAAGATCTTCTTAGAGAAACTATGTGATGTGGAAGATTTGTAGTCAGCAGTGGGCTGCTGCAGTAATAGGAAAAGGTAAAGTCCCTCCGCATTCTCCAGATCTAGCATTTCAGAAAACAAGGTAAAGATGATTTCACATGGTTAAAAGTGATTAATTTTAGAAATGATTTTCCTCTGTCTAGAAAATCACCTCTCCTACAGGGCTGATACAATCTCATTTTCATCATTTCCCATTCAACTTGTTGGTCCATTATCATATTACTAGGAGTGTATCACTAGCTTTGTTCTCACTGCGTGTGCCTCATTTGTAAATGACATTGTCAAGGCTATTATTGCAGCTGTTTGCAGAATGTCGGAAAGATGTCAAACCCAGCAGAGTCAAACTGTTTGCAGCAAACAGCAAATGAAACATGCTCATAAATGATTAAAGGCACTTCATAAATGATCCTTACCAAGGAAATGGAAATGTTGTCAGACTGAGTCATCATCTGTTTTATGCACCTGGAATCAAGCCAAAGACAGTTGCTGCTAATAACCAGCTAGGGGAATACCTGCTTTTTGAAAGGAAAGGGGTGCTCTGGAGAAGAGCCTTTCAATTTATTTTTGCTTTTATTTATTTATTTTTAATTTAGTAGTTGATTTACAATATTACATTAGTTTCAAGTATACATTAAGCTCGTTCAGTTATATGTGTGTGTGTGCATGTGTGTGTGTGTATACAGATATATTCTTTCTCCATTATAGATACTGAGTATAGTTCCCTGTGATATGTAGTAGGTCCTTATTGTTTACCTGTTTTATATGTGGTAGTGTGTATCATGTTAATTCCAAACTCTTAATTTAGCTCTTTTGTCCTTCACCTTTAGTAACCATGTTTGTTTTGTCAGAGGGTCTATTTTTGTTTTGTATATAAGTTCATTTGTATTAGTTTTTTAGATTCCACTTATAGCTGATATCATATAATATTTGTCTTTCTCTGACTTACTTCATATTCAGTATGATAATCTCTATGTTCATCCATGTTTTTAAAAATGGTATTATTTCATTCTTTTTAATAGCTGAGCAATAGTCAATTGTGTCTGTATATAATACACACACACACACACACACACACGTATATATGTGTATGCATGTACTCAGTCATGTCTGACTTCTTGCAACCCTATGTACTGTAGCCCCAAGGCTCCTATGTCCATGGGATTCTCCAGGGAAGAATACTGGAGTGGGTTGCCATGCTGTCATCGAGGGGATCTTCCCTATGCTGGGATCAAACTGGCATCTCCTGTGTCTCCTGCATTACAGGCAGATTCTTTACCCACTGAGCCACCTGGGAAGTCCAAAACTGATAGCCCTTAGTGATAAACCAATGACTCTCCCCAAACAAGATATTGATATAAACTTAACAATGTGCAGACAAAAATGGCGGGGGGGGGGGACTCTTAGAAGTACTTTTCATGGCTCAAGAAGATAGATCCAAATCACAAATATTTTTTTTTAATCAGCTTTTTTCAAGTCTAATATATACTCAATGAAAGTGTGAGGGAGAGTTAAGAGAGTTTTAACAAATATTATCACCACAAACATGATGCAGAGCACTTCCATGAGCCTCCAAATACTCCACTTCTGTTTGCATAAAACACATTCTCCCTATGCCTGGATCCTGACAACCAACCACTTACCTGCTTCTCTCACTGTAGATGTGCCTTTTCTAGAATTTCATGTAAATGAATTTGCTTTGTCTGTGGCTTATTTCACTTAGTATAATGCTTTTATGGCTCCTGTTGTGAATATATGGTTGCATATACAGAAACTTCTTAAGGTATTCTACACATTAAAGTTTATTCTTCTTTACTGTATTAGGCTGCCAAAAACTGTAGAAATATGATGATGCAGAGGGGCTTATGACAAAATCATGAATAGTATTTGAAAGGGAAGATCAAAGGCCTTGTGCTGGGCATGTTCTACACATTGTTACATTTGATCCTGTTCAAGTGACCCTTCAAGTTAGGGTTTGTTATTGAAAGGAAAACTGAAGCTCATTGGATGTTAAAGAAAATTGGAAAGCTCCCTTTCTCTAATGATAATAGATAGGTGACCACCTTTTTGTCTTCCAATTCCTGTTAATGTTAATAGGTCTCCAACAAGTACTCAGAATAAAAATTAAGAGGACTTATGTTACACTTTGCTGTTTTGCTGCATGATGTATTGGGACAATTGATAAAATGAGGAATGAGATAGTTAATGCTAGTATGTTGTTCAGTTGCTGAGTCCTGTTTGACTCTTTGTGACCCTCATGAACTGAAGCACACCAGGTTTCCCCTGTCTTTCACTATCTCCCAGAGTCTGCTCAGATTTATGTCCTTTGAATCAGTAATGCCACCCAATCTTCTCGTCCTCTGTCATCCCCTTCTCCTGCCTTCAATCTTCCCCAGCATCAGGATCTTTTCTAATGAGTCAGCTCTTTGTATCAGGTGACCAAAGTACTGGAGCTTCAGCTTCAGCATCAGTCCTTCCAGTGAATATTCAGGGTTGATTCCCTTTAGGATGGACTGGTTTGATCTCCTTTCAGTCCAAGGGACTCTCGAGTCTTCTCCAACAGCAAGTTTGAAAGCATCATTTCTTCAGCGCTCAGCCTTCTTTATGGTCCAAATCTCACATTCGTACATGACTACTGGAAAAATCATGATTTTGAATACATGCACATTTGTCAGCAAAAATGATGCCTCTGCTTTTCAATACATTGTCTAGGTTTGTCATAGCTTTCCTCCCAAGGAGCAAGCATCTTTTAATTTCATGGCTGCAGTCACTGTCCACAGTGGTTTTGGAGCCTAAGAAAATAAAATCTGTCACTGCTTCCACTTGTTCCCCTTCTTTTTGGAATGAAGTGATGGGACTGGATGCCCCTCTTGTTTATCGTGAATGGAACATGGAACTGCATAGAAAAATAAGAGATATCACTTTGGTTTAATATGAGGGGAGTGTTGTGGAGGTTGGGTTGGGCATAATGGTTTGGGTGCCCTAGAAGCTCAGGTGAGGCTAGTACTAGTACTAGTAAGATTAGAACTAGGAACAAGGCACCCAGGATAGCTTTAATTATTTAGCAAAGATTGAATAGGATTTTGTCCATGTAGGATGAGATTCCTGTCAAACTTTTAGAGCCTGCTTCATGAAGGAATAATAGATGAAGAGTGGAGAGAATATTTTGTGCTCCAGTGGAAAACTATGCAGTGTCTAGAGCACAATTTCTAGGTTATCTAATTGTAAAGAGTTGTTGTGTTTTTTTTTNCACAATTTCTAGGTTATCTAATTGTAAAGAGTTGTTGTGTTTTTTGTTTTTTTTTTTTTTTCTTACAATGCTATAAGTTGTTGATAATAGGGATAACCATTCAAATAATTTTTATCCATAGACATGCAAATTATGTCCACTGGAAGTTCTCTCTTCCCCTCTGTGGATATTTTAAATCTTCAGCTTCATTTTAATATTGTTTATTTATGAATAAGTCTGTTTTTTTTTTTGATTCTCCATTGAATCACCTTAGTATCTTACCAATTTTCTATTAGTGAGTAAAAAATAATACTTAACACACTTTCATTTTCATGCCTGTATGAGAATCATGATTTTACTTTTTTTTCCTTTCTTAAAAATTACCTTCCATATTTTCATGATAGTGTGCTGCTCTTTTTATCAATTCTCTTAACATATCAAAATTTCATTTACATTTTCAACAGTCTTTTATCAAGGACAGAACAATCTCCCAGGATAGATTTATCCTTTTTACAACAGTTCAGTGTTGTGAATGGCATACGTGGATTTTAAGGGAACTAGATAATTTTGTTTCATAAAGATCAGGCTTTATTATGTTGTAGCATTAGTAGGAAGCCTGAACTTGAACATGATGAAGTCATGTCAGAATATCTCCAAGACATGAGACCAATGTCTATCTAAGCTCTGACTTTTTAGATGTCAATATTGTTCAGTTCAGTTCAGTTCAGTTTCTCAGTTGTGTCTGACTCTTTGCGATCCCATGGACTGCAGCACACCAGGCCTCCCTGCCCATCACCAACTCCTGGAGCTTACTATAACTCATGTCCATCGAGTTGGAGATGCCATCTGACCATCTCATCCTCTGTCATCCCCTTCTCCTCTTGCCCTCAATCTTTCCCAGAGTCAGGGTCTTTTCCAATGAGTCAGTTCTTCACATCAGGTGGCCAAAGTATTGAAGTTTCAGCATCAGTCCTTCCAATGAATATTCAGGACTGATTTCTTTTAGAATTGACTGGTTGGATCTCTTTGCAGTTCAAGGGACTCTCAAGAGTTTTCTCCAACACCACAGTGCAAAGCATCAATTCTTTGGTGCTCAGCTTTCTTTATAGTCCAACTCTCACATCCATACATGACTATTGGAAAAACCATAGCTTTAACCAGACAGACCTTTGTAGGCAACGTAATGTCTCTGCTTTTTAGTATGCTAAGTTGGTAATATCTTTTCTTCCAAAGAGTAAGCAACTTTTAATTTCATGGCCACATTGACTCCCATCAATATTGTAGGGAGTATATTAATGGTAATATTTGGTTATGAAGGAACCCAGGGAAAAATGGATATGACACTCTTTTTCTTCTCAGATTATCTATTAAGACAAAATTTGTGTCTTATTCTAATGAAAAAATATCTGATTAGAAAAGACCAAATGTCTCAGTTTTGTTCAGGTCATTTAGCAATGAATTCTTAAATAAAAAGGGAGTTTATAACCTGTGAAAGATACTCCATGCCAAGATGAAGATGAACTTCATATCTTGTGCTTTTAGTGTAGATTTGAATTTTCAGGCTGGTTAAATGGGTCAGGGAGGGGACAACAGATGCGAGAGACCAGGATTTCTCAACAGCAAGGTGATTGTATTAGTATGCAATATTGGTATGGAGGAAAGCTGAAAGCTGTTTCTAAAGTCAAATGCTTTTTATTCTCAAGTATTTTGTTTTGAGTATTATGGCTTTTGTGACCTGAATTTCTAAGTAGAAATATTTTGAAAACATCACAGGGTCTTTATAACATTTGATTTGTTTCAATATCATTGGCATCATTAGCATCATTAGAAAAAAGAAGAAGAAAGAAAGAAAAACAAATCTTCAGTGATGGCAACTGTTCAAATCTTAACATGTAAGGTCGAACCCTAAGCTTTTGATGAACATAGTATAATTTGTTGCCTGTGATGCTAAAGAAGTTTTCCTCCTATATTCTCAGGATTTTTGCCCCAAGGTGGGATATCTTTTCACAACGAAGTAAATTTTATCCTTCTCCACTGAGATAGGTTAATAAAGAGGCTCCAAAATTTTACATCCATCCTACAGCAGCAGCTTTGGTATGGAGACACAGCTGGTGATGGGAATCCAATGAGTCTCTAAGGAAGAATTCTGCCCAAGCTGAGATCCCAGACATTTTGTGTATTTTAAAAGTACTCAACATGCTCTACTGAGGTATGGAACAGATTTTGACAACTCATGGAATCCTTGATGGTTATTTAGCATTTAGTCATTTAACTGACCATATTGTAATATCTGGGTTTCCCAGGTGGTGCTAAGTGGTAAAGAACCCACCTGCCAAGGCAGGAGATGTAAGAGACAAGGGTTCAATCCATGGGTTGGGAAGATTCCCTGGAGAAGGGCATGGCAATCCACTCCAGTATTCTTGCCTGGATAATCCCCATGTACAGAGAAGGCTGGCAGTCTAGAGTTCATAGGGTCACAAAGAGTTGGACATGACTGAAGCAACTTAGCACAGCAGCACAGCATTGTGATATCTATCCCTATTTAGGGGTCTAAAATGAAAGTCCTGTTTGAGCTCTGATATTGCTTATGAAGAATATGCATCGGGTATTCAAAGCTATCCCAATAATAGTGATGATGTGTTTGAGGAATATATGTCGACACTGACTTTCTAAATAATAAAAATAAGATCTAAATGGAAAACTTACTAATGTTTAAGTCTACCATGTGAAATGCAATTTTGTTACATTACCTCTGTTTCCACAGTGACTAATTGTCAAGCTTTATTTCTCCTTCTAGAAATTTGTTCACTTAAAGGGCTAGTTTATCTGATATGCCTGTCAGACTGCCACTACAGGATATATATTATTTCTTATTGCAGTATACTACACATATTTCAGTAATTTCTCTTTAATCACAAAATATCTCAGCATCTCACTTTCTGTATTCATGTCTATAAGGAAGAGCAACATCATTTCTTAGGACTATGACATCCATGCGTCTCCAGCTCATACTCTTACATAAGCTTTTCAACCTCAAGACTTCCTTTTCTCCTCTGAAACTCTGATTTCCATTATCTTGCCCTCTGAATATCATACCCTTATTTAAATCTTGTTTATGATTTTTGTTATATAATAATGCAATTATATATACATGCATATTGCATATATAGGCATATTATATATATATATATATATAAAACATCTCCTAAATGTACTAGATTTAAGTTTAGCATAAAAACTTTCAACTGTACATTCAGAACTGCTTTGCTTATATAATAATGCAATTACATACATAAGCATATTGCATATATATGCATATTATATATATATATATAAAAATATCTTCTTCTAAATGTTCTAGATTAAGTTTAGCATAGCAACTATAACTGTACATTCAGAGCTGCTTGGTGATGTCTCAATATTTTTCTAGTTCTTTCTATTTGTAGTGGCCTGAGATGAATATTTTATACATTCCTAGTTTTTCTCAGAATGTAAATATACCTTCCCTCCATACACAGCCTCAGCTGATGCTTGATTATTAGTTTGCTGGAAAAAAGTAATCAGCAGATACATATGTGTCATTGCCCTACTATCAGTTGCATCAATCTATCAGTTCAGTTCAGTTCAGTTCAGTGTCTCAGTCGTGTCTGACTCTTTGTGATGCCATGAATCGCAGCACACCAGGCCTCCCTGTCCATCACCAACTCCTGGAGTTCACTCAGACTCATATCCATCGAGTCAGTGATGCCATCCAGCCATCTCATCCTCTGTCGTCCCCTTCTCTTCCTGCCCCCAATCCCTCCCAGCATCAGAGTCCTTTCCAATGAGTCAACTCTTCGCATGAGGTGGCCAAAGTACTGGAGTTATCTATATACATGTATTCTTCTTATTACCATGGCCATATTATCTCTGTACCTACTAAGGTCAACAGTTTCATTTGTGCACTGGACTCCACTAACTTGTTTACACAAAAAAATTCTTCTTGAAATTCCTTGATGGTCCAATAGTTAAGACTGTGTTTCCACTGCAGAGGACCCAGTTTCCATCCCTGGTCAAGGAACTAGGATTCCACATGCTGCATGGTGTGAACACCCCCCCCCCCNATTTAGAAAAGAAAAACTGACAGTTATAATCAGGAATCAGGAATGACATACTAGCTTAACACAAAAAATCAAATATTAAAATTTTAAAATTACAGGACTGCAATTTTTACAGTTTAATTGGATGAATGAAATAGCAAATTATAAAATAAGATTTTAGAAGAAAGATCATAAATATAAAGGAATTATCTAGACTATACATAGAGAAAAAGAGAAGGAAAAAAATATTACACTAAAACCTGTTGTAGCTAAAAGTAGAAATTTTGGTATAAGACTAATTCAGAGGAAAAACTATTAGAAAAAGAGTGTGATGAAAATTAAAAGAAAATAGTGCCTCAAAATATTCTAGATTTAAAGAAGGAAAAAATAATATTCAAATTTAGAAATTGTGAACTATTTATATGGAAAAAGTATTTTAAAAAACCCACATCTAAGCGCATGTCAGAGAAAAGAAAAAAAATAAAGAAATACAGTTTTATTTTATATTATTATTTTAATTGAATTATAGTTAATTTATAATGTGTTAATTTCAAGTGTACAGGAAAGCGATTCAGTTATATACATGCATGAAAGTGAAAGTGAGGTCACTCAGTTGTGTCCAACTCTTTGTGACACCGTGGACTGTAGCCCACCAGGCTCCTCCGTCCATGGGATTCTCCAGGCAAGAATGCTGGAGTGGGTTGCCCTTTTCTTCCCCAGGGTATCCTCCTGGACTAGGGATAGAACCCAGGTTTCTGGCATTGCAGGCAGACGTTTTAACCTCTGAGCCACCAGAGAAGCCCTATATATATGCATAAACCTACATATATGCACACATATGTGCATATTCAGATTATTTTTCCTTATGCTAAGTCGCTTCAGTCGTGTCCGACTCTGTGCGACCCCATAGACGGCAGCCCACCAGGCTCCCCCGTCCCTGGGATTCTCCAGGCAAGAACACTGGAGTGGGTTGCCATTGCCTTCTCCAATGCATGAAAGTGAAAAGTGAAAGTGAAGTCGCTCAGGCAAGAGTACTGGAGTTGGGTGCCATTGCCTTCTCCAACAGTAGGTCCTTGTTGGTTATCTATTTTATATATAGTAGTAACATATTTGTTAATTATAACCTTCTAATTTATCCCTCCTCCCTATTCACTTTCCCCTTTGGTAACCAAAGTTTGCTTTCTGTGTCTGTGAGTCTATTTCTGTTTCATAACTAAGTTCCTTTGCATCATTTTTTTTAGATTCCACATATAAGTGATATTGCATGATATTTGTCTTTCTCTGACTTATTTCACTTAGCATGATAGTCTCTAGAGCCATCTAAGTTGCAGAAAATGACATTATTTCATTCTTTTTTGTGTATGATTAATAGTCCATTGAATATATATATATATATATATGTAGGAGAAAGCAATGGCACCCCATCCAGTACTGTTGCCTGGAAAATCCCATAGACAGAGGAGCCTGGTAGGCTGCACTCCATGGGGTCGCTAGGAGTAGGATACTACTGAGTGATTTCACTTTCACTTTTCACTTTCATGCATTGGAGAAGGAAATGGCAACCCACTCCAGTATTCTTGCCTGGAGAATCCCTGGGACGGGGGAGCCTGGTGGGCTGCCGTCTATGGAGTCACACAGAGTTGGACATGGCTGAAACGACTTAGCAGCAGCAGCAGCAACAGTATATATGTATATATATAAATAGTACATATTGTTTATCCACTCATCTGTTGATGGGCATTTAGGGTACTTCCATGAGGAGACAATATAATTTTAAACAGCTAAAGAGAAAAGCCAGTTTATCAGCTAAGCTTTGGCACTTTGATTAACAGCATGCTTCCCATGAGCAAAAATGGAAGCCACAAGACACAAAAATAATAAATTCCTTCAGTGTACCAAGGGTTTTCAAATTAAACTGATTAACCACCTAAATAAACATGTAAGAATTAAGTAAATTAAACAAACTTTCCTACACACACATACACACAGAAGCACATTAACAAATACCAGCAAAAGACTCTTTCTAAAGGAACTTCATATATGACATGTTTCAGAAAAAAGAAATATCAAGAAATTAAGGTTTCTATGTATCTAATAATGTCATGCATTGACCTCAATTATTGCCATAGCTTCACTATATTCATACAACTAGTGTAGAATATCTTCTTGCCTCATAATTGCATGTGACTGTAGAGCAATTGTTTCAGGTAAAAGCCTGGAGAAATTACATGGAAGTTTTGTAATCCCAGGAGTGGACACTTCATTCACATGCCATGCCAAAGCTGAGTCACAGTGCTGAATCTATGGAATTGATGGCTACCTGATGGAGTGGTTAGATTACCACAACCCAGGTACAAACCAGTTATAGTGGAAGTGCAGGGCAGATTTCTGTAGGTAATTTACCATGCTCCACCATTAGTTTAATATGGTCATTTCCTTTGTCTTCCTTTCCTGGACGATTGTTTTGCTCGTATTTTGTTGTTAACTAAAGCAGCAGCAGCAACAGCAGCAGCAAAGGACTCAATAGTTTCATAATATGTGATCATAGTCAAATTATTTTATATCCACTGAGTGACTACCTATCATTTTTCCATTGATCTGTCTTCACAATCTATCTTTTTCTGGACCCCAACCAAGGGTCAGGCATTAAGACAGAGTAGTGACCAGGAAGCAGTAACACCTGCTCTAAACAGCTTAAGGCTAGAAGACAAGTTCTGGATTAGATAAATAAGCATGCATAATAAATACAACTATTAAGTCATTACCTCTAAATCCTATTTGGAAATATTATTTTTTCTTTTTCTTTTTTTAAAAAATTTTTATTTTAACTTTATTTTACTTTACAATACTGTATTGGTTTTGCTATACATTGACATGAATCCACCACGGGTGTACATGCGTTCCCAAACATGAACCCCCCTCCCACCTCCCTCCCCATAACATCTCTCTGGGTCATCCCCGTGCACCAGCCCCAAGCATCCTGCATCCTGCATTGGACATAGACTGGCAATTTGTTTCTTACATGATAGTATACATGTTTCAATGCCATTCTCCCAAATCATCCCACCCTCTCCCTCTCCCTCAGAGGCCAAAAGTCCGCTCTACACATCTGAGTCTCTTTTGCTGTCTCACATACAGGGTCATCATTACCATCTTTCTAAATTCCATATATATGCGTTAGTATACTGTATTGGTGTTTTTCTTTCTGGCTTACTTCACTCTGTAGAATCGGCTCCAGTTCCATCCATCTCCTTAGAACTGATTCAAATGTATTCTTTTTAATGGCTGAGTAATACTCCATTGTGTATATGTACCACAGCTTTCTTATCCATTCATCTGCTGATGGACATCTAGGTTGTTTCCATGTCCCGGCTATTATAAACAGTGCTGCAATGAACATTGGGGTACATGGGTCTCTTTCTATTCTGGTTTCCTCGGTGTGTGTGCCCAGCAGTGGGATTGCTGTGTCATAAGGCAGTTACATTTGCAATTTTTTAAGGAATCTCCACACTGTTGTCCATAGTGGCTGTACTAGTTTGCATTCCCACCAACAGTGTAGGAGGGTTCCCTTTTCTCCACACCCTCTCCAGCATTTATTGCTTGCAGACTTCTGGATCGCAGCAATTCTGACTGGTGTGAAGTGGTACCTCATTGTGGTTTTGATTTGCATTTCTCTAATAATGAGTGATGTGGAGCTTCTTTTCATGTGTTTGTTAGCCATCTGTATGTCTTCTTTGGAGAAATGTCTATTTAGGTCTTTGGCCCATTTTTTGATTGGGTCGTTTATTTTTCTGGAATTGAGCTGCATAAGTTGCTTGTATATTTTTGAGATTAGTTGTTTGTCAGTTGTTTCATTTGCTATTATTTTCTCCCATTCAGAAGGCTGTCTTTTCACCTTGCTTATAGTTTCCTTTGTTGTGCAGAAGCTTTTAATTTTAATTAGATCCTATTTGTTTATTTTTGCTTTAATTTCCAGAATTCTGGGGGGTGGATCATAGAGGATCCTGCTGTGATTTATGTTAGAGAGTGTTTTGCCTATGTTCTCCTCTAGGAGTTTTATAGTTTCTGGTCTTACATTTAGATCTTTAATCCATTTTGAGTTTATTTTTGTGTGCAGTGTTCAAAAGTTATCTAGTTTCATTCTTTTACAAGTAGTTGACCAGTTTCCCCAGAACCACTTGTTAAAGAGATTGTCTTTACTCCATTATATATTCTTGTCTCCTTTATCAAAGATAAGGTGTCCATAGGTATGTGGATTTATCTCTGGGCTTTCATTTTGTTCCATTGATCTATATTTCTGTCTTTGTGCCAGTACCATACTGTCTTGATGACTGTGGCTTTGGAGTAGAGCCTGAAGTCAGGCAAGCTGATTCCTCCAGTTCCATTCTTCTTTCTCAAGATTGCTTTGGCTATTCGAGTTTTTTTGTATTTCCATACAAATCTTGAAATTATTTGTTCTAGTTCTGCGAAAAATACCGCTGGTAGCTTGATAGGGATTGAATTGACTCTGTAGATTGCTTTGGGTAGTATACTCATTTTCACTATATTGATTCTTCTGATCCATGGACATGATATATTTCTCCAACTAATAGTGTCCTCTTTGATGTCTTTCATCAGTGTTTTATAGTTTTTATATATAGGTCTTTAGTTTCTTTAGGTAGATATATTCCTAGGTATTTTATCCTTTTCGTTGCAATGGTGAATGGAATTGTTTCCTTAATTTCTTTTTCTACTTTCTCATTATTAGTGTATAGGAATGCAAGGTATTTCTGTGTGTTGATTTTATATCCTGCAACTTTACTATATTCATTGATTAGCTCTAGTAATTTTCTGGTGGAGTCTTTAGAGTTTTCAATAGTACTTTATTTTTAGCAGCATTGCAAGTTCCTAGTTTGAAATGCACTATTAATAAAAAACTTAAAATGAAATTCACTGTCCTCAGTTCATCCTATGCCCACCCTCCAATTCCATTCCTTTTTCTCTCATATAAATCTTCTTACTTCCCCAGCTTCATTTTCCAAAACATTTTCACCACAATTTTTGAATAAGTTAAATCACTGTTTTCACTGTTCATTGACATAAATATTTTCAATGATAAGTAATACATTACTGTTACAATTGTTTTTCTTTTCCCTAGAATTAATGATTTCTCATTTTTTCTTTTCTCTTTCTGTGGAATCTAAGTAAATATAACTGATTTATCCAAGTTCATATATGTGAAAATGAATTAACAAGAAATTCAGACCTTGATTTCTTTTATCACAAAGGCCATGCTCATTCTTCTCTACAGCATGCTGAAGTTTCTGGAATTATCTGTGTTATAGGTAAGTAAAACAAATGAAAATTTTAGCTTAATTCTGCTGTAACTTGAAGCCATATGATGGTGGTATATGGGAAAATAGTGAACAGAAATTTCCTAGAATGGGCTTTTCCCTAGCAGCTTCAAGGATGAAGTTTTGTTTATTTTTAATATGTATTTTTCTTTATTTACTTATTTTATTATTTTTTGATAGCACTCAGTCTGTTGCTGTGCATGGGCAGGCTTTCTCTATTTGCAGCAAGAAGCTCAACTTTTTGTTGTGGTGCACAGTCTTCTCATTGCAGTGGCTTCTCTTATTGCAGAGCAGAGATTCTAGGTGCTCAGGTTCCAACAACTATAGCATGCAGGCTCAGTAGCTGTGGTGCGCGAGCTTAGTTGCTTCGTGGCATGTGGAATCTTCCCAGATCAGGGAAAGGAACCATATTCTCTGCATTGGCAGATAGAGTCTTTTTTTTTCTTTTTTTTTAACTTTAGTTTACTTTACAATACTGTATTGGTTTTGCCAAATATTGACATGAATTCACCACAAGTGTACAATTCTTATCCACTGCACCAATATCAATAACCTCAGATATGCAGATGACCCTACCCTTATGGAAGAAAGTGAAGAGGAACTAAAAAGCCTCTTGATGAAAGTGAAAGAGGAGAGTGAAAAAGTTGGCTTAAAGCTCAACATTTAGAAAACGAAGATCATGGCATCCGGTCCCATCACTTCATGGGAAATAGATGGGGAAACAGTAGAAACAGTGTCAGACTTTATTTTTGGGGGCTCCAAAATCACTGCAGATGGTGACTGCAGCCATGAAATTAAAAGACGCTTACCCCTTGAAAGAAAAGTTATGAGCAACCTAGATAGCATATTCAAAAGCAGAGACATTACTCTGCCAACTAAGGTCCGTCTAGTTAAGGCTTTGGTTTTTCCAGTAGTCACGTATGGATATGAGAGTTGGACTGTGAAGAAGGCTGAGCTCAGAAGAATTGGTGCGTTTGAACTGTGGTGTTGGAGAAGACTCTTGAGAGTCCCTTGGACTGCAAGGAGATCCAACCAGTCCATTCTGAAGGAGATCAGCCCTGGGATTTCTTTGGAAGGAATGATGCTAAAGCTGAAACTCCAGTACTTTGGCCACCTCATGTGAAGAGTTGACTCATTGGAAAAGACTCTGATGCTGGGAGGGATTGGGGGCAGGAGGAGAAGGGGACGACCCAGGATGAGATGGCTGGATGGCATCACTGACTCGATGGACGTGAGTCTGAGTGAACTCTGGGAGTTGGTGATGGACAGGGAGGCCTAGCGTGCTGCTATTCATGGAGTCGCAAGAGTCAGACATGACTGAGTGACTGAACTGAACTGAACTGAACTGAATTTGTTTATATTAATTCAAGCAATAATGAGTGTATTCAATTACTTATATCTTAATAATTAATGAGTACATAGGAAAATTATGACTAGTGGATCAAGTGATACTGCTTTTTATACAAATTATATAAAATTATATAAAAAGGATACAATTTGACACAAAATTCTTAGGTAAATTAGAATGTAACTGATAATATGAAATAATTGTGTGGTGGTATTTGGATATATGTAAAGGCAGGGCAAACTTGTCTGCGAAAGTAAGCATCCTTTTATTTTTCATCTGTTGTGCATCAGGGATTGCAATAGATATATATATACACACATATCTAATATTTTCATCAATTCATCTAAAAAAATACAGTTAGTCCCATACACAGATAAAGGAAATTAGATAAGTTAAATGAATATCCCAATGTGAAACAGCTGATGAAGGGAGGAGCGCACCTGCCTAATACCAGACCTGCTCAACTCTAATGCCATTGTCTTCATTATCTGCCTCATCTAATTGTACATGGCATGAGAAAAGTCCTCATAAGTTTGCAGGAAACAGGCAAAATTTTTGTTTGCTTGCTTACTGTGTATAAGGTATTCACCTGACAAGTGCTATTCAAGGCAGAAAGAAACACGAAGTTCTAGTTATTTACAAGCGGCCAGGAAAAAAAAAAGTAACAAAGCAAATTTCAAAATACGATAACATTATGATGTAAAGAGAAGCATCAGAGAGTTTGTGATTTATTATCAATAATCAGTTGTTGGTTTCATTTTAACTTTATTTTTAATAGAATGCAAACAAAACGTATAAAGATGGCATGACCCTATTAGTTTATAAATAAGCGTTTCTCATTCTAAACGCAAAACTATGTCATACCAAATACTGTTTGCATTCATAGCACACAATACTATTATAACATCATTTGTTGCTTCATTTTTTAAAATTTCATATTGTTGTTTTAAAAATTATGGCACGTCANNNNTGGCACGTCAACATCACTGGGTTTCTTGAAGTTATCTAAATATTTTTTTCTGTTTATTTAGGTATATATGCAAACATTCTCACATGCTAGTAAAGTAATGCTCAAAATTCTCCAACCCAGGCTTCAGCAATATGTAAAACGTGAACTCCCTGATGTTCAAGCTGGTTTTAGAAACGGCAGAGGAACAAGAGATCAAATTGCCAACATCAGCTGGATCATGGAAAAAGCAAGAGAGTTCCAGAAAAACATTTATTTCTGCTTTATTGACTATGCCAAAGCCTTTGACTGTGTGGGTCACAATAAACGGTGGAAAATTCTGAAAGAAATGGGAATACCAGACCACCTGACCTGCCTCTTGAGAAATCTGTATGCAGGTCAGGAAGCAGCAGTTAGAACTGGACATGGAACAACAGACTGGTTCCAAATAGGAAAAGGAGTATGTCAAGGCTGTATATTGTCACCCTGCTTATTTAACTTATATGCAGAGTACATCATGAGAAACGCTGGACTGGAAGAAACACAATCTGGAATCAAGATTGCCGGGAGAAAGATCAATAACCTCAGATATGCAGATGACACCACCCTTATGGCAGAAAGTGAAGAGGAGCTAAAAAGCCTCTTGATGAAGGTGAAAGAGGAGAGTGAAA